>PVIH01000486.1:221496-342910 GCA_004025045.1 Sigmodon hispidus
TTTTTTTTTTTTTTTTTTTTTTTTGAAATTTGGTCTATTTATTATTTATTTGCCTTGGTGTTTGCCTGGAACTGGAACTACAGACAGTTGTTAGCTGCCATGTGGGTGCTGGGAATCAAACCCGGGTCCTCTGGAAGAGCAGACGGTGCTCTTAACCGCTGAGCCATCTCTCCAGCCCCCTTCCTCCACTTTCTAGTGCTGAGATTACAGGTGTGTGCCATCACCTGGAGCTTTATTTTCAAGCAGTTTGTTTTCGTGGTAGTATTGACAACTAACTTTAATATCACTCACAAAGTGCTTGAACCACGGCCTGGAGGACAGCAATGATGATCCTCAAGTTGACTTTGAAGGGCCTTTGTCCTTGGAACTATGGCAGCTTCTTACTTAGCTTGATGCGCTCTGGGCATGAGCTGGGCACTGCTGATGGGTGACCTGGGTTAGGAGGACACCAGGGACTTTGTGTGACTTCAGAAGGTGACTCTTAGCCAGGTGTGTTAGCTCACACCTAAGAGTCTGAGTTCCATAACGAGTTCAAAACTAGCCTAGGCTCAGAATGGGGGTGTGTGGGGTTGGCTCAGGCCTTTAATCTCCAACATTCTAGAGGATTTGAGGCCAGCCTGGTCTACAGCCAGGGTTATACAAAGAAATCTCATATCTGGAAACAAAATCAAAACAAAACAAAACAAAACAAAACAAAACAGAAAAACAAACCTGAGCTCCAAAGTGAGATCTTACCACCCTTACAAACAGAAGCAGAAGACGAAGAAGTATGGTATTTCTTGTATGAGTTCCCATAGAGGCTGTCCATTCTCCAGACATCAGCACATTCCTTTTAGTCTTTATTGTTGTGGGTAAACAAAACGATAGAACTTTTGTGTATTTCCTGAGAAAATAAAAAAGATGACAAGCCATCCCATTGAGCAGCAGGTGGGCTGGGACCCTCGGCTGGAGAGATGGCTCAGCCGTTAGGAGCACTGGGTGCTCTTGGGTTTGATTCTGAGCACCCACATAGCGACTCACAAAGCCCTATAACTCCAGTTCTGATACCCTCTCTAACCTCTTCAGCCACCAGCCATATACACACATGCAAGCAAAACACTCAAACACATACAATAACATGAATATGTCTAAACATGAAAAAACAAAAAACCAACAATCCCAAATCCCAGCTGCTCCTTCTCTGCATGAAGGGGATGTGTCCAGTCCTGTCACCTGCTCTGTGGGCTGGGTACTCTGGAGTCCCATTCAGCCTTGGGCTTGAGGATTCAGGCCTCTGAAGATGAGAGCATAGTAATCGGGAATGTTCCCACACTAATAATGTGGCTGCCAGCCTGTCTGGGAATGGGAAGGTGAGAAAGTTGTGGGGTGGATCTTGGTTCCCATGAGGTCCACAGCTAAGGTTGCGAAATAACACTTTCTTAGGAAAGGATAAAGTCTGCAACGGGGGACGGGGGAGCAGGAGCTCCTGTGGGGAAGTTCAGGGCTGGGGAAAGCGCCAGGGAGAAGCGGTGTTGACTACAGAGAAGGGAAAGGGTGGGCATTTCAGGGGAGGAGTCAGTGAGAAGGTCGCCTATGGTCAGTGGTATGAAGGACACCTGGGAAGGATCGGGCAGCTCTCAGGGCCCTGCAGTCAGGTAGGACCTGAAGAAAAGAACAGCAGAGAACTGGGCTGCAGCCCCAGCCCCTTCCTCTTTTCTTCCTGCTGTTTATTTTGAGACAGAGTCTCACAGGTTGCTGAGACTGGCCTTAACTGACTCATTGGGCAGGGCCTTGAATTTACAATCGTCCTGCCTCAGTTGCCCTGGTGCTAGGATTATAGACATAAACCACTATGTCTTGTTTCATCTGGAATTTGTGTGTGTGTGTGTGTGTGTGTGGGTGGGTGGGTGTAAGAGAGAGAGAGAGAGAGAGAGAGAGAGAGAGAGAGAGAGAGAGAGAGAGAAGTGTCTCTCTACATAGGCTGGCCATCCAGGAACTCGATATGTATACTAGGCTAACCTTGAACTCAAAAAGCTCCTTCTGCCTCTGCCTTTCTTGTGCTGGGATTAAAAGTATATGCCATCATCCCTGATTTAAAAAAACAATTTTTCTTTACACATAGACCTGACTGGCTGAGAGCTTCCAGCCTTCCTGCCTCAGGCCCTAAGTCTAGTGACCACAAAGATGTGTGCTACCACACGTGGCTCGGAAAGAGATTTTCTTGTTGTATAACAAAGTCTCGGGTTGGAGAGATGGCTTAGCCATTAAGAGCACTGGTTACTCTTCCAGAGGACCTGAGTTCAGTTCCCAGCACCCACATGGCAGCTCACAACTGTCTATAACTCTAGTTCCAGGGGATCTGATGCCCTCATGCAGACATACATTCAGGGAAACACCAGTGCACATAAAATAAAAATTAAGAAAGAAAATAAAAAGTCTTATGTAGCCCAGGCTTGCTTCCAACTCATCTTGAATCCAAAGATGATCTTGAACTTGTGATTTTCTCCTTGTCTCTGCCTCCCAAGTGCTGAGGATTACTGGCTTGCAATACTGTGCCAGTTTAGGCTGTGCCAGGCATTGAACTAGGACTTCATGAATGATAGGCAGGTGTTCTACCAGTGAGGTTATAACCCCAGGTGTGAGAAGAAATTCTTTAAAATAAAAAATTATGTATATGAGTATTTTGTGTTGTGTATGTGCACCATGTGTATGTCCGGTGCCCAAAAAGGCCAGAAGAGGGCCACAGATGTTCCTGAACTGGAATTACAATTAAGTGCAATGTAGTTGCTAAGAAGCCTTTCTTTGAGACAAGATCTCTCTATGTAGACCAGGCTGGCTTTCAACTCAGTGTGCAGCTAAGGCTGGCCTTCATATCACAGAGGTCTGCCTGCTTCTGCCTCCCCTGTGCTAGGATTAAAGATGTGTACCACCACCCCTGATGGCAGCAGTCACGGCTGTTATCTGCTCAGCCACTTCTTCAGCCTGAGAAGGAATTCTTTATGGTTTCTTTTTTTTCAAGATAGCTTTTCTCTATAAATTGGCTGTCCTGGAATTACGTAGACCAAGCTAACTTTGAACTCAGAGATACCCTGCCTCTCTCTGCCTCCTGAGTACTAGGATTAAAGGCATGTGCCACCACTGCATGGCTAGAGAAAGAATTCCTTTTTTTAATTTTTTCTTATTGGTGTTTTGCCTGTATGTCTATCTCTCTGAGGGTGTTGGATCCTGGAGTTACAGACAGTTGTGAGCTGCCATGTGGGTGCTGGGAATTGAACCTGGGTCCTGTGGAATAGCAGTCAGTGCTCTTAACCACTGAGTCATCTCTGCAGCCCCCAAGAAAGCATTCTTAACCTGAGGTTCATGGGTACATATATTTCAGAGTATTCCCACATCTGTGAAATCATGTGGCGCTGTGGTCACTAGCATCTGGCTTCGCTGTCAAATCTGTCTTCTCAGAGTCCAGGTTCTGCCACTGTCTAAAAATCTACCCCCCCCAGCCCCTGGCTGGCCTTGAACTCACAGAGCTTCCCCTGCCTCTGTTCCCCAAGGGCTGGTGTTGAGGTATGTGTCACCACATCTGGCCTCTTAAACCTCATTGACACCATCTTTCTCACCTAAAGAAAGCTAAGATGGTAGGTTTGGACCCTGAAATACATGGTAGTATCAAACTGGGTAGTGGAAATTTCCCCCTCACAGTCTCTCAATGAGGACTCAGTAATGGGCTTCTGTGAGTGACTGTGGTGTCACATCCTCAGTGAGGGGTCTCCTACAGCTGCAGTGGGATTGCTTAAGGGGGCCCCTGATTCAGAAAATGTTGAGTACCACTCACTGCTTGAGAGGTTTAAAAATAGAGTTGCACTCAGCAGCAGAGAGCAGTGTTTATGTGAACTAAACGTGGTGGCGGGCCTGCAGGCAGGGAAGCCTGCGTGGAGCCCTCTGTCCATCTGTTGGCTCTGCCATCCTTCATTTCTTCCCATGGCTTCGGAGCATTGTTGAGAACCTGCTCACTCAGGCCCCCTGCCAGGCACGGAGGGCAGAGTCAAGAACACAGTGTCAGTGGGAAAGGAAGATGTGCCAGGGCCCATCTCCAAAGAGTGCCCCACCCTGTGCCTCCACATGTCTGTGTGAGGTTCTTTCCTGTGTCGAATCTGGGCTGACTATGCAGCCTGTCCTATTATTTTTGTTTATTATTGTTTGTTTAGTTGGTTAATTGGTTTGGGGTTTTTCAGATAGACTGTATAAACCAAGGTTGACCTTGAACTTCTGACCTTCCTGTCCTGTCTCCACTTCGAAAACGCTATAAAAACAGGAGTGTGTGATCCTGTCTCCCTCTTTTTAATTGATTAGTTGTGTGTGTGGATGTGGTGTGTGTGCACAAAGGCCAGAGGAGGCTACAGTGTCCTCCACTATTTGAAGTCAAACTTGTCACTGCCCTAGGGCTCACCAGTTTATCTAGACCAACAGGCCTTGGCGGGGCGGGTCTTGCTGAGAGAACACTGGGATGATAGACTCTGGTCTGCTCACAGCCACACCCAGCTTCTTTTTTAATATGCATTTTTTTATTTTTATGTGAATTGGTGCTTTCTTTGCCTGCATGTATAACTGTGTAAGGGTGTCAGACCTTGGAATTACAGACAGTTGTTAGCTGCCATGTGGTTGCTGAGAATTGAACTCAGGACCTTTGGAAGAACAGTCAGTGCTCTTAACCGCTGAGCCATCTCTCCAGACCAAGACTGTGTCTTAAAAGGGGTAGGGAGCTGGAAGGTGGCAGGAGGTACACGCTTTTAATTCCAGCACTCAGGAAACAGGGACTCTGTGAGTCTGAGGCTAGCCTGGTCTACAGAATGAGTTCCAGGACTGCCAGGGCTGTAACACAGAAAAACCCTGTCTTGGGGGGAGGGAGAATAGAATAGAAAGCTGGGCTTGGTGTTTAATCCCAGCATCTAGGAGGCAGAAGTAAGCAGATCTCTTTGAGTTCAAGGCCAGCCTGGTCTATACTGTGAGTTCTAGGATAACCAGGGCTATATAGAGAGACCCTGTCTCAAAATAAACAAAAAGCAAAACAAACCAAAGGAATAGGAACAGCCATGCTTCTGTATTTTGAGGCCAGGTTTGTGACAGACCTCACTTTGGGAGGAGAGACTCACAGGAAAGGACAACAGCCTCAGATGTCCAGCACGTTAGTTCAGTCCTCAGATGGCTTCAGACTCCGCTACCATTTGACTGTGGTCACACAGGGCACTCCCCGCGGGAACAGCTGTCCCGATAAGTCTATTTAAGATAATGGATTAGTTTTGTTTCCAGCCCCTGTCTCAGTCCATTTTCTGTTTCTATAACAGACTATCCAAGACTGGTTAATTTATGAAGGAAACACTTTTATTTTGGCTCATGACTCCTGAGGCTGGAAATTTAAAAGCATGAACCACTTGTAGATTTTTGGAGAAGGCCTAATGATAATTGAACTCTTGGTGGGAGGGTGGGGGACACACTAGAGAGTCTGCTTTGCGTTATGATAACTTGTGCTTGTAGCAACCAAGCCAGTGCTAAGACAGCAAGAACTCGCTACACGCATTAGCTCATCCTGGAGACTTCTGCCTTCACAACCGGAACTATTCCCATTACTGATTGCCTCCATCATTGGAGACCAGGTCTCACCATGAGCTTTGGTAGGTACAAGCCAAATTCAAAGCATCACACACCTTTACCTTCAGTGAGGCTTGTTACATGTATAGTAATAAATGAAGAATAACAAATCAAACAATAAAAGCTTTTTATTCGAAGCAGGTTGTAGCCAGGGGGGTGGCTGCTGTCATTTGTATTTTATCAGAGCCAAAGGCAGAGAGGAGATTGGGAAAGGCATTAGGTTAGCTCTCGGTGGAGGTTGCTAACGACGGAGAAGCTGTAGGTAGGTGATGTTGAAGCTGGAAACCTAATGCAATCGGTGTTCCATTTCTCTAGATGTCCCAGGTTGGAAGCAGGAACAAAAATGGAGGGACTTAGCCAAGACCTGGCTGATTATCACAAGGCAGCTAGCTGTCTGTCCTTCTGAGCTGCTCCAAAGACTTGTAGTCTAACTTACGGCCATGAAGCTGGCCTTTTAGGCTGGTCAGTGTAGAGAAGTAGCCAGTTTCCTGCTTGGTTGCCACAGACGGTGGGCCTGAGTGTTATTTTTACACACAGTCTGGCAGTGTTCATTTTCTATTTAGTCTGTCACTTGCCTATAGATACTTCACAAAAGCTGACAATCTTGAGGCCATGTTGATTGAACAGTGACTGGGTAGGCCCACAGGGAAGAGAATGCATTTGGCTTGGGCCATGTTTAAAGAATAGTTATCTAAAGCTGGGCTTGATGGTTACATGCCTTTAATCTCAGCACTGGGGAGGCAGAAGCAGGCCAGTCTCTGAGGCCAGCCAGGAATGCAGAGCTAGTTCTAGGATAGCCAGGGCTACACAGAGAAACCCTGTCTCAGAAAACAAAAAACAACAACAAAAGAATAGTTATTCAGGTGGATGAGGGAAGGAGGATTCCAGAAGGAAAAGACAGCATGAGCCAAGGCTGCAGATAGGAGAGAACTCGGAGGTACATGAGCTGCAGCCTGTTACTGGGGTGTTGCACAATAGGGGGTGTTGGCTGAGTACAGGATACTGAGCAGAGAGTTAGACATTCCTGAAGGGAGGGCCACAGATACCGGGAGTGATGTCATCAGAGGCAAGTTTTAGAAACACTGGGAGAAGGTAGAGGAGAATGAGGTAAATGCAGGAGAAAGTGCCAGAAGTACAGGCTACTAAACCTGGTAGACGGGACTCAAGGAACCATGAGAATGCAGAGTCTCACTTCCTGGAAGAATAGGCTGCTGGTGGTTTCTAGAACATGACCCAGGGGAGAGGGTGAGGCAGGAAGACTCCATGCTACAGATCTGGAGTTAGGAAGGAAATGGCTTTGCAGCCATAGGTACATACATTCGATATGGCGCCCTCAGCCCTCCCCTGAGGGCTGTTGGTAAATGAGAATTGGGAGAGGTGCCTTTGACAGAGGCTGACAGGAATGTCCAGAAAAGTTGGATCAGCTCCAGGAGAGAGCTGTGCAGAGGAATTCTGGGAGAAGGAGATTTTAAGAGGGCTTTGACCTCAGGGGCACTTGAGGCAAGGTGGAAACTGGAAACGGGTACCGGTACCAACCGGGCATCTGTGCATGAGAAGCAGGCTCGGTCCAGAGTGTGGGGCTGGAGGGAGAGGAAGTCAGCTAGCTTCCTGTGAAGGGATGGAGAAAGGCAGCCCCTGTGTTTTCATTTCAGCAGGGTTTTGTTGTTCAACTGGAGCAGGCCAACAGCAAAGGAGCCCTGGGTATGGGGGCTGGGGGGAGAACTCCTCCTGTGAGGTTGAGGGGTACACTAGACAGTTCTGGCAGCTGTCGGCAAGCATAGCCTCAGGCAGAATCCAGACTATAGGTGCAGGGGTGTTTGCCCACCCAGTGGCTTTTTTTGTTGTTTTATTTTTATTTATTTTTTTATTTGTTGAATACGATGTTAGCCAATTGTATGTACAAATCTATAATGCCAGCCTCTGGCAAATCCAAAGACATAATAACCTCACTCCTACTCCTTCCACGGCAGCAGTGCTGGAACCCAGGGCCTTGGATGGGTCTGGCTTCCAGGCGTCCACCTGCACCCCCTTTCCCGCTCACCTCACCGTATTCTGCATGATTTCATCTGTCAGCGTATGGGAAGAGATGAGGGACAGAAAGCTTAAGGCCTGTGACTCTGAGAGAGATGGGTGAGGATGCAGAGGAAGGGAGGGGTTAGCTCAGGGGCTGGAAGGAGGGTGGGAAAGGCATAACTAGAATCGGTGGAGCCAGCACTGGGCTGTGGAAAACTGGGCCCAGCTAAGGTGAACTGGGGGTAGGCAGTGAATCTAGCTTCCATTACTAGGAGACGCAACAGGAGCCAGGACCTTTTCCTCCCACATCTGTGTCCCCTGGCGCAGGGTCACACAAAAGACAGACCCTTGTCTTCTCCATCCCAAGAACACACTGAGACCCTCCCCTCAGCATAGGGGAGGAATCCTGTCTAGGAGCTCCTGCACAGTTTGAATGTGCCTTAGAGACCATCAGAGTCTCCTCTGCTCCAGTGACAGGCCCTCAGAAAACACTTTTTCACACCCCCTCCTGCTTTTCTTTGCAGTGACTTCGGGCCACCTTGTCGCAGCCTTACACACAGCTACCCAGGTGGGGTTGTTTGCTCCTGACAGGAGAGGGGCTCATTTGGAGCTCTCCCCAGAGAATAGCTCCACATACACTTCAAGATTAAAACATGCCCATTCACACCCTCTGTGGGAGCATTCTCAGGCTTATTGGGAATCCTGTGTGGATTGGACACATGTCAACGTCTCATGTTGAGTTGGAATGTAATTAGGTGATGGCAGAAAAAATTCCATCCGTCTCCTGGGAATGCTGGAATAATGAGCCATCAAGAGGGGGCCAGGGAAGTTGGCAGGGGCTGCTGACCTGAGCCGAAGTGCGGATCATTCATTAGCTCCAGAGATGCCCGATATCTGGGCTGCATAAACGAGCAGGTCTGATCCTAAGTGGGAGGTGGGAGGCAGAGTGAAGAGCTTGAAAGCCTGCCTCCAGGTTTAAAGTGGAGTCATCCTTCCTTCCTGGGCTGGGGCTGCAGGAAGCCAGACTTCTGCTGAGCCTGGGGGTGGCTGGTGAGCCGCGCCCAGGTGAGGGAAGATGCTCTTGGGGTAGAAGACTTGAACTTAACCTGTGAGGCAGGGCTGAGGGTAAGGCCAGGCCTGGGGGAACAGGAAGGAGCCAGACAGCCTCGCTAGGAAGAGACTAGCCATGGGAGAAGCTCAAGCTTGGGCCATCCTAAGCCAATGCCCCTCTGCGTCCTTGAGGGCCACCCAGACTTCCTTAGGGTCCTCTACCTATCCTACCCTTCCATGGAGGTATAAAAGGCAGTCTCAGGGCACCCCCCTTTCCCACCAGACCACTAGCTTATCTCGGAATGGCGCTACTAGAAGCTTTCCACTGTAGCACAGGCTGTTTTCCCAGCAGCCTCCACCTCTCCGTCTCATTCTTTGGCAGAAATTTCTGGTGGGCTTCCTCAGCCACAGCTGGGAACCCTCACCTCATCAGGTGTGCCCTGCCCCAGGTGCTGTCTCTTCATACCCTCTCTACATTCTCTTTCCTTCTCTACCGGGGATAGAACCCAGGACCTTTCACATGCCGGGCAAGTCATCTACCACTGAACCGCACCCTGGTCCTGTCTCCTGCCATTCTTTCTTTCCTGGCTTTTTTCTCAGCTGTGGGGCACTTCTGGCTGGTGATCCACTATTCCAGCCATCTCAGGGGTCCATTTGCTCTACACTCGAGAGTTGTATCTGGGTTCTTGAATATCTGGACAGGTCCTTTTCTTGATTCCACCCACCACTAAAGTGGCCACAGGAGCGTTTAGAATGGCCTAAAGAAGCAGTGACTGTAAAGTCCTCCTCTCCAGGCCACGCCTATTCCTGGGGGGGCGGTCCTTACAGAGCAGGTCCCTCTACTGGGCAGTCTCTGGCTTTCTAATGCCTATATGGAGATTTTGGAGGGGTTTTCAGGACAACTAGCACCTGAAAGACCTTTTCTTACTCTTTCTCACCTCAGTGACAGACCTGTGCCCTCACCCAGCACTGACTCTAATAGAAGGCAAGCTGATATAAGCTTTCTAGCAGGCACAATAGAAAGGTGGCGAAACACACACACATTGAGACAGGGTTCCTCTGCAAAGCCTTGCTGTCTAGACCAGACTGGTCTCGAATTCAGGGATCTGCTTGACTCTGCTTCCCAAGTGCTGGGATTAAAGGTATGTGCCACAATAGCCCAGCTTTAAAATGTTTTTATTCAATCCAATGTATTAAAATACTTTATTTCAGGCTGGAGATATGGCTTAGTGGTTAAGAGCATTGACTGTTCTTCCGGAGGTCCTGAGTTCGATTCCCAGCATCCACAAGGTAGCTAAAAACTGTCTGTAATTCCAAGATCTAACACAGTTATACATGCAGGCAAAACACCAATTCACATAAAATAAAATAAAAAATTTTTATCTTTCTTGGGGCTGAAAGATGACTCAGTCGTTAAGAGCACTTGTTGCTCTTGCAGAGCACTTGTTGCTCTTGCAGAGACACTCCCAAGGTTCAGTTACCAGAACCCACATGGTGGCTCACAACCATCCATGACTCCAGTCATGCATATTAAATCAATATAAGGTTAAAACAAATCATCTTGGCTGGTGGTGGTGGTGCACACCTTTAATCCTAGTACTCAGGGAGGCAGAAGCAGGTGGATCTCTGCAAGACCAGCCTGGTCTACAAAGTGAGTTCCAGCATAGCCAGGGCTAAAAAGAGAAACCTTGTCTTTTAAAATCATCTCTCCATATAATCAATATAAAATCTACTCATGAGACATTATACATTCTTCTTAATGTGAGATCTCTGAAATAGCCTTATTTTTCTTTTTTTTTTTTTTAAAAAAGATTTATTTATTATGTATACAGAAGAGGGTACCAGATGTCATCATAGATGGTTGTGAGCCACCATGTGGTTGCTGGGAATTGAACTCAGGACCTCTGGAAGAACAGTCAGTGCTCTTAACCTCTGAGCCAGCTCTCCAGCCCCTTTTTGGTTTTTTTTGAGACAGGGTTTCTCTGTGTAGACCAGGCTGGTCTCGAACTCAGAGATCCACCTGCCTCTGCCTCCCAAGTGCTGGTTAATCACCTTTGCCAAGCTGAGATAGTCATATTTCAATGATTCTGGAAACCACAGCTTTAGATCATGTGCTGGGCACTTGAGATCCCAGAATTCTGTATTCGAATGGCCCCACTTGCATGGAGATCCTCTTATCCATGCGATGTATCAGTTACTTTGTCATGGGCTCCTCCTCCTCCTCCTCCTTAGCTCAAACTCCATTCTGTTTCTAGGCCCAAGTGATGGGAACTATGAACAGAGAAGAGACAGAGGCACAACCTAGGAGGTGGTGGGCTAGCATCCCATAGAAGTGGCCTGCATAGGGCCTGCTTGCTTCGGGTGTGTGAGTGTGTGTGTGTGTGTGTGTGTGTGTGTGTGTGTGTGTGTGTGTGGCGACGGTGCCACAGTCCACAGACAGGTTAATGGTTCCTCCCTTGTACACAATTGAATTTGCCCTTCTGAGCCTTCTGGCTTTGGAGAAGGGCCTCTCCTCCTGGGAACTCAGCTGGACTCCCAGAGCCACAGGGCCTGGACCAGCTGGGTTTGATTCAATCAAGAGAAATAAAGAACAGTGGGGATCACAGACATCTCTGTGCCCAGAGGAGCTGGTGGCCCAGCCAAGAGAGATAAAGAGAGCTGATGGAGTGGGGGGTGGGGTGGGCTTGATCCAAGCCTCTCCAAGCCCTGCATATCTTCTGGGAAAGCTATGCCAAAGACTGACACCCTCCCTGACTCCTAGAATACAGCTGCAGTTGTCTGAAATGTGCATCCTCCTTCTTAACCACTTTTGTAGAACGAGGTAAAGCAGCTGGGACATAGTCTGCATCTGTGAGGTTGTGTACATATTAGGACCAGGGTGTGTGTGTGGGGAGGGAGGATGCTCTTTGGTGGAGAAGTAACAGACAACCATAAGAGACTCTATCCGCTCTCTGCTCTGTCTTTTATGTGAATCAACCCAACTCTGAGACCTATGATGTCTCCTCTGTGCAGGAGGAAAACGAAGCAATGGGACAGATTGAGGCTGTCTATGGCTTCTAACTGGCATGCTCTCTCTCCCAGCCTCTAGACTTGCCCAGTACTTCCTTTTATTTCAAAAGCCCTGCCAGTCCTCTGTGCACCCCCCAAGGAGGCTGGTCTTCATCTAAGGTTTTTCTCCCTATTTTTCCTTGCTCCAAAAATGTTCCTTCCCCTCTCCCTCATCGGGGTGTCGGTGGCGAGGTAGATGGCTCTTTGTAGAGCAATAGACAGTGTGTTGGCTCTGTCAGACCACCAGTAATTGCTGAGGGCCCAGCACTGCCCTGGAGACAGGGAACACATAAGCAAATAATTAAAGCAGGTACTCTCCAGTGTGGAAAGAGAATAAATGGAGCAGAGTTCTTATGAAATCGAGGGTGGCTGGGGGCAGGAGGAAGGTGTTCTAAGACAGGGAGGTGATGTCTAATCTGATACCTGGCTGCCAAAACAGTGATGGCCCTACAAAGGCCCTGCCTGGGACAAGTGGCCCTGTAGAAACAGCCAGTGTTAAACTTGGAAGTAAATGTTATGTGATTCTGATTGCATGAACTATTCAGAACAGGCAAATCCACAGAGACATAAAGGGGATTCGTGGCTGCCAGGGGCGGGGGGGAGGGAGTATGGAGGGGACTGCTAATGGATATGTGGTCTCCCTTTGGGGTAAGAGAAATATTCCGGAATTAGATAATGGTAGTGGCTGGTACATGCTACTACTGTGTACTTTCAAATGGCAGATTTTATGGTTTACATGTGTAGACTTTACCATAAAGCAAAGCCAAACCTCCAAGGTACCAAAGCATGCTCTGACCTAGATGTGGCTAGTGTGGCTAGTGCCAAGGTGTGGCTAGTGCTGGGGCAGGCTCAGAATGGTGCTGGAGAGAAGGGCCAGTTGTAAGGACATGGTGGACTGATAAAGTGGCACAGGAGGGGAAGCCATCAAAGATGCCAAACAGGAGAGTAACATGATTAGAGTTTTCTTTTGTTTTTTGTGGTGCTGAGGATCAAACCTGGGGCATTGCATATGTAAACCACTGCACCACACCCCTAGTCTTGTATTTAACTATTTTTGAAAATATTTATGGCTGTGGTATAGATTGTAGTAGAAAGTCCACTAGGGAAATCATAGCAGGGTTAGGGGGAGGGGGAGACCGTGCTGTGGTGGAGTAGAGGAACGTGTGGGGATATGTTTTGAGGGAAAACCAGTGGGATCTAGGGGACCAAAGGAAAAGGGGAGGAAAGGAGAGAAGAATTTGGAAATAGCCTCTGCATTTCCAGCCTGAGCAACCAAAAGAATGACTTCGTCAGCCTCTGAGATGGGGAAGCCGGTTAGGAAACAGGCTGAGGATGCGGTGATCCTGACCTGTCGGTTAGATATCTATGTAGTGATGTCAGTGATCAGTCTAGTGGACTGTGGTGAACTTCAGATCTAGCATCAGATCTTACTCCATGGAGATGGTGCTGAAACTATTTCTATGAGTTCCCTTGGAGATTGGTGTGACTCCAGGGGAGGGGGCTGGGTGGGGCTCAGTCGTGCAGAATAGGGACAGACAGAGAGAGAGCAAGGAAGGACAGCAGCCAGCAAGATGGACGGAAATGTCAAAGGCATGCTTCTGAAATGGAGAAGGAAGTCTTTCCAGAAGTGACAGGGTCTTCAAGAGGGTAAGGCCAGCCTGAGCTATGAGATCATGGGATCACCAGTGAGCAAATGAAGACAAGGCTGCCATTGGGATAGCCTTAGGATAACAGGCCTGCAGCCCTGGTGAGTCTGAGGCTCACAGCAGCCGCCATTAAAGGCTGGAGGGTGTGAGTCGGTTTCCTCTGCCTGTGGCAAAAGCTGAACAGAACGTAGGGAAGTGGCCAAGGTTCTGGGCCACCCAGGAAATGAATGTTATCATTGAGTGAAGGGTAGTTGTGGGGATCCAGCGGAGCCCCAGGACTCAGGGCACATTCTAAGAGGGCCTTACCCTTCCTCTGATCCTCTTTGCCTCCCAGGGAGTGATTCATATTTCAATATATTCCAGCTGAAAAGAGATCCCACTTAGGGCAGGTGGTAAGCCAGTACATGGAAATTTGATATATTTTGACTAATGCATTTTGAAATTTGAAAACTGCAGACAATTTTATTCAAGATCCATTTTTATACCAACTCATTACTGGGAGAAAAAGGCAAAAGATTTAGTTTTCCTATGAACCCAGACCTGTCACCACCAGGCCCTGCTAAACAGACTTGACCTGGCCAGGTCAGCCTTGCATGCAGCCACTGCCTGCCTCAACCAACGAGTCACTGCTGGAAACTCTTTCTTCAGCAACTCTTTCAAGGATCCCTCTGGGAGTTACTAGTCCAATTTAAAATCTGACCTTCAGCCCCACCTCTGTGGTGCCGACCCCAGCAAATCCCTGAGGCTGGCACTTAAGACAAGTTTTGTGATTCAGACAAGGGTATTACACAGAATACCCGCTTCCTTCCCCACCTGCGTGTCCTTTCTCCAGCCTCCTGAGCCTGAAACCCACAGAATGGAAATAAATAGAGGGAGCTGGGGAGGAGGGAGATTGTCCACAGGGGATGGGTATACAGTCTGACAGAGGGTGATGTTGGAAGAGGGTCTCTGAGTGAGCAGTTCCCCTGCAGAGTCATCTAGCCTTTCATTATGGATGCCAGATCCATCTTGTCTACTAGTTCTGTATCCCGGGCAAATGGCTGTAGAGTGCTATGCTTCACTGTTCTTCCTGGTAAAATAGAGAGCATGGGTACCTTTATAGTGACTTGGGAGGGCTACTCAAGAATTAAATGCGGGGGGCTGGAGAGATGGCTCAGCGGTTAAGAGCACGGTCTACTCTTCCAGAGGACCCGGGTTCGATTCCCAGCACCCACATGGCAGCTCACAACTGTCTGTAGTTCCAGTTCCAGGCAAACACCAAGGCAAATAAATAAAAAAAATAAAGTTTAAAAAAAAAAAAAAAAAAAAAAAAAGAATTAAATGCGAATGTCCCGAGGATGCACAGAGGTGTTCCACACACGCCTCCATCCACAATCTCCAAGGCAAAGCCCTGGACTCCTCTGAGTAGCTCATTGGATGGGAAGGAAACCAGCAGGAAGAGCTGAGACTCTATAAGTCCTCATAGCTGGGGACTTCTTCCCTGCGGATCTAAGGCCTGTAAGTAAAGTACTTTCTAGAAGGTAACTTGTCGGTGTTTATCAAGGGAACTTGAACTCAATAAAATTGGTCTAAAGAAAAATCAGAAATGTGGACAAAGATGTTGATTTCAGTGCTATTTAATTTAATTAAACTGACCTTAAAGAATTGATACATCGAGACAGTAATAAATCAAAAGTCCCTGACATATACAGAGGGTGGCTTCCTTCACCCCAGCCCCACGCTTCCGTCAGCCTTGCCTCCCAAGACAAAACAAATATCACCAATTGCTGCCAAGATTTTTTGTTTCGTTTTAATTTGAAACAGGATCTCATGTGGCCCATGCTGGCCTAGAGCATCGACAGGCTTATCTCCCAAGTACTGGGGAACTAGAGATTTGAGCCCCTCCCCCAACTCACTCTGCAGAGCAGACCAGACTGGTCTTGAACTCAGAGATCTACCTGCCTTTGTCTCCCAAGCACTGGGACTAAAGGTGTGCACCACCACCTCCCAACTACTTTAAAATATTTTTTATTATTAATTTTATGTGCATGGGTATTTTGCCTGTATGTATACCATATGGTGCATGGTGCCCTTGGAAGCCAGAAGAAGGTATCAGATTCCTTGGAGTTACAGAGGGTTGTGAGTCATCTTGTGGGTTCTGAGGACTGAATTCAGGACTTGTGGAAGAGCAGTCAATGCTCTTAACAGTCAAGTCATTTTTTCTTAGGGCCCTGCCATGAGTTTTTTGTTTGGTTTTTGAGACATGGTATGCAGCCCAGGCTTGAATTTAGTATATAGCCCAGACAAGCCTCAAATTAAAGATCCTCCTGCCTCTGTCTACCATCTGCTAGGATTAGAGTTCTTGTACCACAATGTTCAGCTCAGTCATGATAATTTATAGCAGTAAAAAATGAGAGACATAAATGTTTCAGAGATAAATAAATTATAATGTATGCACAAAATGAGATCATCGGAAGTCTCCAGAAATCTTGTCTGTTAACTCCATTATTCTTCCTCCATGTCATACCTGGGTAACTGCTCTGGCTGATTGATGGGAGCTGATCTCCCCACTGCTTTGGGGCAGGGTACGGCTCCACCCACAAGGCTCCTCAGGATCCTCAGTACAGAGCTGCAAAGCTGTGTGGAAGCAGAGGGTTGTGTATATAACGTGATCTCAACTTTATTTCTTTAAATAAAATTTTTATTTAAATTTTATACGGCCCTGTATAAATGAAGGAACTATTGAAGGTTCAGCAAGGACCTGTCAACGGTTGTCAAGGGTAATGGGAAAGTAGTGATTTTTTTTCCCTTCCTTTTTATTTCCATACCTTTTACATTTCCCCATGACTGGCAAGTATTATTTTAAAATGAAAGTAAATAGTGATGGATGACTTTAAGAGAACACTGAACAAGTAAAAAGAGGCCTTGGAGACCACTCAGGACGCTCATGCTAAATGTGACCAGGTCAGGTCTCCCAGGCCTGGGGCCTGAGCATGGGCAGTTGTGAGCCCCAGGAGAACATGCAGCAGGACTGGGGAGTCAGCTGGAAACTGAGTTCCTAGGGTGCTCATCTGTGCTCTGAAGGATGTGAGGAGATTCCGTGTGGGAATCAAAGGAGAAAGGCCTAAGCAGTGGGGCCTGGGGAACGTTATCATTTGTCCCAGAACACAAGCCAGAGCCCACGAGTACAAAAGGAGGCAGGAAGCATTTGGACCAAGGTGCAGTCAGGTGGGATTAGAAAGACTTGTGCAAATACTTTCAAACTCCCGGTTCTTTAAGGATGTAGACTCAATGAAAACCCCACCCTTCCTGGCCTCCTGACACACCTGGTAGCTAAGATCACTGGACAAAGTCCCAAGATCAGGCTGGCTGGAGCTCCTGACAGGTCTACTCTCCAGCAGAGAGCCCTCAGAAGAGCTGAGCCACCACTCACCCACAACACCAGATCCCCCAGATCTCTCTCTCCCTCCCTCCCTTCCTCCGCCCCTCCTCTGTTGCCTCAGGCTCTCACCCTCATCTCTACCTCCAATCTCAGCAGAGGGGCCCTCCTGCTTCATGGAAAAAATAGAGTCTGGAGGCTAACTCTACAGTCATCTCTGTGTATGCCATGGCCCCCCATTTCCCAGAGCAGGCGTTCCTCAGATCTTCCCCTATTCTCTGCTCTTTCGGGCCTTATTTCTTGCCGACAGCTTTTCTCCTCCTGAATCATGCCTGTTGGCATGCGAACAGGCTCTATTTCTTCCATCTCAAAAAACAAACACTGGGAGGGTGTGGGAGATGGAGAGCATGGTTAATGGGTGCCCAGTGCAGTTGGGTAAGAGTAACTTCTAATGTTCCATTGCGCAGTAGGATGGCTGTGGTTGCCAATTAATTGTAAATTTCAAAATAGCTAGTAGAGAGGATTTTGGATGTTCTCAGCACAAAGAAATGATAAACATTTGAGGTGATGGGTATGCTAATTGCCCTGATCATCACACATTGTATACATGTTTTGAAATGTCAGGCTGTACCCCATAAATATGTACAATTACTGTGTAGTGATTTGAGATAAAAACTATAATTTTAAAAAGCTAAAAAAAGAAGAAATAGCTGCCCTTGACCCACACTCCCACAAGGTCCTTCCTGTTTCTCCAACCACTTAATGTCAGAGCTTCCTGTGTGAGTGTGCTCTTGGTGCCCACAGACACTCCTTGCTCCCTGCTTCCCCCAAGTGGAGTCACCCCTATCCCATGATACCAGGCAAGACCACATGCATGATGTTGACCAATGAGATGTGAGCAGGGTGGATGCCTGTCATTTGAAATAAGCATAGAAAGAACCTTGTGGTTGGTCTTTGTGTCTTTTCCCAGGAGTGTTCTGGGTCAAGGATGTTCTTTTGACCTGAATTCCCACGTGGAGTCCTCCCTCACCTTTGTCTAGAAGCCTTTGTTGATGGCAGCCATGGAGATTCTAGGACACTCGGTATCTCGACACATCCTCCCATGTCCTGGTTGATCCATCGCCATCGCCAAACTCACCTCCCCTTCATGCTTACTTGTCCTCTGTCTTTGGTTCCCAGCACCTTCTAGAAGTGAGCTTGCTGCTGGCCCCGCTCCATGGCTGATCAATTAGATGCTTCAGTCGGTAGCTCCCTCTCCACAATCCTCAACACATCAGTTCCTTCTGGAAACACCCGGCTTCAGGGACACCATCTTCTTCCTCCTTCAAAACTGTCACACCACCATTGAATTCAGTCCTACATCTTCTCTCCTAGATGACTGTCCTAGATGACTTCATCCATTCCTGTCTCTATGCTGATGGCTCCCAGGTGCACTGCTTCCTCTGGGCTCCTGTGTTGTGCATCCAGCTGTTAACAACTGCATCTCTGAGAGGCCACTCAGACTTTACAGGTCCCCAAGCCTGTTTCCTAGGCTCCGTTAGACTCACAGAGGTACCTGATAGAGGCACCCTGGTCTTCCAGCACTCTCATATCTCACAGAGGCTCATCCAGATGTTATCCTTAACAATTCTCTATACTTCCATTGCTTTCTGCCTCTGGGGCCTCACAAATCTCTCAGACTGTAGCCACGGGCCTCCTCACTGACTATCTTGCCCTGTATCAACCTGTCCTCCTCAGATTCAGTCACATGACCTCTCCTTCAGCCTTTGGCTCCTACCTTTCTAACCTCATCCCTTCTCCTTCCCCTCCTCTGTACCAAGCACAGTCCTGCCCCAGGGCCAGTCATTCTCTGTGAAGCTGTTCCTCAGTTTACCCTCCCCCTCCCTTATTCTTTCTTCTTGAGACAGAGTCTCATATATCCCAGGGAGCTGGCCTTAAACTTGCTATGTAGTCAAGAATGACCTTGAACCTCTGGTCCTCCTGCTTCTACCTCAAAAGTGCTGAGATTACAGGTGTTCCTCACCACACTTCGTTTATGTGTTTCTGGGATTTGAACCCTCGACTTTATGCATTCTAAGCAAACACTCTGCCAATGAAGCCACATTGCCAGCCCTTGTGCCTCATTCTTATCCTTTAGGTTGCAACTCAAAGCAAGAGGTTAAGCTCATAGTTAAAGTCGGTCCCTTCTTTCATCTAAATCTTAACCCTTCTGTGCTTCCAGCACTTAATTTGGTCTTTTTGTTTTACCCCCACACCTCTTTCACACACACACACACACACACACACACACACACACAATGGAGGATCCATGAGTGAAGGAGCTCCATCTCCTAATGTTGCAGACACAACTCTGGGCCCATCCTCTCCCAAAATGAGGACAGATGCAGAAGAGGGTGGTGAGCAGGTATAGGCTATACTCAGAGCCTGCATTACAGCCCTAAATGCCTTTCACTGGCCACCAGGGAGGTGGGCTTCTCTGGGGCTGAAAACAAGGACTCCTGGCAGAGAGCTGCTCAGAGTTTGGAAGCCCTGCCCCCCAGCTCCCTCTGAAACCTGGGTGCCTCTGGCATCTCCATAGATAGTGGCCAACCCTTTCAAAGGTCCCCTGCCCTGCTGCACACACCCAGGATGTATTATATTGTCCCTTACTCACTGGATTGCAGGTGCACCTACAATTTGCTGTTGTTTGTAGGGAGTGGTAGTTGGCTCCATGGGGCTCCTGGGCAGGAGGTAAGTCCTGAAAACCTCCTTGGAAGAATGAATGCTCAGAACCCTGCAGCCCTACCTACAGGGCATGGAGGCACATGCCGAAATTCCAGAATGTGGTGGCAGGAAGGTCAGTGTTCAAAAGCAGGCTTTCCCCGGCTACATGAGATCCTGTTTAAAAGGAAGAGGAGAAGGAAATGGGTGGTGGTGCTGCTGGGAGGGAGGGAGGGAAACCCAGAGCACCAGCCTGGGGCCCTAGAACCAAGCAGCAGGATTAACATGAGGGCATATATTATGCGCCAGGAGGGCAGGTGAGGGGTGCTGGGCAGGTAAAGACGGTTCAGGAGCCTTGCTTTTCCCACAGAGAGATGTCAGGCCCAGGTGCAGGTGACAAAGGACAGAGCAGAAAGCAGGATGCCCTCCACAGATCTTAGCCCTGGGCTAAGTGCCTCCCAGCATATGCTCTGGATTCTGGGACCATCCTGAGTTGGGGTGAGTACTGCCAGGTTGTCTTGGCAGTCTAGGAACAGTATCTATCCTTTGTTAACAATGACAGGGACACAATCTCCCAGGCAGCCTGTTTAGGCACCCAGATGGCTTCCCTAGACTGCCCATGCCTGTAAGGCCTCAGGGAGATTTTGTGGTCCAGCTGGAGTTGCCTAGATAAAATGGGCTCCCACTGAGGTGGGTCATAAGTTAGGGCAGTGCCTTAATACAGAGCTGCACAGGGTAGCCTCTAGCCCCACCCCCTACAGCACACCCCTGCCAATAAGGAAGTGAGGCCTGATGGGTAGGAATTGAGAGACTCCTAATTGCTCTGCGAAGTTGTCAATCCAATTATCATGGTGCTGGCAGCCAGGCCTGTTTGAGGGCACCAGCCCAGGCAGACAAAAGGCAAAGGTTACTCCAACAGGGAGCTGCCTACTTCTCAGCTGAGAGGGATCCTGGTGCCGGAGAACCTGCAGAGGGTGTTTGATTCTGAATGTGAAGCGGGGAGAAAGTGCTGGAAGGCAAAGAGGGGGTGAGGACCAAGATAAGACACCTCAGGATCATCCCCATCTCCGCATGTGCTGCTTCTCCCAGGGGTGCTGTGCCTGAGATGCTGCAGGATAAAGGGGATGTAGGCTGTCCGCATGGTCTCTAGAGAGAGATGTGAGTTTATATACATGTACTCAGGTACATGCAAATGCCTTGTGTGTGAACTATGTCTACATCCGGAAGCGTGCAGGCCAACATATGTGAGCACATAAGCACCTCAGGTACACATCTACACAGACATGCACGTAAATACAATGCTCAAATATCCACAGGCCATGTTTATGCTTTGGCAAGGCCAGTTTCTGACTGGACTACAGGTACTGAGCCACTGTGTGAGATTATACTAACATACAGTTGCACGGTCCCCAGGATATCTCTCTCTCTCTCTCTCTCTCTCTCTCTCTCTCTCTCTCTCTCTCTCTTATTTAGTTGTTTTTTTGGGTTTTTTTTGTTTGTTTGTTTGTTTTTTGTTGTTTTTTGAGACAGTGTTCTTCTATGTAGCCCGGGCTGTCCTAAAACTTGCTCTGTAGACCAGACTGTCCTGGAACCCAGATGCACCTGCCTCTGCCTCCCAGGCACTGGGATCACAGGTGTGGGCCAACAAATCTGGCCCCTCCCTTCTTTAACCCAGACATTTCTGTCTGAAAGGCCCTAGTCCTGGCTCCCTTTAGGTTGACTAAGTTGTTTTGGATTGTTTGAGACCATTCCATTTTTAGTGCTGAAAGTTCCATACTGGGAAGCTCCCCGATCTTAGGCGAGGCTGTCTACATCCCCTGCCCCAGGAAAGGCCTGGTATTGTGTCCTTTTCAGAGCTGTCATCATCTAGTCCCTTCCTTGATGGACCTAGGGAACCTTGATTGAACCGAGTCCAGGTCTCTGCTCTCACCCTGGAGGCTCAAGTCTCCCCGGAGTAATTACAACCAGTGTTTACTGAACACATACCATGAGCCAGGCCCTGGGCTTGGGGGTTTCTGAGCTAGGGCTTTCTAAATGTCATCACTCAATTCTGCAGAGACTTAGGAAGGTGCTTCCCTCACTCAGAACTGTTACTGAGCACCTACTATGTGCAGGGAGTGCACTCATCAGGACAGAGCAGGGGGAGACAGACAGCAAGCAAACAAGTGAATTACATTGTATGTTAGAAGAGGTTGTGTGCTGTAGAATAGAATGTACCAGGAAAGAAGCATCTTGAAAATCAGCTGCTTAACAGTGGCTTCACTGGGGGAAAGCCCTGCAGACACACTGGGACAGTTCCAGGAAGAGGGAACCGAATGGGCAAAAGCAGGGGGCTGAGTACCTGGAATATGAGGGACACGATGAGGTCTGGGTACCCAGGAAAAGTCGGCACCTCCGGCCCGTGAATGTAGACCCGGAGCACCTTAGGGTTAGATAGGAACCATGGA
The DNA here is from genome assembly GCA_004025045.1 of Sigmodon hispidus. Lineage (NCBI taxonomy): Eukaryota > Metazoa > Chordata > Mammalia > Rodentia > Cricetidae > Sigmodon > Sigmodon hispidus. Next base: position 243,381 of record PVIH01000486.1, read on the forward strand.
GGATTTAGGCAGAGAGACAGAATATTCTGACTTCTGACTGGGACTTTCTCTGAACCGAAGGGTGAGGGTGGAGACAGAGGGGCCATCCAGAAGGCTACCACAACAATCTCGGCAAATGATAGCAATGGTGGCTGCAGCAAGTGGATAGACCCTGGAGGAATTGTACAATTAAGCCAACAGGATTTCCAGAGAGTGGAGTATGGGCTGGGAGAAGGAGCCACTTCGGTTCTGAGGTGTTGATCCTGCACAGCCCAAGTGAGCCGGCCATCTTCGGCCAAGATGGAGAGGCTGGGAGCGGAGGTGGCAGGAGAGGAAGAATGGGCTTGGTTTGGCTGGATTCACTTAGAAAGATGGAGATGTGGGAGCGGTGGGTGGTACCAGCATCTGTGGGCTCGGGACTGGCCGAGCTTTCAGTGATTGCCCCATTTTGCAGGTGAGGAAAATGAGGATCCTGCAAACATTAAAAGGAGCAGCCGGGGTTCAACTTGAGCCTTGGCTCCATAGCCATGCTCTCCTCACAGGCCTGGGTAGGAGGCTGCTGGTCACTGCGCCCAGCAGTGGAGGCTGTGGAGGGGAGCCCAGCTGTTCCCTGGCCAGCTTTCTTGTCTTCAGGGCTGAGCCAGGAAGGAGCCTATGCTTAGAACACAAATGGTACAAGTGCCAGTGGCCTGAGGCGCCAGCGGCCCCAGGAGTGCAGCCGGCCTGGCCCGAGGCCGCCATCCACGCAGCAGAGAGCATTCGGTTAGCATTGATTGCTCAGAGAAAAGCATCTGGCCAGGCTGGGGGCAGGGGAGAGAGGGCTGAAGGCCAGAGAAAGTGGCTACAAGGCTGAGCAGCCTGCAAACTTCAGAGAGACCCACTGACCTGCCCAGGGGCCATGGAGAAACTAAGCATGGGGATCTTTCTACTCTAGGGGAGGGAGGGAGAGGCGGCAGCCCATTGTGTGCTACACTGGGGTGACTGTCTTGACACTCTGGGGCCTGGGGAAGCTGACTAGCCCTGTTTAGGATGCTCTGCCCACTCCAGGCAGGACCCTAGACAGGGTGTGTTCTCCAGCTGCGGCCAGTCACTGATGCTCTGGGCACCTCATTTTCTCCGGTGTGAGAGATGCTGTTTCTACAGGATTGTGAAAGCTTCAATTAAAGGCCCTACCCCCAGAGTCAAATTGCCCTCATCACTTCTTCTCCTACTTCTGGAGGCCAGGGTACTACAGGGCCCCTACTACACTGGATTGTGTGGCCTAAAAATAGCAAACAGGCCTTGTTGATGCTGGTCCCAGAGCCAAGCTCTCTAGCCACCCCAGCCTGGGTTCCTCCAGCCTGGTCTTTCCTGGAAGCTCTGTATCGTTAGAGGGTGTGGGAAAATACAGGCCTACTTTTCCATCTCAGTGCCTTTGCCTTGCCGCCCATCCCGCCATGTGTGCTCCCACGGGCCCGTTCATAGGCTCATCTATGAGTGGCCATCCACGCTCAGCTTGGCAGCAGCAGTTCAGGGTTTGCAGACTGACCTGAGGACATTGCCAGCTCCTTTGCTTGTATGCTCTCAGTGCTGAGTGATGTACTGAGATTTGAGCAGACTCCACTCACGGTTAGGGCAGCGGCACAGAGTGGGATCCCTCTCAGCCCAGTTCATAGGTCAAAGACTACAGGAGGCTGAGAAACTGCTGGTGTCACACAGGGGACCAGTGACCAGACAATGCTTACATTGTTAGCAGAGGCTTTCCTTTAGGCCCTTCCCTTAACCTCCCCTACACTCCCAAGCTTCGTACCTGGGCATTGCCATCCCCATTTGCAAATGGACTATGATGCTCATTTCAGGCCCTTCCAACACTGACTTCTGTGACTTTCCCAGACTCAGGGGCAAGTGTGAATGGAAAAAGGAATGAATGAGGCTGAACAGCCGCCTGGGGAGCTCATGTGCGTGGGAGGGTGGAGGTTTGGGAGCAGTGAAGCAGAACACAGTGAAGGGTATCCCCTAGAGAGGAAGGCAGGGCGAGCTGGGTCTTCTCCCCTCTGCCCCCTCAAGCAGAAGGCAGCCCTGCCCAGGAAGGGCCTGAGGAGTCTGGCAGGGGTGATGCAGGGCCCCTCTGCAGAGACTTGGATTCTTGCTAATTTGCAATCTTAAAATGCACAGCAAAGGCTCCATCCTCATTGTTGCTACATTAATCAGGCAATCAGTGGGGCAGGACTCCCAAGGGCCTCATGGAGGGGGCACAGAGGCGCCATGGTGATGTGGTGCCTGGATCCCCGGGAAGAAACCTGCTGGGTCTCAATCCTAGGGCTGGCACCTGCTGGTTCAGGAAGAGGGGTTCAGAAGTGGCCAGGGCTGGTTGGGTCAGCTAGTCCAAGGTCTAGCCATTGACTTTCAAAGGCATGGGTGCCAAGTTGGTTGAGCCCCTCAGCAAGCAACCCCCTCCCATTAGAAGAGATGGAGGTTCTGGAAGGCTAGCCTTCCTGCCATGGCCCCTGGCATGTGGAGAGCAGATGCCCTGAGCCCGCATCCAGTTAGTATGTTTCCAGAAAAGCCCTTCACTGTGCAGGAAGTGACTGTCCCATCACAGTCCTTGTGGTCTCATTGTCTTAGACCTTTTAGCGATGATAGCTCGTTCTTCCTTGAGGTAACGGGAACTGAGCCTAGTCCTGCATCAGATTCTGCCCAGAGTCCTTTGTCCTCTTATTGCTGTTTTTTGAGAGAAAAGCCCAATCCTACCTTCACCCTGTCGTCGGGCTATCTACCTTTCCCACTTGCCACCATGCATTCATAAACTGGTTACTAATCCCACACCTAAGGTATGGTGCAGTTGATTTTTTGCCTAAATAGAGCCCTGGCCTGGTCCCCCCCCCATGCACTGATATTCCCTGGAACCCTCTACTTAAGGGTTACCACTCAGGGGACCCTCAGCTTCTTCTGGGGTGCACAGAGACAGAACAGCCACAGCCGGTGGGAGAGCACAGGACAAGTTGAGGGTTCAGGCCAAAGCACTCTGTAAACTCTGATGAGCTGTACAAATGTCAAATGGCATTAATGCTAAGCCTACTTACAGCCCCGACTTTCGTGAAGCAGCAGGCCGGGGAGGAAACGCTTTCTTTTTATAGGACCCCCAGTGGAGGCTCTGCTGTGTCTCCTTCAGCCTAAAAAGTGAGGTAAGCATTGTGAATACCCTTGAACTCAGAATCTGGGCTTTCTCAGAGTGACGGGGAAGGCTCTGGAAAAGCCGGAAAGGGGGTATGAGCCAAGCAAGGGTGTTTGAAAGGGCCTGTGGACAGGGTAGCCAGTGAGGATGGCTCAGGGCAGGCTGCCCTCCAGCAGGCTGGGATTTGGAACCCTCTTGCCCTTGCCTCCCTCTGCAGCGTAGGAGCTCTTGGACAGAGGGTAGAAGGCTGGAGGCCACACCCAGGGCTCCAAGGAGGACCCACTGACAGAGTAATGTCTTCTAGACATGCTTTAGCCACATGAGTACAAGTGGCCATGGCCTGCATGCTGTCTAGAGTCTGGATGACAGGAAGCACTGCAGACCTGCAGAGTGCAGCCTAACCCAGAAGGGGTTCTTTGCTGTATAGACACTGCCACTAAGGTCATAATTGCTCTGAAAACGCAACTGAACCCAATTATGCAAAAACTAAATTATGTGCGATGATTTTTATGTGCTGGAAACATTCAGTTGAAGCTGGGTGATTACAGGGGACGAGAAACAGCTGCCACTCTCTGGGAACCCATAACTCCCAACAGCTGGGAGCTGTCACTTCCGATGCTGTTTCAGTCGGGAATGGGGGTGATTGGGCTGCTATTCAAGGTGGGACCTGCTTGGCCAGAAACCTGGGCAGCTCCTGGGCCTGGGTAGGAGTGGGTATGGGATCCCAGGTAGGCAGGCTGGTCAAGAGGGTAGCTTCTTTTTTTTTTTTTCTTAAGATTTATTTATTTATTATGTATACAGTATACAGAAGAGGGTACCAGATGCCGTCATAGATGGTTGTGAGCCACCATGTGGTTGCTGGGAATTGAACTCAGGTCCTCTGGAAGAACAGTCAGTGCTCTTAACCTCTGAGCCATCTATCCAGCCCCAAGGGTAGCTTCTTTCACTCCACATGATCTGGGCACAGCTGGTAGCAAGAAGACTTAGCTCATCCGCCCTTGGCGCCCTCGCTCTCCCAAGAGTCCCATCTGAACAAGCTGTAAAAGAAGGGGCAAGAGGCCAGCCGAGGTGGGGACCTTCAGGGTGGGCGCCTGTAGGCCTGGAGCCTGTCCCCATCTTCTTGCCGAGCCTGTCCCCATCTTCTTGCCGAGCCTGCCAGGCCACTTGGGGCAGCTGTGACCGTGGAAGAAGGCAGGTAATGACAGTCGTCCATAATGAGACTGCTTCAATAATGAGCGTGGGCCGACCACAGGCTGGACACATCCGAAAATAATTATTTTAAGGATCCATTAACGAATGCCTAATTAATGCCCAATTAGAGGGAGCTACAGAGGAAATGCTCTGGACAGTCAAGAGGCAAGGCCTGGCTTTACAGCCATAGCCTGACCAGCTCAAGCATAGTAGAGAGATGCAGAGGACCAGAAGGTGACTGGGAGGGGGACAGCCTCGATCTGGCAGTATGATGGACCGACCCCAGGGAAGCCTCATGTGTCGGCTCTGGTGTCCCTCACAGTCCCTCACTGAAACATGCCTTCTCTGTATACCCGTTGAGCTCTGTGAACTGTATTTAACAAATGAGGAAACTGAGGAACAGAGGTGTGGTGTATTTGAAGTTCAGAGCACAATATGAATGAGGCATTTTCTGAGGTGTGCTTTGGTATTGTGAAAGCAATGCTTTACTTATTTTGAGGAATCATTTGAATAAAGTGATCATTCAGGATTCCAGATGGGATGTTTGCTTTGTTACTCGGAAAGGCAGCTAACGGTGAGCAAGTGGCAGAGGCTGGATCGGAGCTCGAGGCTGACATGCTGTGTTCATGGATGTGTTTCACCCAGCAGTGGGGCTGACAGCCTGAAGAGGTGTTTGGATGGGGATTAGACACTTTCAGGACAGCTTGAGAGGTGTGGAGACAATGTGAGCCCTGGACCCAAATTTCCTGTCCAGCCTTCTAGCCTAAACGACCCCTGTGTATGGTACGGAAGACAGAACCCCTGTGGGCCAAGAGGGTCATTCACCAGTCCTCACTGCATCCTCTTCCCCATGTAGCCCTCTCTCCCCTGGGCAACCCCTCACAGCTGTTCTGTCTCTCTCCCCACCAGGGTGCTGTGTGGAATTGCTGCTGCTGCTACTTGCTGGGGAGCTACCCCTGGGTGGCGGCTGTCCTCGAGACTGTGTGTGTTACCCCTCACCCATGACTGTCAGCTGCCAGGCACACAACTTTGCTGTCATCCCAGAAGGCATCCCAGAGGACAGCGAGCGCATCTTCCTGCAGAACAATCGCATCACTTTCCTCCAACAGGGCCACTTCAGCCCCGCCATGGTCACCCTCTGGATCTACTCTAACAATATCACTTTCATTGCTCCAAACACCTTCGAGGGCTTTGTGCATTTGGAGGAGTTAGACCTTGGAGACAACCGGCAGCTTCAAACGCTGGCATCTGAGACCTTCCAGGGCCTGGTGAAGCTTCACGCCCTCTACCTCTACAAGTGTGGACTGAGCGCCCTGCCCGCAGGCATCTTTGGTGGCCTGCACAGCCTGCAGTACCTCTATTTGCAGGACAACCACATTGAGTACCTCCAAGATGACATCTTTGTGGACCTGGTCAACCTCAGTCACTTGTTCCTCCATGGCAACAAGCTTTGGAGCCTGGGCCAAGGAATTTTCCGGGGCCTGGTGAACCTAGACCGGTTGTTACTGCATGAGAACCAGTTACAATGGGTTCACCATAAGGCTTTCCATGACCTCCACAGGCTTACCACCCTCTTTCTCTTCAACAACAGCCTCACTGAGCTGCAAGGTGACTGTCTGGCCCCCCTGGTGGCCTTGGAGTTCCTTCGACTCAATGGTAATGCCTGGGACTGTGGCTGCCGGGCACGTTCCCTGTGGGAATGGCTGCGGAAATTCAGAGGCTCTAGCTCTGCTGTTCCCTGTGCCACCCCTGAGCTGCGGCAAGGCCAGGATCTGAAGCTGCTGAGGGCTGAGGACTTCCGGAACTGCACAGGACCAGCATCTCCACACCAGATCAAGTCACACACGCTTACCACCTCTGACAGGGCTGCTCGCAAGGAGCACCATCCGTCCCATGGTGCCTCCAGGGACAAAGGCTACCCACATGGCCATCTGCCTGGCTCCAGGTCAGGTTACAAGAAGCAAGGCAAGAACTGCACCAGCCACAGGAATCGGAACCAGATCTCTAAGATGAGCACTGGGAAACAACTTCCTGAACTGCAGGACTATGCTCCTGACTACCAGCACAAGTTCAGTTTTGACATCATGCCCACCGCACGGCCCAAGAGGAAGGGCAAGTGTGCCCGCAGGACCCCCATCCGTGCCCCCAGTGGGGTGCAGCAGGCCTCCTCAGGTACTTCCCTGGGGGTCTCACTCCTGGCCTGGATACTGGGGCTGGCAGTCACTCTCCGCTGAGGACCCAGGGCACCATTACACATGTCCGGCAAGGAACAGAATCTCTTCTTCTTCTTCTCTCTCTATTTTTTTTTTTCTAAGTGGAAGATCTGCTGGGTTTCAGGAAAAGGCTGCTAAAGCCTTCAGCCACAGTCTGGACCCTTCCTGGTGGATTATACATCCAAAGTGTACAGCTGTAGACAGGAAGGGGTAGCATTTCTCACCTAGTGTCCTGGCCCAGCACCTACGGACAGCATCCACACTCCAGCACAGTGGGCAAAGGCACACAGAGTGAATCATTAGTAGTGACAGGACATACAGGACATGTGCCCTTTGAAGAAGCTGGCTCTGCTCTGTGGAATCCTGGTCATTTGGAAAGAAGGGCTGAAGGACCCTGCTGTTTTGGGAAGGAGCAGGACACAGGACAAGGCTCGCCCAGAGCCAGCTGGGGCAACCAGGAATCTCAGAGTATTCTGAGCTCTTGCCTGAGGCCACTCAGTCAACCTGCCCAATGCAACTTTATGCCACCCTCATTCCCCACCCATGGGGGTAATGCCTCTCATCCCTGATGTCTCAGGCAGTCCTGGCAGACCTGCTAGGGTTCAAGAACCAACCACCAAAGGAAAGATCGCCAGAGGATGACATTTAGAACTTTACTCAAAATGAGAGTCATAAGAAGGTGCAGCTTTATACCTACGTCCACTTATATATATTCTCACTCTCTCTACCCACACACCCACACAATATAAATATATATATAAATATATAAATGCACAGTTCCCCCCAACTCCTTACCAAACTGTATGTCTTATCATGTTTATAAACTATACGGGAACCTATATTTGCTTAACTACAGATTGTATTGGTGATTTCTAGCAAGAAAGAAATCTGTGGCATTTTTGTTCAGAATCCCAGCTGGCAACAATAGTCTCTGGACATGCTGGGGTGAGGGAGTCTGTGGGGAGAATGGAGGAGAAAGAGAAACCGTGAGAATCACTCCAGGGGACCAACATTCTTAGATACTTAGAACATCACCTTGTTTTTATATGCAACACATATCTGTCTGGCGCTCTGGAGCACCCCACTACCCCTACTGTAGAAGCTGCAAGTGTTGGGGTGTGACGTGGGAAGTAGCTTATTGGATGTCAGGGTGCTAGAGGCAAGCTAGGTGGAGCAGCAGAAGAGCTTTAGGGGTTTTCAAGCCAGCAGATAAGGCAGCATCCACAGTGTTAGTCCAATGGGTTGGATGGACAATGTCCTTCTAGCGTTTTGCCAGTGATGGTCTGTGCAGGCCAGGGGGGCTCTGAGCTCTGACTTCCTGGGAGGCTTAGCTGAAGTTTTAACTCATGGGCTCTTTGGCCAGTTACCTGCTGAGGGCCCGGAATAGTTTGGCAGTGGAGAAGAATCTAGTGGCCTTAGCAGATGAGGGCATTTCAGTAACCATCTCAGGCACTCTACATTACAAAGGTCTTGTTCTCCTGATCATTTTGGTTTTACCCAGGACAGGCAGAAGTCAGAGAGCCAGACTCAGGGGTCAGAGCTTGGACAGGCAGCATCCAGGGAACACAGCAAGCAAGCCCAGTCAGGGAATACGGGCTATTAGCCCAAAGGTCTCCAGCAAGCACAATCTCTTGTGCTTTGTACAAACCTGAATCCCCTACTAGAGAGAGAGGCTGTGTAAGGAGTAAGAAGTACTGAATCCAATTAAGAGAGAAAAATAATAAAAAAAAATTCTCTTGGACAAGAACCCTGTTTTTCATTTCATAACCCCGCATTCCTGATGGGGTGGCAGATCCTGGGCTTTTGTGGGGTGGGCGAGCCTGGCCAGGCTTGACTCTGAGAACACAGCATGCCTGTTGGCAGGAGGAGGAGGAGCCATAGGGAACAGGGGCACACTGACTCACCGGAACACACAAGAACATTCTCTCTCTCTCTCTCTCTCTCTCTCTCTCTCTCTCTCACACACACACACACACACACACACACACACACACACACACACACACCAGCATAGAGCACAATTCACTATCCACATGCTGGCTGCCCAGGTCAGTACCATTTCCGTCTTTCCCCAGCAGAAGGGTTCTAGATCCTTCCAAGCTTGTTCCAAAGAATCATAGCTGCTGATTCTGGGCATCAGAATAAGGGCATTAGCCTCAAGCATTTTCCACAAGTCTGGGAATTGACCAAGACACCAGAGGACAAGGCTCTGGAAGCTATGTCTGCCTCTTAGGCTTCACAGATGCAGAACAGAGGGCTGTTTTTAGTACAAGATTCAGTGCATTCATGAAAGGGGGCTTTGTGCTATGTGCCTCTGATCCTGATGGTCTGCCTCTTACCCAGGCCCATGTCCCTTAAAATTCAAGCAAGTTGTTATGTTGTTGATTTCATTTCTAACCCCAGGCAGCAAGGCCCTCAGTGGGAAAATCAAAAGTCTGAGCACTTTATTAAATTTTTAAAAAAAGACTTAGCAAGTCCTATATGGTAGAAGTGATTATCAGCCGGAAGAAGTAATGTCTCCTAAAGGCTCTGCAGATGTATGCCAGCATAATCCCTATGGCCAAGGCTTGCCAGACTGGGCAATGGGGCCCAGGACACTGGCTGTATTTTTAGAAGCTTTCTTTCCCAGGAGGTGGAAGGGATGAAGGCTGATGATGACATCATTTGTATCGTATGCTGCGCAGTTCGAATGACACCATTGTTCCAAAATCAAAAGCAGTTGACTCTCAGAAGCTAAATGGAGCCTGTCTTCAGCAAACCCAGATACTTCCCCCACCAACCATTTAGGGCAGGGTGCTGTGGAGTCCTCAAGGCCTCAGTCACCCCCTCCTGTTCCTAATACGGGGCAGAACATCTCCTCTGCCATTTTTTTTTAAGTCTATGGATTTTTTTTTTTTTTTTTTTTTTTTTTTAAAGACAGGACCTTGAACTCACTGTGTAGCCAAGGCTGTCCTTGATTCCTGATCCTCCCGCTTCTGTCTCCCAGAGCACCCACTCTTGGCTTAGTGGAATTTTTGCAAGAGTGTTCGGGGGCCTAAGGTGATATGTCAGTTGATAAAGCACTTGCCCTACACGTGTAGGTACTGGGGACCTGAGACCCAGCCTGCAGCATCTATGTACGAAGCTATACAGTGGACAGTATTCCTGACACTGGGGAGGCAGGAACAGGAGGATCTTGGAACTTGCTATCCCAGATCAATGATAGACACTCTCTCAAAAAATAAGGTGGAGGGGGCTGGCAAGATGGACTAGCAGATAAAGACACTCGCTGTGCAAACTTGGTGGCCTGAGTTTCACCCACAGAACCCACATAATTAGGAGGGTACTGAACTGGGGGGCTGGAGAGATGGCTCAGCGGTTAAGAGCACCTGCTGCTCTTCCAGAGGACCCGGGTTCAATTTCCAGCACCCACATGGCAGCTAACAACTGTCTGTAGTTCCAGTTCCAGGCAAACACCAAGGCAAATAAATAAATAAATAAAAGTGGTTTTTTTTTAAAAAAAAAAAAAAAAAAAAAGGAGGGTACTGAACCACAAAGATATCCTCTGGCATCTGAGTGCCATAGCACACTCACACAGCACATAACACACTGATAGTGATAATCATAGTAAATTTAAAAGAAAATAAGGCAGAGAGGGATGGAGGAAGAAACCTCTGGCCTATATATACCCACACACTTATACACACAAACACATTCCTGACATTTTCATGATAAGCGTATTAACACACACACACCCTCTCTTCCCCCATCTTTCATTAGTCCCTTGTGTTGCTTTAGACAATTTTACTTCTACTTTTTTTCTTCTTCTAAAAGATTTATTTTGCCGGTTGTGGTGGCGCACGCCGGTAGGACTTGCTGAAGGAGGCAGAGGCAGGAGGATCACGAGTTCGAGGCCAGCCTGGGCTACACATTTAAGAAAAAAAAAAAAAAAGATTTATTTTATTTTTACTTTTTTACTTTATGTACATTGGTGTTTTGCCTGCATGTATATCTGTATGAGGATGTTGGATCCCTTGGAACAGAAGTTACAGAAGTTGTAAGTCGCCATGTGGTTGCTGGGAATTGAACTCAGGTCCTCTGGAAGAACAGCCATTTCTCAACCCCCTATTTTCATATCATACAAACATACATACATATATACATACATACATGATTTTATAGGCTTACATACAATGTAAAAAATACAAACGAAAGAAAATATATGATATTTGTTTTTTGAGATGCATTTGCTTTACTTAATATTGTTATTGCCAGTTAACCTTCTGATGTTTTGTTATTGCTTGTTTTAGACAGGGTCTTGTGTAGCCCAGGCTGATCTCGAGCTAGCTGTGGAGCTGGGGATGACCTTGAACGTCTGATCATCCTGACCGTATCTCTTGAGTGCTGGGAGTACAAGCATGGGCCTCCATACCTGCGTTACATGGTACTGGGGTTCAAACTCAGACGCTCATGCATGCCAGGCAAGCACTACCACAACAGACTTATGTCCCCAGCCCACACTGCCACTTTCAATTTTTGGGAACCCCAAGAGAGATTATCTCTTTCCTTTATCTTACCTCCCCAGAACAGCCTTCTATTCTGCAGCGACAAAGGACAGAGCCAGTCATGTGGAGGACCTGGGGTGGTCCCTAGTACTCTCATACAGTGTCTTCCATGACCCAGGAGCTTGGATGACTCCTCATTTTTCATTCAACAAATAGGTGAAGCAGCCATTGCCATTGTCTATGCTTTGGGGACTGGAAAGGGAGAAGACAGGATCTCTGAGGAGCTGAAAGGTAAAAGCATTCTGGAGCATTCTACAGAATTGAAGTCCGTATTAATGTAGTCTTCCAATACAAGGGGCTCACCTGGGGTAGGAGAGCCAGAGAGGGTGTTCAGGAAGAGACGATGATGTAACAGTCTCTGAATAAAGAGAGGAACCAGAGAAGAATGTGAGAGACTGCCAGGCTGAGGGCTGGAGGCACACAGTAGCTCAGCCTTTGAGTTCTCTATAAACAGCTATGAGCTAAGGATGGAATGCTATTTGCTGGGGTGCCAGGAGACTATTTAGACATGAGGGGGGCCCAGGGAGCCTCACTCAGGGACTCTGACTCTGCTTGGGAGCAGAGAGAATGTGTGGTTCCCCTGCCTGGGCTCTTCTCCACTCCCCAGCCTCATCATAAGCACACGGGCTCCTATGGCACCCTTGCCACTGTTCTCCAACCGTGGGCTTCATCATCACCACTTGCCTCCCATGCTCAGCCAAGTCCTTCCTTGTGCCAGCAAACTGGAGTGCTCCCTGGAAATCTGCCTGGGCCACAGTCCCATTCCCAGACACCTGCTGCTTCCAAGCTCAGGGTGTCTTCCATACCGTTTAACATCCACCAGAATGCTCCAGGTTTTCCCACCCTCATGGCATGGCTCCTCCCTCAGCTGGCCAGACACCCCAGCTGCAAGGAGCCAAGAGCAATCCCAGGACTCCCTCTTCTGAGCTCTACTCCTCCTGCTAGGCATGTTCATTACCAGAGAGCCAAGAACCACCCCACCACCACCACCCATTACAAATGTTGCCTGTTACCTAGCAAATCACCTGGCACTCCACAAGTCTGTGGAGGTGGGGGAGCCAGGAAGGCTTCTTTGTGGATCAGGACAGGCTGGAGAGATGAGTTCGCTGAACACTGAGTTGGGAATTTTGAGGACCCATCCACTGGGTTAGCACCCAGCCCCTACCACTTCCTTCAGTTCAGATTCTGGACTGGGAAGGACCTGCCTCTTCCATGCAGATGTGGAAGAAGTCGGCCTTTCTTGTTTTTCTTCTTTTTCCTGAGGTTTGCATGTGTGAGCACAAGATAGAGCAGGCACATGCCACAGCATGCATGTGAAGGCTGTAGAAGAACTTAGTGGGGCCGGTTCTTTCCTCCCATCTCTGGCTCCCAGGGATCAGCTCATCAGGCTAGCAAGTGCCTTTAGCTGCTCAGACATCTGAAGACCCCTTTCTTTGTGTTTTATTCCTCAATTGCCCCCCTTTTATGTGTGTGGGAGTTGAGGGGTGGGAATGGGGGTCTCACATAGCCCAGCCTAACCTTAAATTTCTGGTCTTCCTGCCTCCAGCTCTCAAGTGCTGAGACTATACATGTACATCAGCATGCCTGGCTATGTTTATTTATATTTTTGAGAGCGAGGGTCTCACCATGTATCCCAGGTTGACTTTGAACTCATGACCCTCCCACCTTAGTCCCTGAGTGCTAGGACCACAGGTCTGATTTGCCACATTCAGCTAATCCATGCTCCCCTTTATCCTCCCTCTTCCCTTCCTTCCCCTGCTTCTTCTTTCGGTTTTTATTTTGAAACAAGGTGTTGCTATGCAGCCCAGGCTGAGCTTACACTCATGGTGATCCCCTGCCTCAGCCTTGTAAGTACTGGATAACAGCCCTTTGCAGCACACCTAGCTACTGGTGCATTCTTTGGTCAAGAAGAGGCGAGTGCATGTTTTGCTGGGTCCCTTGCAACACTGGCCTCATGACCCAACAGTGGCCGCATCCATCCAGCTCATCAGCTCCCACTCTGTCTTGTTTCTTCACCTTCCTCTTGCAGGAGTTCAGGCCACCAACCATTACTCCATCCATGTCACCAATCCCCAACCATCAGTCTCTAATGGGCCAATTTTCTTTTCCTCTGCCTCCTTGGAAAATACCTCGAGAACCTTTGATTGGGTGTTAAAATATCCTTTACAATTCCGCACTCTGTATCTCCTTCTGTTTCTCTAATTGCCCCCTTTAACTCCCTGCACTTCCCATATAAATCTTCCAGTCTCCTCCCTTTCAGGCTGTTAATAAATATGAGCTCTTAAAAAAATACATAAACATCTATCGTTGGCTAAATAACTCACAGCGTAGTCAAAAAGCCAGAAAAGAGGGCTCTGCGTGCTGAATGCATGCTCTCTCTCCCTCTCTTCCTCCTTCCCTCCTTCCCTCCTCCCAGCCCTCCCTTCCTCCCTCCTTTGTGTCTTGTACCTCTTGATCCACACCTCTCTTAAAAGGCCTTCTGGAACCAGGGTGGTTGGTTTATGGCCCTAAAAAGTCCAGTAGGTGCAGGGCCTGAGGCTGCCCCCAAGAAGAAAAGGAAAGAAAGAATGGGTCTCACTGACAGGGCTCCCATAACAAGCAATGCGGTACAGGGACAAAGGAGATCTAGCGTTGGTAGTGGTAGCTAATTTAAGTGACATTTCAGTGGGCCCCTTACCTCTACAAGAAGTGGGTCAGCCTCTTCCGACACTCAGCGTCAGCCTGCACTGCTGTGGTCCGCCTCCCGTCTCTCTTTTCAGCTCTCATTTCTCATTAGAGTCGTTAGTTTCTAAGCACCAGGAGGGTGGAGAAGGCTGTGCCTTTGTGTCACTGGTGTCTGTGTGGCAGTGTGCACATCAATGGCATGCCTGAACGGCAGAATTTGACATTACTGCTGCAAAATGTGCTTGGGTCACGGTGCTTTCCAAATTGGCTAAGGTTCCATGCCACCCCCTGCTCCTTTGCCCAGGCAGCTAGGAGCCCCTGCCAGCCTTGGTTTCTGCTGCTCCCTCTGGGGGGCCTTCGAAAAGAGAGGCAGTGAGACATGTATTAAACTCTTCAATCTCTGTAAGTATCATTTCCTGGGAGATCTGCTAAGAGGAAGAAAGCAATGCCAGTGTACAAGGCCTAAACATGTAGAAGATGTGCCCCAGGGCCTCTGTCACATCATCCTGCCCACCGTTCTGGGGAGTAGTCATGGACAAGACAATGATGTCTCTGCTCCAGCCAGACAACCCAAGGACAGATAGAAGACTTTCTCAGTGACCGGGGGATGGATAGCAGGACAAACCCACAGGGTAGGAGCACTGGACAAAGGACATGCCCATACATTGACACCTGGAAAGCATAGCTCCATGGGGCAGTTGTGTGGCCACTGAATAAGAGGCAGACAGACAAGAGGGCTCCATAGAAAGGCATTGAGCACACACATACCTGCACATACACACACACACACACACACACACACACATCTCCTGTATTCTACCTCATGCAGCCAATGGCTCTGAGCCCTGATGATGTGTAAAGTCCCAGCCAGGCCATGGGATGTCTGGGTGAGCAAGAAAGGCTCCCCGTGTTCAAGGTGTATTTCTACCAGCAAGGAAGAAGCTGGTAGGAAACTGAGTGCCCTTTTACTGAATTGCAAGAGTAGACAACAGGAGAAAGACACAGGGGTTGGTCATATATGTGTTACTTGGGATGAGTATAGATTAAAGGCCTTGCCTCACTTCCTTACAGGCTGGGACCATCTTCAAGGTTTTTTTGTGGAAAGATAGGGCTGAGGCCTGAGCCAAGGCATGTCCCCTAATCCAGGGCCAGAAGGGGTTTATGTGACTTCCCAGCAGTGGAAGTTTCCTACCAGTACAGGCTTCAGGGCTTTGTGCTCCAGCGGTAGCTGGGCCACATTGACATTCTCCCCCTGTGTGAGGGGGTCACAAGGGTCTCTGAGGTGTTTTTATTCTTTATCCTGGCGTCTGAGCCTCAGAGGCGCTGAGGTCCCTGACCTCTCGCCTTGCCTGCCACCAGGAGAGTCTCTCACTGTTTTATCTGAGGCACTTAAAGTGTCACCGAGCGTCTGGCACTTTGCTAGTGGAGGGTACAGACTTTCAGATGTCCTCATCCAGCCTCCTTTATAAGATCAGCCTCACCCCCACTCTGGCTGGCTGTGACCAGAGCTAGGGGGGAAAATACCCGCTCAAATCCACCTTGTGTGTGTCTTACCTGCATAGAGCAGGGATTTAGTGGAACCTAGGAATTCTGGAAGTTGTGTAGTCTACCCAGCTGTATACAGCTGGGGTACAGTAGCTATGAACACCCACCCTACAAGCTGCCCATTAATTCCAGACCTGTCTGTTGCCATCATTCTGTCTCCCCTCCTCTGCTGGACAGATGACATCCCTCCCCGCCTCCGGTGTGAAGAGTGGGTCTCACTGAATTGCTCTGATCCCCACACACAACTTCACAGGGGTCCTCACTCTGGCCTCAGCCTCCTCTGGGGCTCTCCCTCTGCCTTAGTCCTTCTTTGGCCTTCTCACTCAGAAATAGCTTCATTTCTCAGAGTTACTGACCCTCTTCAGACTCAGAGACAGCCTGCAGCCAGGCCATGGCCTTGTCTTCCTGCAGCTCCGTCTTCCTCAGCCATTTCCTTTCTAAGAGGCCACTGGCAAGGAAGAATGAGAAAGCAATTCGGAGTTGGTTAGTGTGTCAAGATTTAAAAGACTCTCCACCTTGTAGATACAGCCTGATAAAAAAGGACCCCCAGTGGGGAGATTTGACTGTGCCCCCCACTTTGCAGGTATAAACAAGTGAATCTAACAGTTACTCAAACCCATGTTTCCCTCCTTTGCCAAGTGGACAGTTTCCCTCACCTAGACTACCACTACATACACTATTTATGTGCCCCAGGGTAACACAGCATGTATTGGGAACCTGCATTTCCTCTCATACTCAATGCCTGGGGAACGGAATGCTGCTAGGTGCCTTGGCAACACTCCCCAGATCCCCAGTTCTCGATTTCCTTAAACATTTTCCCTTGTTACTCTGGCCCTCTAATTCTCCTAAACACATCACTGGGACCTACAACTCGGGTGACAGGAAGAGCTGGCGAGAATTCTTCCTGTTGTCTTACCAAAAGTAGGGGCACAGTGACAGGAATCCCCAACAGGGAAAGGCTTCCCTCATCTCTGGGGAGCTGAGGCTAGAACATTGTTTCTGTGAGACCTTGGATTAATTTCAATAGACATGAAGAGTTGGGAAGAAAGAGGAAGCCTGGGTACACTCTTCTTCCTCAGGGACGCAGAGAGGCTCCACCATACAAAGTTAAGTAGAGACAAAGGCCCACTCAGCATTGATGATGAGATCTGGGTGTACCAGGCCCTGGGCCCATCCCCAAACCATGAAAGAAAAAGAAAATAGCTGACGGCAGGGCCTACAAGAACCTCTTCAGTTAGATATATTTCCAGCATTTCCCTCTCCAAGGGTTTGTGTGTGTGAGCATGAACACACCATCGCATGTGCGGAGGTCAGAGGATAATGTTCGGGAATTGGTTTCTTCCTTCTGCCATAGGAGTCAGGAATTGAACTCAGGTTGTTGAGCATGATTGGCTTCTACCTACTGAGCCAACTTTTCCTCTCTCTTTTTTGTCTTTTCAACAACTCTGTGTGTCAGGCATGTTTTGTGAGCCATTTCTGAGTCTCTTTTCAAAGCTTTTGTGAATCTGTGACTATTCTAGGAGGTTTTGGTTCCTTCTCATTGTTTTTGTTCACTTGGAAAATTAGCCAGATGTGGCAGCACGGGTCTAAAAATCTCAGTAATGCTGAAGTAAGGGGACAGCTATGAGTTCCAAGCCAGCCTGGGCTACTTCACAAGTTCAAGGATAGACTGCGATGTGTAAATAAGGACCTGTCTCAAAGAGAAGAGAAAGAAAGAAGGAACAAAGGGATGAAGGGAGGGAGGGGGAGGAGGGGGGAGGTTTGGCAGAGTCCTTGTAGGCCTGCGCATTGCTCAGGTTTGACCTGAGAGAGAATGAAAACTCAGTACTAGAACAGAATGGGGGGTGGCTAGAGAAATGACTTGGTTGGCTCAGGGCTTGTCATGTGAGCATCAGAACACAAATTTGTATCACCAGCACACATGTAAAATGCTGGGCCGTGGGGTCAGAGATAGTTCAGTGAGTAAGGACACTTGCTACTAAGCCTAAAAATGCAAGTTTGATCTGTGTGGAAGGAGAAAAACAATTCCTGAGGGTCGTTCTTTGACCTACACACACATACACATATATACACACACACATGCATATACATGCATACACACATACACATACATACACACATACACATACATACACATACATACACACATGCATATACATACATACACACACATACATACATACACACATGCATGTACGTACATACACACATGCATGTACATACATACACACATGCATATACATACATACATACCACACACATACACACACATACATACACATACATATAAATAAATAAGAAAATGTAAGAAAGAAGGAAAAGAAAGAAAGAAAGACAGGGTCAGGTGTGGTAGTGCATGCATACTTTAATCCCAGCACTTGGGAGTCAGAGACAGGTGGATCCATACTAGATTAAAGTAAGCTTGATAGAAGGAAGGAAGGAAAGAAGGAAGGAAGGAAAAAAATCCAGGCAAACATGCTGTCACATTTGTAATCCCAGTGTTAGGAGAGAGAACTGGAGCTAAGCAGAGCTGACTGGCCACCAG
The DNA here is from genome assembly GCA_004025045.1 of Sigmodon hispidus. Classification (NCBI taxonomy): domain Eukaryota; kingdom Metazoa; phylum Chordata; class Mammalia; order Rodentia; family Cricetidae; genus Sigmodon; species Sigmodon hispidus. The sequence continues at coordinate 261,216 of PVIH01000486.1, forward strand.
CTAAACCAGGTGGTAAATTCTAGACTCCATGGAAGATCCTGGCTCAAAAAATAAGGTGGAGAGATACTGAAGAAGACTCCTGGCACCAACATATCCTCCTCATGGATGTGAGTACACACACGCACACACCACATGAGCACACACACACATATAAACTAAACATAGCTCCGAATGCCTCAGCCTCCTTCACGCTGGGAATACAGGTGAGCAGCTTCATGCCCAGTTCCAGTTTGATTTAGATCAAACTGCCCTCTTCTGTTCCCCCTCACACAACAGAAACTGGCGATCATTGAAGGGGAACCCAGAAGACACAACCAAGCACAAGCCCAGGCGTCCTTTCCATGTAGCTGTGCTACTCAGGACGCAAAGCTCCAGCAAGTGTTTTCCAAATGCTCATCTGAAGACAAGGGCAGCCTGTGATTACCATTTCTGCTGATTTGCAATGAAGCTCTAATGCACTGGGCTTTTCATTAAGCCAGATTTATTCAATCTAAAGATAATCCTTTATTCAGAAAGTGCATCTTTATATGTTGTTGGGGGAAGACAGATTCTAAAAGAAATTTCTGTTATGAACTAATAACACTGGTACATAGGTGGCTGCCACTTGGATTCTCTAGTTGGAGGGGTGTATGCGTCTGAAATTCTACTTAGGGTTTCTCTATGTAGCCCTGGCTGGCCCAGAATTTGCTTTGTAGACCAGGCTGGCCGTGAACTCACAAAGATCTGCCTACCTCTGCCTCCCAAATCCTGCAGTATTGTGTAGCTTGAATTTTTCTTTGTGGGATCCCCAAACTCAGTGAATGGCGGTTTGGGGGAGTTTGGCTATGTAGCTCCTGCCTTTCCTATTCCAAGGTCACCCCTTTCCATTCAAGCCAGGACTGCCCTCGAGCCACCTGGAGTCCCCGCCCCCTTACCTGTCTCTCCATCATTTGTAGACAATTTTCTTCAATAACTAGCCATTTACCCTTAAAGACAATTATATTATCCCATCAGCAAACGCTGATGTTCTTTTCTTGGATCCTTTAATGAAGTCGATATTAAGGAGATACTTTATTTACATAAGTCAAATGGCTCTCTTTCTAAAAGGGTTTGGGTTCAGTGTCAAAATTTCAAAATCGTAACTAGAGGATGGTTGTAGAAGGCTTTGGCTAGGGTAGAAAAGAGATGGAGCTTCTTATTCTGACTCTGCCTTACCAGGCAGGACGCCCAGGAGAGGCGAACGATTGTGTGGGGCCTTCCTCCTCAAGCTAATGAAATCTAAAAGCAGGGATTAGGGGGCTCTAGGAACCATTCAGAAGTGTCTGCTTTGACTGACCACAGCTCCTGCCCTTCCCCAACCTCTCTGGGAACCTGCCAGGGCTTGGAGCTAATCGCTTCTGGGAGATAGATTGAAATGTGTTGCTCACCCTCACTGCTCAGAAAACCTTTATCCCAGGCAAGGGCTGACCGAGACAGACCGTGGCATCTGCCAATCAGGGGGCCAAAGGTGCCGGCAGGGCGGGACCTAGCTGTGCAGAAACAGCTCCATTAACAGCCCACATAAGAAAACGCAGAGATAAAGGCTACCCCCTCTTCCCCTCTTGGGCAGGTGGCCCCTCTTTTTGATGCTTTACGTCTTACTTGGCTACTGTCTTTGCACTTGACTCGGCATGGACAAAATAACAGGGTGATGCAGGTTCTTTCCAAGTTAGGAAAAAAAAAAACAAAAAACAAAAAAACAAAAAAACCCCCACAAACATAAACCACAACACAACCCGAAGTCTGCCCCCGCTGCGTTTCTAAAGAGCTGTTTTCTTCCCAAGCTCTACAGCATGGTGGCTCTAATCGGAAATTTCTTTTTAATCATAGCAGGAGTCCCAATTAGCGTGTTGGGTAATCTTTCAAGTAGAGCGGGAGTTCCATGGCCATAGAGAGCAGAGGAATATTCTGCATAAAGCCCTAGAGAAAGAGGAAAAGGCGGTGTCAGGGGCCTGTGCACACATGTGTGTCAATGAGCATGTGGTCTCCGGAGGCTGATGAGGAGTGTGCACCCCAGGTCTCTTGATTCTCAATGCTTTATTAGGACCAGAGGGACTGTGTGTGTGGGGGGGTGTTGATCACAATGCAGAACCCCCAGCCTGGCCCATCCAGGAGCCTACACGCCCACTAACAGGTTGCACACACATGCCACCACCTCCTCTAAGGATATGAGAATGAGGAACCAAGCGCCTTGAAAGACAGCAGACAGAGTTTAGAGGGTGCCCCTCTGCGTTCCGATCCGAGAGATGGGCTGTGCGTACCCCAGACTCAGCCACCACCCAGGGCCAGCTCTGATCTGGCTCTGGCAGTGACCTACTTTTTTTTGTTGTTGCTTTTGGAAGTGCTGATGTCAATGCGGAATTCAGCAGAGAGGCTGAGTGAGAAAAAAAAGAGGAGAGGGAGGAGGGAGGAGGGAGGAGGGAGGAAGGGAGAATGGGAATGGAAAAGAGCAGAGAGTGTCAGTTCAAGACTGTGGAAGCAAGGTCCCTGTAGCTACAAACATGAACTGTGCCTTCACTGGTCCACAGGGCCTACCCAATATAGCTGGGACCTAGTTTGGGTGCCGTGGCTTTAGGGGAGAGCTGCATACAGCCTCCCCCTACTGTCTCTATCCAGCAAGGGCAGGAGGTGGTGGCCAGGCAGCCATGTCCAGCTATGCCATCCTCTACAAGGAGCCAGACATTTCAGGCCCCTTCCCTGGGTGCCTAAGGTGCTGTGTGTGCATCCATCTGTCGTAGCTGCCATCTGAGAGAGGCAGCCGGGACCTGGTAGAGGTTCTCCATACATGCTGGCCAGGAGGAAATTGGTCTTTGGGGATACTGAAGGCAGTTTCCTCTGTTCAATGGCTCCTTAGTAACCCACGTGACCACGCTCTGATGGCAACTCTCAGCTCCTATTCTTAGATGGCCCCTAAAACTGTAAGTTTAAGGTTAGGAGAGCCCCAGAATGCAGACATGAGGGTGGATGGAAGGAGCCTCCAGGGAGTCATTACCCACCCTTCTGAACTTTAACATGGTCCAGCTCCACAGCTGAGGAGACTTGGACCTGGGAGGAGAGGAACCCTTATCTCTGACCTATGGGTAATCCTCAGCCACTGAGCAGAACCTGCAAGCTAAATTGCCTCGGGGCATCTCTTAGGCTGAGCTCTTTCTTCTTGTGGATGCCTGGGCATCAGATCCCTCAAGATGAAACAACGTCAGGTGCATGCTTTCATGAAATGGAAGGCTCTAGGTCTCATGATTCCATAGATGGTACATTTGTTCCCTTCTCTCAGTGTGGGACTGGAGACCAAGGAAGGTTAGACATGCCTGCTTATTCTTGGACCTTTCAGCCCCCCAAACAAGCATGGGAATGATTAGAATCACTTTTGTCCTGCTCCATAAGCTCATACAGTCTTCAGATATGGAGGAACCCAAGCCCTCATATGCTGAAATTAGACCCCGAAAATAGGTTACCTGATGATTACTTGTATCTAAGTGGCTCATGGTGTAATAGCGGGAGCGCAGATAGGCTACCGGGGCTGCACCTTTCCCAACTTACTGTCTCTTAACCTCTGGGTTTCTTGCCGGGATGCTAATTCTCCCCATCTCCCTCCCTCTGGTGGAAAGAATAATGAATCAAGGCTTGAAGCACACTGAAGAGGCCAGACTCACGATGCCATGTAACTACACAGCATCACCAGCCACCTCTCGAGTCTACACGGAGCTGATTTATTTACCTCCCGTGAAAGAGACAACAATCATCATATTTACACTTCACGCCGCAGCTTCCTGCGTTGTACCACAGCACCCCTCCCTCTCCATTGCTGAGGACTCCATTAAGCATGCTGCCTTTCCAGTGAAGACAGCAACCCTTTCCCAGCCTCTCTCTGGCCTTACAGATCAAGACATTCTGCCTCATCGTTCTGTAGCCTGAAAACCACTGTACACAGGGGCTGCAGCCACTCCATGGGGAGGATGAGGGAATAGGTAAAAGGCTTCCTTGGAAATCAGACGCTGCTGGTAATTAAGGAGCGAAGCAGAGGTGCGTGAAAGGTAAATGGATGTTATTTAAATGTTGCGTCATTTAAAGAGTGTCCTGGTGTTTGAGATCCTTGTTACCATGCAGGGCTGTGGACGGGTGGCAATTAGGCTGGCACAGGTAGAGCTCACCTGCTGAGCTAAGGGAGGGCGGGGACACACCTTCCCTCCTGTAATTGCTGCTGGGCAGCTCTAGATCCCCCCCCCATTTCTTTCCTGGCATCTGACAGCCCTTCTTCTTCCAGCGATGTTCAGCGCTTGGTGATCTTACGCAGAAAATAATGATGGAAGAAATACAAGAAAAAGCAGGGAAGTTAAAAAATAAAATAAAAGGAGAAGGCCCAAAAAGTTTATATTAGGTTTGGATCTGCTCCTCCAAGGTGGCCGAGAGAGTCTGTGATGACCCACATGTATGACACTGTGATAACGGGGTCAGACAAGAGCTCTCTGAATGGTCCCTGCCGGGAGACAGGATAAACAGATCATCTGTCCCCAGAGCACAACCCAGGGACAGATTCTCCAATGCTCATGCATGAAGGAGATGCCAACAGAGGTCCCCTAAAGAATAATGTCTCTATTTCCACGCTCATCCTGGGCTTCCCCAGAAGAGCAGCTTCTGTCTGAAAAGCAGGATGGGGCTCCTGGAGCTCTGTTGTTCTCTTGGGAAAAAGCAGGGGCTGGCTGTATATGGGCAACAGAGGTTAGGGTGGGGTCACCAAACATTGCCACTCCCCCCACGTGGTCTCTCCTGGATTGATCTGCTTCCAGATACAGTGCTGGCTCACACTTGCCTCTGAAGGCATGCCACTGTTGGCCCAGCCAGCTCATCTCCCCAGCGCTTTCAAGATCAAAATTCCCTGAACTCGTTAACAAAAAACTTTGTTTCGGGGATAATACCCACAAAGGAGCATAATGTGTGCCAACTCTCATGAAAGTGTCTTTCAACATGAAAACTCAGTGTCGATGACAAATGACTTGGCTGCTGTAGTTGAGAGTGAGATGGGAAAAGTCTATGACAACAGCTGTGTCCAGGTCTAAGTAGATTCGAGTCACTGCTGGCAGAATATGGCTGAGAGCTGAGGGCTGTGTGTCTCGGTTTCCTTCCCTCCCTCCACTTTTTAAGGTGGTTTCCAAAAATGTCCTTCCTGTTGGTGACGTGCCTTTTCCACATAGAAAAAGGATCCAGTGCTGATGGCCCTGTGTCCCCCATGCTGTTGCTGAGACATCAGTAAGTGATAGAAACCCAGCCACTAAGCACACAATGTGACTGTACCTGCCACGAGCAGGACATTGGAGAGTAAAGAGGAGTGAGGACCAGGGATGAGATGGCTGCTCTGGCTGGAAGTCAGAGATCCCAATGCTGGCAAGTACAGTGATTCCCCCTTGTTGACCTAGCCCGAGAGACAGCAAGATGGCAGGGCAGGCTATATGCGTTGCCTACGGCCGTCCAGATAAATGGCTACAAGCAGAGTATATACAAAAACAAAAACCAAACAACAAAGCACAGAAACCATGCTATTGAGACAAAGATCAAGGTTGTGGCAATGTTGGTTCTTGGATGGTCAACCTTTTCACATTGTGACATGATGCTGTAGTCTGTAAATGTGTTGGATGGCATTCATAGCTGTCCTGGACACATTCATGGACCGTGGGTTGGATACATTAGGGAGGGGGTTAGAGAGATGGCCCAGCTGTTAAGTATGCTTGCTGATCTTTCAGAGGAATGGAGTTCTGTTCTTAGAGTCCATGCTGAGTGGTTTGCAACTGCCTATAACTCAGCTTCTGAGATCCAATGGTTTTCCATGGGTACAACACACACACACACACAAGACAGGATTTCTCTGTATAGCCTTGGCTGTTCTAGAATTTGTTCTGTAAATCAAGCTGGTTTTGAACGCACAGAGATCTGTCTGCTTCTGCCTCCTGAGTACTATCACCCAGGGACACTAAGAAATTCTGAGGCAGAATCTGCCTTTTCTCCTGGCTTCTAGCACTGCATACAACCTGTGTGTGGCCCATGGAAGTGTCATCTCAATGCCTGTTCATACCTCACCTCCTGTGTGTCTGATCTCCTGTTTTATAAGGATACTTGCCATCAAATGCACAGCACACCCTAAGTCAAGCTGGTCTTGTCTCAAGATGTTTAACATAATTACATCTGCAAAGACCTATTTTTCCACATAAGGTCACCTCACAGGCTCTAGACATATTTTTGATGGAGCCACAATTCAGCGCACTATGTGACAAAGCCATCTGGAGACCTACCAGTACACAGGCTTGCTGTATCCGATAAGACTTCCACTGAGTCCCCTGCCTGCCAGTGGGAATTTCCAAGTGGTCCTTGAGGATGCCTATTGACTTTGGATCTGCAAAGCCAAGCCACACTTCCAAAACCATTGTACTGTTTCAGTTTTTCTCAGCCCCCACTCTCTTTTCTCTGAGATGGTTCTGAAGAGGCAGGTCACAGCAGAGCACTGGACCCACAAGCCTCCCCAGGGAGAGAACCAAGGGAAGTGCTAAAGCCATCACTGAGGCAGACACTTCAGAACATCATTGCTTCTCACCAGTGTTACAAGGACCAAGCAAGGCTCTACAAATATTTTCCTGTCTTCAATTTTCTCTTCTTCCTTTTTCTTCTTTTGAGATGTAGCCCAGGGTGGCCTTAAGCTCACCATGTAGCTGAGGATGTCTTTGGCTTCTGATTCTCTTACCTCTGTTCAGAGTCCTGGGGCAGGACTACCCCAACTTTATTTAGTACCGGAAATCATGCTCCAGACCTCATGCATGCTAGATAAGTACCCCGCCATAGGCCACATTCCTAGTCTTTCTTCTTCCCCTCTTTGGGACAATGTCTTGCTACATGGCTCATATTTGCCTCAAACTTACAATCCTCCTGTGTCAGCCTCCTAAGTACTGGGATAGTGTTTGTATCTTCTAGCCTTTTCTAAATGGATGATCATCATATACCCATAATCCCAGCAGTTAGGAGACTAAGGAGGAATTCAAAGCCAGCTTGGGCTATATAGCAAGACTCTATCATTAGCAAACACACACATACACACAAACACACACACACACACACACACACACACACACACACACACACACACACACACACACACAGAGAGAGAGAGAGAGAGAGAGAGAGAGAGAGAGAGAACCCACCTATACGTTCCTGGTTGCTTCTGATCATTAGAAAAACCTTCCCTTTGCAACACTGTCCACCTACTGTCCCAGGGCAAAGCTGTCCATTGCTGTCCCAGATTTGCCTTTGGGGGCCCTTGAAATGAAAGTCACCAGCAGGCTCCAGAAACTGCCTCATGCTAATCAGTGGAGGTTGTGAAAATAGCCCTGCAGTGGTTCATGGAACTGCAGCTGGGCCAGATCTACCAAGGGGTGTTTTGTCCTTGGGAGCAGAGTTAACTATCAGGGCTTTTTTCCCCCATACCCTGCATTAGATAGATCAGCACTTCAGCACTGTGTGTTACTTCTAATCCTTGCAATAGGCTTCGAGACAGGCAGGGACATCATCCCTATTTGCCCTTGGGTAAATTCTGCAGTTGGACAAATGTAAGGTATAGGATTCAAACACAAACTTGTCTGGACAAAGAATTCTCACTCTATTTCTACTAGAGCCACCTCCCTCACATGGTCTACCTCCTATGCCCAGAGACTAGAATGTGGGGGGAAAAGATGGATGTCCTCAAAACAGGGTGAGGATAAAATGGAAGCCAGCTTCATATCTAAACTAAGCAACATTTTATTTCCATTTCCATGAACATATAGTTCAGTTACACTTGGCTTAAAAAAAAAAAAAAAAAAAAACTTACACAACTGGTTTTTGAGAAATGTCAAGTCTTCCATCTGAGTGGATGTATACAGTTGACGGTCCCCAAACTGATAAACCTTCATCAAAGCCTCTTCCAAAGGCACATTGCTAGGTTTAAAAAGAGCAGCTCATGTTTCAGCCCAGTTGATTCCTTCCCATGTGAGCTCCAACTTCCAAAGACAGCTTGCCCAGAAGAGAAAATATAGTAGTCATCCTTCTTATGGAGGAGGTCTCTTTGGAGGCCTCCCACAGGGACTGTGGATATAGCTTAGTTAGAGTTCTTGCCTAGCAAGCATGAGGCCCTGGGCTCTATATCTAGCACCTGAAACATCAAAGGGTGGTGAGTGGTACATACCTAGAATACTAGTATTTGGGAGGTGGAGGCAAGAGAATCAGAAATTCAAGTCAGTCAGGTGGTGGTCACTCAGGCCTTTAATCCCAGAAGTCAGGGTAGCAGAGGCAGGCAGATCCCTGAGTTTGAGGATAGCCTAGTCTACAGAGTGAGTTCCAGGACAGTCAGGGCTACACAGAGAAGCCTTGTCTTGAAAAACAACACACACACACACACACACACACACACACACACACACAAAGAAGCCACAAAGAAAGAATTCAAGGCCATCTTGGGCTGAATAAGACTCTGACTCTGACTCTGGGAGGCTGGAGAGATGGCTCAGTGGTTAAGAGCACCGTCTGCTCTTCCAGAGGACCCGGGTTTGATTCCCAGCACCCACATGGCAGTTCACAACTGTCTGTAGTTCCAGTTCCAGACAAACACCAAGGCAAATAAATAAATAAAGTTGTTTTTTTTTTTTTTTAAAAAAAGACTCTGACTCTGAAACAAACAAAAAAGAGATCATGAAATAACTATCTATTATAAAAATCAGATTGAGCTAGGCCTGGTGTCAACATGTTTAGTCCCAGCAGTAGGAGGCAAAAATAGGCAGATCTCTATGAATTCAAGTCCAGCCTGGTCTATCAATTAAGTTCCAGGACAGCCAGAGCTATGTAGAGAGATCCTGCCCCAAAATAAATAAACAAATAAATAGGTGATAGATAGATAGATAGATAGGGCTGGAGAAATAGCTCAGCAATTAATAATGCCACTCTTCTGAGACCAGGGTTTGATTCCCAGCATACATATGGCAGCTGCCTATATGTAGCTTCTGCCTATAACTGCCTATAACTCTAATTTCAAGGGTCGTGACAATCTTTTCTGGTCTTTTTGGGCAATAGGCATCCTTGTGACACACAGATAAAACTCATATACATAAAAATATATAACAATTTAAACACAGATTTATAAATCAAGCACAGAAAGATATTAACTATAATAGAACAATCATTACAACATATTGTTGTGTAATCTACATGAATGTGGCTGACTCTTCCTCAGCGCGTTGCCCTGCACCAACCTTCGTATGACTCCAGATGATGACCCAGGGCCTACATGATGAAATGAAGCAGATGACAGGCACTGTGACACAGCATCAGGGCACTACTGACCCTGGTCTCTGGGAAGTCATTCCTAGTAGCATGATTGAATCTCACAACATCCCACTGGTTGTCCACGCCACAGCGCTATCCATCTGCTTGTCACTGAGAGTATTCCTCAGAACAGCGTGCCGATGAAACTCACATGTGATTCCTGGAAGTTGTCATTTGATATTTTCAGACTCCAATTGACCTCAGGTAATAGCACAGAGGGCAGAGCCGAGGGGAAAGGGGCGCTCTACTGTGATTATGCCCCCTGTGTGATTACTAAATGTTGTGATTTTCTTTACAAATATTGCATCCAATCTTGACTTCCATCCTTTGAGGTAGAAAAATGGATGCCATCATTCTCCCAGTGCAGGATGGCAGGAGATGAGGTAGGTTCCAAGGATTGAGGCAAGAAACTCACCATGGACCCTCTTTCCTCTGATTACCCTCCCTACAGAATTCCCTCCAACCAATTCAGTTTTAGACTTGAAAAGAAATGGCCCCTCCGGCTGGGGATGTAGCTCAGATGGGGGAGTGCTCAGCAAGTCGTGCACAAAGCTCTGGATTTGCTCCTCGGCATGGTGTAAGCCTGGTGTGGCAGCTCACCTGTAATCCTAGCTGTGCACTTGGGATATAAAAGCTCAGAGAGATCAGAAGTTTGGGGTTATCCTTGCATTTTTTTGTAAGATCAAGGCCCAGCAACATGAGATTCTGTCTCAAAACAACAAAACAAGAAGGGACCAGTGTAGAGCAGGTACCTGACGTGGTGGCCTGAGAATGTCCTCTAGACCCATGTGGGAAGAGAGAAGGTTGTCTTCTGTATGCTACACATGTGCCATGGCCCATGCACGGATGTGAACCCAAGCAACAAATAAATACACGATAAAAAATAAAAGGAATGGCCACTCAAAATCCACCAGAGTTGGGAAGGGAGGGGAAGAGACAGGAGAGGAGTCAACTTGGCTCTGAAGATGAAGACGGACTGTGTCACTAAGCTGGTGGCCAAGGACACAGGAGAGCAGAGGGACAGCCAGAGTCCACCTACCAGGAGGAACCACACACCTGTCCCTTCCCACTTTCCCTCTGACCACAGGCATGCTCCCAGATGACAGCTGCCTCAGAGAGCCTGAAGGGCTGGCAGGGCTCCTTCCCTCTAGTGTACTCATGGCCAGAACAGGTCTCAGTGACAGGTCCTTCTCAGCCTAAAGAATTGGGGTCTATGGCCACTTGGTAGAAGAAAGGGCGTTGAACCTTACTCTGCCTCCTGTTGCTTCTAAGTAAATACTTTGGGGATTGTTCCACTCCATTGTCAAACGCCAGACAATGGGCCTTTGGATGTGAAATAATTCCAGTAGGCCTTCTAAAGATGTCAAAGAACTCATCCTTTCTTGAGAGGGTTGGTCTGGTCCTTGCCTTATGCAAACTGTCCAGAGCACCAGGTTGGTGTCAACTCAGAGGCAAACCCTGGCCTAGCATGTGTGGAGACCTGAGTGAGGTCAATACCCAGCACATTCTAAAACTCTAAATGACACAGAAAAGCTTAACAGTCCTGCTTCAAAACCTTTTGTTGAGGGGCCTGGAAAGATGGTTCACCAGTTAAGAACTTGAGCTGTTCTTTCAGACTTCTCAGGTTTTATTCCTAGCACTCACCTGGTGGCTCCTAACTCTGTAACTCAAGTCCTAGGGGACCTGTTGCCCCCTTCTGGCTTCTTCAGACACCAGGAATACATGGTGAAGATACACATGCAGGCAAAACACACACACATAAAATAATTATAAACATTTTTGTTGGGGTGAGGTGGTTTATGCCCGTGATGATCTCAGCTCTCAGATGTCTGAGGCAGGGGAATCATTTTGTATTTGAACCTAGCCTGGGCTATAGAATGATTGTCTCAAAGAGAAAAAGCCAAATCTGTTGGTTTAATCATTCCTGGCCAGAAGGAGCTGGCTGCTGCAACAATGGATCCCCAGAGCTGTGCTTCCCTCCGGCCTGGAGAGCCCGCCCTGGAAAGGAATTCTCCATAGACCACATTTCTATTTCGGGGATCACTCTGCTCTTGCACATGGAAAAATGGAGAGTTGAGGTTTACATGGTCATTTTTTTTTTGTTACAGTAATGAAAGCTTTGAAATGATCACAAAAGGAAAATAGGAAAATATGCCTCCTAAAAAGAGCTGAGGCAAATTATTATAGCAACCGAATCCTAAAAGGAATTTTCAAGTAAAAAAAAAAAATATGGCTCATGCGAAGTTGTTATGGCAACTGACATTTAAAAGTAACTGGATTTGGGCAAGTTTCTTTCTCCACCCTCTCTGCAAAGTCTTGCAGGAACTTCATGCTAAAATTATGCTTTAATTTTAATTAGCCAAATAGGTCATAAATATAGCTTATTCCCAAATCCTTAGAATTTCTACCCTGCAAGGAGCTGATCTACTAATGAGAAAATATTTCCACAAAAACCCACTTACCATTAAGAACTCCTATCCAATATTTTCCTAATATAATTTATCAATTTAAACACATTGCATAATGTGGCATTCTGCAGCATTCCATTAAAATGATAAATAGAAACGGGGTGGGGGTGGGGGGTGAAAACCAGGAGATTAAACATATCCAAAGCAGTTAGCTATATTTAAATAACTCCAGCATTGTGGAGGAAAACACACTGTTCTCATCCTCAAATACAGTCTAGACTCAGCAGCATATCCTTGACTGTAAGGGTATTAATAGGACAGAAGAAGGGGGGCAATAAGAAATGACAGGCAACTTCAGAAGAAATAAAATTTCTATTAGGCTTTGTTATAAGATTACATCAAAGCAGTTCATATGTTTTAATCTGGGGAGAGAAAAAGCAACTACTTGGGGTTTGTGCCTGGGGGCTGCCTCTGTGTACTGAACCAGACAGTTTGCATAATGAACAATTTTCATTCAATCAGGATCTCAGCAGAGATAGCTCCCACTCAAAGGAATCCAGCCCAGGCTCATAGTTTTTATCTCCCAGCTCCACCTGCTGGAGAAATAGCGTATTACAGGGAGGAAAGGCAGCAAGCAGGGCAGCATTGTCCTAGCGGCTGTTCTAAATTCAGGTACCTAAAGTTACATGCTTGACTTTAACAGCTCCTCCCAGTGAAAGGGCTCTGTAAGTTACCAGAGTGGACTCTGGTCGCTGGAAAGAAAGGCCCTAGAGAACGGTGGCATGGATCTCCATGACCTTCCCACTGCTTTCCCGAATCAGAGATTCAGGGGTGTTTGAAATTGCTACTTGCATGCCAGGAGGATTTAAGCTGCTCCAAGGCAGTTTGTTCCCACTAACTGGAGGACAAGGTATTGTTTTTAAAACACCAAATTTATTTCCTACCTGGCTGGTCAATTTTCAAGTTTCCCAGTGGTCTGAGATTTTATAAAATAAGATGGAGGAGGAGGAGGAAGAGGAGGAGGAGGAGGAGGAACAACTCGGTGTGTGTGTGGGGGGGGCACGACTCAAAATGAAATTGCATTTTCATGCACAATGGAAAACTTAAAGGCTGAACCAATCGTTTCGGAAAGCTGGCACAGATGATATTGGCTTGAGGGAGGAATGTCCAGGGTGAGCCAGCTGTGCCAGGACTGGGGCTGAGGCCTAATCCGCCTTTATCCTAGGGTTTAGCATGGCTCCAGCCACTCAGCAATCCGGGCTGGAGCCGCACAACATCTCTGCTTCACCTGGCTCGGTCCCAGCACAGTCTCAGGGATGCTCTCCCGTGGGGAGGCTGGGCCGGGAGGGGGAGCGCCATCAAGCTTCGTGAAACTGTTTTCGAAAACCTGGGATGATCATTTAAATGTTTAAAATATGCACATGGTAATTCAAAACTAATTACCCTGAGCACATTTGAAACATTTCTGCCATCATCTGGGATCCTGCCTACTGATTGTGTGCTGCAGTTCACTCTGGTGTTTCTATAAACTGCTTCAGCGATTTTAACTTCCAGGCTAAATCGGGCAGCCACAGGCACTGCCTCCCGCCCCGGGTTGGTGGAGAGACCCCCTTCCCGGACTTCCAGGCAAGGAGGCAGCCCCATTTCTCCAGAGAGCCATTTGTCATGGTCTTGTAGTTCTAGCTGCCTCTTATTGCTGTTCATAATTGCCATCCCCATTATTTAATTTAGATTAAAATGACCTCTTTCCCTCCTGACTCTCCCTCTCCTTGTCCCCATTTCCTCTTCCTCATCTCGTGAACCCCGTTTCCCCATTGGATCATATATATGGAAAAGTAGCCTCAATAGTCCCACCCCACCGGCTGACTTCATCTGGGGAGCCAATGTGGTGCGTTTTTTTGGGTTTGCAGAGTGGCCATGTCCAGAGAGGTAGACCAACTTGAGCACACGCCGCCATCATTGAGAAAACACGTGCTGTGCAGCACAGGCACACGCATGCACACAGGCAGACGTGTGCACATGCGCACATGTATAAACAGCAAACCCTGCTTGCAGACTAATTAGGCTTAGCAGTTCCTGAAGCAAATTCATTTCCCCCTTTTCCAGAATAAAATGAGTTCTCTTCCTTTGGGGGTGCTAAACCAGCATGCCAGTGGCTAGAAGCCTGAGATGGGTGATGTGGCTGAAATCATTTTGGACTGCCCAAGTCTATGGGCAGAAGCAGAACTCGGGTTGGGTAGCTGTAGTCAGAAGAGGCACAATTTGGGGATGAGGAAATGAGCACTGGTTTATAGGCCCATTCCCGGAAACAGATAGATGAGGGCTGCCTCCCTGTTAGCGCCTTGAAGATGCCCATGGTGGGTTTTAGACATTTAGGAATATAAAAGTAGGTTGGATTCCCACAGTCAGCTCAAGTTTGACAGAGTGATATTACCAGGTTTAACTAGAGCCATTAAGAGGCTCTTCATTATCCCACACTACCGCCACCAAAGTTATCACATGAGCCATAATGCAAAAGAATTTTCATTCCATCAACAAGAGAGGGAGCCAGTCTATCTTCGTCCAAAGGAAATGAGTAGCTCAGCATGAAGCATGTGAGGAATTGAGTGTACAACACTCCAATAACATCTCCTGCAGAATTTCCTCCGAGAGGCGTCTGCGCAAGAGCCTGTGTACCTCACTTGCAAAAATACTAGCTCAAGGAGCAACCAAAGGGCCAACTGATGGCAAAAGACACTCAGAGACCTGCATTCCATAGGGCTTAAGCATTAAGCCCCAAAGAAATAAGGTCTAGGCCATTCTCCCGGTGTTCAGCAACCTCATTTATTATTTCTCTACAAAGATCCACCATTCAATCTCGTCAGTCTCGCCTGTGCCTGATTCATATTCTCCCGCTCAGTGAGCTGGCCTGCTTTGAAATGGGCTTCCCCCTACAGGTGTGTGCATCCTCACAGTGACTGCTGGTAAACTGCAAACCCCCCTCCACTGGACTTCCCACAGCTCGTCTTCACTCTGCTTGGAATTACTTGTTCATCAAGTGTTCTGTGGGTGAGCCTTTTCCTCTTCCATTAAAACTGAGAGAGAAGGGATCAAGTTTTCTATTTCCTTTGCACTTCTTGTGGCGTTCTCACTCAGGAGATAGCCGGATGGACTGATGGACCTGTAGCTTTCGAGCTAGAGTTAAGATGACCCAGCAATGTGCCCCCTCCCACCATGTACCAGGCAAAAACTGCACCCACTGCTCCTTCCAGACGCTGCTGGCTGGCATCTTATAGCTCGCTCAAAGCCGGATTTATTGCTCCTGCTGTAAAGTGTATCTTCTCTAAGCCTCACTTAAAAGCTACCACTTGGCAGAAGATCAAGTTACAAGAACAGGGTAGCAGGTGATGGTGAGGACAGCAGGTGATGGTGGGGACAGGATGGCAGGTGATGGTGAGGACAGGGAGGGCTGGGGTGGGTAGGGTGGAGCAAATAATGGGAGCTCTGAGTGTTACCAGCTCAATATTTAACCTAACTGGTAATTTGCTGTGACAATTACGCCATGAATGGAACACTACCACTATGCAAGAATGTTGCTCTCTAATTAAGAGAGCTCTTTCCCTACTCACCGGCACTTTAGCAACACACAAATGAGTCTTGGCTCCAGGAGCCAAAGGTTCTATTAGGAGCACATGCAGCCTATGGTTGTGCACACAGGCTGTAACGCTGCCTGTTAAGCCTGCTAACACCTTCAATTCTCCCTCAGATAGAGCCTGGAGAGCACTCGCCATGAGGCCCATTTGACTGACAGGCATCTTCCCGGAAAGCCTGTTCGTGTCTACACTGCAAATCAACCTGCTTTTCCACAGCCAGGCTCTCAACCACTAAGGCTTGGCATAGATCTGATCCTTAGAGTAACTTTAATAAGGATTTTCACAAAAGTCCACAGGAGGGGCTGGAGAGATGGCTCAGCGGTTAAGAGCACCATCTGCTCTTCCAGAGGACCCGGGTTCGATTCCCAGCACCCACATGGCAGCTAACAACTGTCTGTAGTTCCAGTTCCAGGCAAACACCAAGATAGATAAATAAATAAATAAATAAATAAATAAATAAGTTTATAAAAAAAAAAAAAAAAAAAGTCCACAGGAACAAACTCCTGAGAGTGTAACAAGAATGGCAACACAAGCCAACACCCTAACTGCTGAGGTCTAACTCTGATACGAGACAAAAGAATACCAGTATCTTGGCTGTAGAGGAGGATGCTACTACCATCTTCAAAATTCATGAGTCTTAAAATATGGCTACACTGGGCAAACCATGGGTTTTTTTCTTTCTTTCTTTCCTTAATAAGCAGTTCATTTATGGAAGGCTTGTTGCCTGGAGAGTTCACTAGAAGAGAGCTCATTTATGGATGTACCTAAAACTATTTAAGAGTTTAGGTAGATGGTGCAGGAGGCCAGTGGTAGGAGTAGTGTTGGCAGTGAGAACACTATGGCAACTTTATCTGCAGAGGGCTAGCCCTGTACTCCAAGCCTGTGCACAGAGGAGATCACTTCCCTAGGCAAGTCCATGAGCCTCTAAAATTTTAGGCCAATAGAAATGACCTCTGCACCACAGCTGACTGAAGATATAAATAAATCTCAACATGAGCAGCAGTGTCAATGGAGAGTGAGGAGATGAGTCCAATCAAAGCTTCATTTTTTTTTAAGTGGAATTTGGATCTAGCTCAGGGCAGGGCATTCGTGAGTACAGAAGCTTGGACCCCTGCAGCGAGTGCTCCTGTTTTCACGGGCTCCAGCCCATCAGTTACCTAACCACTGAAAGGAAGCTGCACCACACACAAGTTAAATATAGGCTGGGTTATCTGCATTTTACAAGCTCCAAGCGAGCTATCTGAAGAAGCTGTCATTTTTAATGATGGCACAAACTTCCAATTACCAACTGGGTAATCCACTAGGGAGCTGGTAGTTTTGGAAGACCGGCTCACTATTATTAAAAGTTTACACAATCACTTTTGAGTTGACTATAAATATTTCACATGAGGTGGGTGAGATTAAGTTTCTGGGTTAGTTTACTCAAGGCTGCAACAAATACAGTGTTTTCTTGAGAATTAGACATTTTGAGATTTATCAACAGCTGAGAAGTAAGAGGTTTCCAGGTGACAGGTTTGAAGAGCCTGCTCATGCCAAAAGGCTATGAAATGGCCAGGTGATTGGATGACTCCAAGTCTTAAATATAAGCTCCCAAAGTCAGCATCAGGACACAGCTCAAATGACAAGTGATCAAGGGCTGAGGGACAGCTGATATAAATAAAGATCCTGTAGGCTACCCATGGCCAAGCACTTTACACAGGGACCATGTATCTTTGACATCGCCTACCCAACATGGCATCTGCATGGCTTCCTGCCAATAACCAGCGCAGAATCAAGTGCAACATGCTTTTCCATGCACACAGATGGCCTGTGACCCAAATCAAGACTGCAGCAGTGACTTCTTATTCCCTCAAATCCTGGTTTACAACCCCAGTCTCCAGTGACCTGAACATCTACTGAATTTACTGTGATGAGTCCTGCTCCAAACTGACCAGAGGTCTTAGGGACAAGGACTCTTGATCTGGCCAGGTATGACGAGGTATGCCTGAAGCCAGCTGCAAGTTCGAGGCCAGGCAAAGCTAGAAAGCAAGAAGCTGTCTCAAAACCAGTAACAGTCATCTTGATCTAAATCCTCTAGGAGGGTGTGTGGCAGGTGTGGCAGGTGTGGGGCCTTGGGTTTGAGCCCTCGGATCCAAAAGAACAGCCAACAGGAGGCTGAAGCCGGTAAAGAAGACACGGACACTATCATTTGCCCCATTACTTAATCAGAACCACCATCACAAATACAACTTGGAGATTTAAGAATCACTAACAGCTTAAAGAAAAGAATGAGGCTGATTTATAAAGCAGGTCAAATGTGTTCTTGGGAGGCCATGTCTCCCATAATGGCAGAAAAAAAATCCAGGTTAAGGCCTCTGTGGCTGCAACCTATGCCCATGAGCTCAGCAGGATAAAATTATGGGGGACTCCAATGCCTCTTTTCCTATCCTCCCTGTATTAATCTGGCTTCCTGCTTCCAAGGATCTGCTCAAACTGCCCGCCAGCCTGTGATGAGACACAGGCTTAGACATGCTCACTGCAGGACCAGGGCAACAGAGACCCTCACAGAGCAAGAAACACCTGAACAGACTTTCAGGGCTAGGAAGAAATGCTCAGTCCCATCAGAACCCAGGCTTATGCTAACGAGCCAAAGAGGAGAAGCAGCTGGCAAGAGTGATTCAGCCCCATAAATTTACACATCCACACAGCCAAACCCACTTGAAGCAGTGCAGATCCACTTTTATCTAAATAGAAAGAAAAATGCCTATGCTAAGAGTGCTACAGAAAGACATATGAGATAGTCTCTTGTTTTTAATGTGGTGTTAAGGAGAGATCCCAGAGCTGCTTTATGCATGCCTGCAAGGCTTTACTGCCAACTATATATGCACATATGTGTGCTGGTATGAATAAGGAATGTCCTGTAAAACCTCATGTATCTGCACACTTGGTGCCTGGTTGGTGGCACTGTTTGGGGAGGCTGTGGAATCTTCATGGGGTGGAGTCTTGCAGGAGGAAGCAAGTCACTGGTGGGTAACTGCTTTCTCTTAGCTCTCTGCATTCTGTGTGCAGCTGAGATGTGATCTGGCCAAGATGCCATGATGGACATCTGGCCTCTAGAACTGTAAGCCAAGAAAATTGGTCCTGAAGTCGTTTTTGGTCATAGTGTTGAATCACAACAATGGAGACAGTAACACAAATACAAAGTGGCAGGCGACTAAACAAGCGGTTATTGCTGGTTGTTGGGATTATGGGTGACTTTGGTCATGTTCTTTTCGTTCTTCCTTCTTTCTCTTAGAGGAAACTATTATTTCCAATCATGCTTTGTAAAATCAGTGGCCTCTGTAGGCTGCTACCTACACAGTGGACTAAGGTTACCCAGCCAACTTAGGAAGAAAAAAAGAAAAAAGGGAAAGGACACACATGCCTGTCTGAGATGAGGAAATAATCAATCTCTAGGGAAGGGACCTTCCTGCCAACAAGTGCAGGATGACGGCGAGCAGGTCCTTTCTCTATAAATAAATCCCTGGAAGGCAGATCACTACAGAAACACAAGTCAATATAAACCGTCTGCTCTTCCAGAGGACCCGGGTTTGATTCCCAGCACCCACGTGGCAGCTAACAACTGTCTGTAGTTCCAGGTCCAGACAAACACCAAGGCAAATAAATAAAGTTTTTTTAAAAAAAAAAAAAAAAAAAAAAAAAAAAAGAACACCCGGAAGAGGCAGGAACCTAGTGCAGGACTGTAAGTTAGCAGCTAGGGAGACAGAAGCAGGATGATCAGGACTTCAAGGTCAGCCTGGGCCATACAATGAGCCTGAAGCTACCAGCTCAAGACTCTGCCCAGCAATACAAGCCAAACCAGGGCCAGTGGCAGAGATCATGAGAGGCTACACAGGGAAGCCTGGACTTCAAAGACAGGCTGGCTAAGGGGAAAACAGACAGGATGTGATGGTTCTTGTTGTCAAACTAAACCCACATGCCTGGAGACTGGTCTGGGTGGGCCTTTCTAGAGAGATTTAGCTGAGGAAAGACCTACCCTGAGTATGGGAGGCACTGACTCACAGCCTAGGGCTCCAGAGTGAATAAAAAAGAAAGAGGAAAGGGAAGAGACCTCCGTTGCGAAAGTGTTTTCAAGTGTTAGGGCCCAGCTTGATCTCCACCACCCCAGTTAAAAAGCTCTGAGGTCCGGGAAAAGGAGGGTCCCTGGCACGTGCTGGCTAGTTAGCCTAGCTCCGAAACACATACACAGACAGACAGACAGACAGACACACACACACACACGCGCGCGCGCACACACACACACAGAAAGAGAGAGGAAAGAGAGAGAGAGAATGAAAGTGGGCCAGCTCTGCTTCCTGAAAACGGATGTCATGTGACCAGCTGCCTCACACTCCAGTCACCACAGTCGGAGCTGCCCCACCCTCTCCATCATGATAGGTCCCCTCGAATGGTGAGCCAGAAGAAGCCATTTCCCTCCTAAGCTGCTTTCGATAGGTATTTTGTCATAGCAACAAGAAAAGCAACTGAAACACAGGGGGCCGTGACTCCCTGGCTCTCCAAAGCCCCCACAAGCCTAGCTGCACACATTAAAAGCCAGGCCTGCAGCTGCAGGGGACTGCAATGCTGCCTGGATACTGGCAGAGATGTGCAGCAAATGCCAAGAGGTGGGCTGCAGCAAGCAGATAGATAATTAATATGATTAGGAACACACAGAGCGAGCATGCTCTTGCCGAATGAAAAGCCTAGGAGCGTAATTACTGTTTTCTCCTCGCTCACTGTCTACACATTTCAAAGCCGGCTTGGTGTTAGGCTGCTGTGTAAACATCAATAAAACCCCAAAGTGCCAGATCATCAGCATTCTTGGGCACAATGGCTTTTCCTTTTGTTGTGTTCTCGTTCCTTTAAAGATGTATTTCGGGGATGCAAACATTAGTAAGAATGATCTCCAGGCCTCAGCCTACTCTGAGTCTATAATGAGTTAACATCTCTCCCTAGTGATTATTTATTACAAAGGCTAATTAATTGCTTTCCAGTTACAAGAACCCTTTACAGTCAAAGAAAGTAGGATCCACCAACAGAGATATAGTGTTTATTCAAACAGAGCAAGGAAACAAAGGCTTCTCTCTAAACTTCTCCCTATTTAACACAGTTTTAATCAAAAATGAAATATACAAATGCAAAAAAAATGTACAGGTGAAGATGGCGCATCTGGCAAGCAAATGCAACAGCAACTGAAGTGGAAACTGTAGCAAAGCTTTGTAGTTGCCGATGTCCCCAAGGGACAGCAAGTCAATGCTTATCAGCCAGCCTCAGAAGAGACAATTTTGATTAATATCAGACCCATCTGACTCAGTCTATTTAATCTATTAAACCCTGAAGGAAAGATGGTCTTAGATATTAACGATAGGCTTTTGATTAATAATTCTACCCGTTTGCCATTCCAAGCATTAACAACCATGTGGTACCTCTGCAAAGAGCGAACCTTTGATTCCAGGAGACAAACACACCCTCTAAACACCTGGGTCCTCCCCCCAGGAGGGATACATAAGGGTGCCACTACTGAAAAACCAGACCCCAAGTTACATAATTTACCTCATTATAGACAAAGCAGGGTCAATTACTTGTGACACAATTCCTGTTTGAAGATAAAATCTTAGTAAATCCTACAAAAGCCCGAGGATGGAGGAGGGCAGGCTCTGTGGCTTAGGAAGCCCTCAGAGCACTCTGCCTTTTGCCCACCAGAGAGTCCCAAGAGGGGCCCAGACCGGCTGCCAGTGTCCCCTAGAGGCTCTGCACTGTGGCTGTCACAGGGTTGTCACACGGAGCGGGAAGAAGGACATTCTATTTCTGTTCTCTACTTTCCAACTGCGGCCATCAGCGCTACTTGCTCACATCATGTTCCTCCTGATGTTCATGATCAGCCTTTTGGCGTAATCTCTGTAGTCCACGGGCTTCACGTCCATCACAGTGGCCTTAATTCGAGACTCATCCTTTGAAAAGAAAGAAGCCTTTTGTGAGTGGTACAGCCTGGCATGGAGAAGTGGCGATAACCTTCTTTGCTTCAGTGGCTTCAATGAGTCCAGCAGGAAGAAGAGAAATTTAGAAATCCCCAGAGAAAGTGAATTCCTGGAGATGGCTCAGTGGCCAGATCCCCTGCTGCAGACTGTCTGCCCATCCTTGGTACCCCAGTGAAGTGAACTCTGAAGGGGGTCTCTAGTCTCTATTATTTTTATATGGGTGCAATGGGAGCCCAGAGCAGACAGCTAATTCACCCCAAAAGCTCACTTTCATCTAGAAATTTGGTTTCTGTTCCAGCTCTAGGCAAGGTTACCTGTCCATACCAAGAAGAGAGAATAACCCTAGTGTTCCTTGACCCACCTGACTTCCTGACACTGTATCCCACCAACGTTCAGTTAACACAGCCACCAAGTATCTATTCCAGGCACTAAGCTGATGGCAATTCAGAGTGTGTAAACTTGGTTGCAGGGAGCCGGAAGAATTCTCATTCGGCTTGTCTCTAGGATCTAAACATCGCCCCTGATGCAGAACAGAGTGACAACCAGTGACACACAAGTCTAGCTGGGTACCTTCCCTTCATGTGTCCACGTGCTTAGTGGATACTAAATGTACTGATATTTACAAGTAAGGCTAGGAGTCAGGCTGCCTAGGTTGGAATCTTGGCTCTGCCACTCCATGACGGCAGGTTCAGGGTTCACCCTCTATATGCCTACATCTTCCCATCAGTAAAAACCGGCAACAAGGGCTCTCATAAGATGCTGTAAGGAGCAATAGAGAACAGATGGACAGAGGCCAGCACAAAGACTGTCCAGTAAATGCTGTTTGTTAGACTATGCAACACTCTGACATTAGGGCTAATTTAAAGACTCCTTGAAGCACATGAGTAAAAACCTGCACATGGTATTTGTTTAATATACTGATTTTTAGAACCTAAATTGTGGGAAACAAAAGTCTACACATACCATTTTTTAAAAGTAGAGAGACAACAAATATTTCTTAAGGCTGTAATAGAAAAGCCATACTACTTTCTCCCCAGGGTGTTTAAACAAGACAGCAAACCCGAGTTTGCTTCCAAATCTGCATACAAGTTGGTAACATCGCAGGCAGATTGCATGAGCGTGCACTCCACAGACCTCTACTTGCAGGTAATGCCCTGACACACACTGCAGTGCTGCTGTGCTCACAGTCCTTCTGTCCCCCCCGGAACCTTACTCACATTGTATGTCTCCAGCTTGACCCTGATTCTGAATGTGAAGGACCGGAAGTTGGCATTCTGGAAAACCTCCTCAAACGCCTGCTCATTCTGTGAAGACAACACATGGCAACTACTGGAAACACCACTTAGACTGTTGATGAAACCCCAGAAGGTGAACATTGCCTAGGAATGACTAATCTGTAGCTGTTTTATCGCATCAGACTGCTTAAGTAGATTTTTATTAAAAGTCAAAACACTTTACTTAGGAGTACTGCTTTCCCTTCAGAATTAACAGGACGAGAGCTGGGGACCCTATCTCTGATAGACACCCAATTCCAAGGATACTCAAGTTCGTTATGTAAAATGGTTGTCTACACAGGACCTGCACACACCCTCCGGTACACTGTGAGTCTTCTGGAGATCACTCATGATCCCAATGCAAATGACACATGACATTCCATGGGCTGGCCAGTGAACAATAAGGAAACATAATCTGCATGTGGTCAATAAATGTGCAATTTATCTGCCAAATATTTTTGATCCCTGGCTGGTCCCAAGTGCAGAGCAGAGAACAAACTTTATTAAATCCAAAGGAGCAGAACCCCGGCTTCGGGTGCTGACACGAGAGCAGAACCCATGAGAGCTGCCAGTGTGGAGGAAGCGGACAGAGACTGTTGCTTAAGGATACACAACTTCAGGATAGAAAAGTGAAAATGTGGAAAGTTCAGTAGTGGAGCCAGGGGCCTGAGAACTTAAGTATAGTTAATGTCACTATGTATTTCAAAATGTTTCCAATAAAAAAATAAAAATAACACATAATGGTATTTTTACGTTCATTTTGCCACTATTAAAAAATTTTAAATTCTCAGGGCTGGAGAGATGGCTCAGAGGTTAAGAGCACTGACTGCTCTTCCAGGAGTCCTGAGTTGCATTTCCAGCACCCACATGGCGATTCACAACCATCTGTAATGAGGTATGGTACCCTCTTCTGCCTACAGGAATATGCATGCAGACAAAACATTATATATATAATTTTAAAAAATCTGATTTTTTAAAAAAAATAAGTCTTAGAAAACACATTTGAAATTTGGAATACTTGTGGGAGAAGAAACCTGAGACCCAACATCTCACTGTGAATTAAGAAGTGGGCAGGGAGGCTGGAGAGATGGCCTGGCTGTTAAAGTACACGTGGCTCTTGAGAAGGACAAGAACCTCCTTCCTGGCTCCTCATGGTGGCTCACAGCTACCTGGGACTCCAGTTCCAGGGGATCTGATGCCCTCCCCTGGCCCCCTCAGGTACCAAACAGGAAAACTCCGTATGCGCGCGCGCGCGCGCGCGTGTGTGTGTGTGTGTGTGTGTGTGTGTGTGTGTGTGTGTGTGTGTGTTGGTAAAACACTCATACACGAATAAAATAAAAATAATAAATGAGTGGGTACACTCAGGAGGCAGACACAAACAGATCTCTGTGAATATGATGCCAGCCTGGTCTACAAAGCCAGGGCCATTCCACAGGAACCCTGTCTCAAAAACCATAACAAATAAAATAAAATAAAATAAAATAGAGTAGGAGCTGGGCCCAGGAGCACAAGTCTTTGCCCCTAGCACTAGAGAGGCAGGTGGATATTTGCAAGTTCCAGGGCTATATAGTAAGAACCTATTCTCAAATTTAAAAATAATAGTTAACATTGATAACAACAACAATAAAAAACACCAAAATAATTGGAAAAGGCTGGGAAAGCTAAGCATAGTGGCCTATGGCTGTAATTCCAGTACTCTGAAGGCTAAGGCAGGAGGGTTATAGTAAAGCTTGGCCAGGGATACAGAGTGAGACTGTCTTAAAACAAAAGAACTGGATGTGAAAAGCATTACAAAGAAAAACCTCAAGTTATCATATACCTGGTCATTTCAGCTCTGTATTTACAGCTACTGACATGCTGAGCAGGTAGAGGGCAGTGGAGCGGGACACACCAGGAAAAGGCCCACACTTCTTCAATGCTATCCCATTTGGTTACTTCCAGTCTGGGGTGTGATGGGATACTCAGCCTTCCTGCTTTTAACCTTTGAGATCACGTTCACTAAGTTACCCAGCTGGTCTTTAACTTAGTATTCGCCTGCCTCAGACTGCTGAGGCATAAAACGCATGAACTTAAAACTTCACATAAAACTAACAGCTCATATACACTAAGTACCCCTGTAGGTCATATGGGTATGAAAATAGCTTTATCACACAGACTTCTTTTTGTAGATGTTATTTGAGAAAAAGTCATTCTTTGGACTTTCAACGTATAAACAAAATAATGTGTTAAATTTTCAAAAACATGAAGCGGAGGTCATTAGTCTCTGGGGCTGAGGAAGCATGGATACACACTCCCAGAGCACCATGGCCGAGGGAAGTCCTGCATGTCCTCATTCACCAGCTAAGAACAGTCAACTATAATAAGCTCGTAAAAATCCTGAAAGGCTGCCCAGAGCCCGAAGCCTGAAAATCTGATATGAAAATAGAGGGCCAGGCAAAACAGATAAAAGACTATTGCACTTTAAAAGTCAATTCTAGTTATTTCTGTAAAAGGACTTCATGGGACTATTTTCAGAGGCCTCATGGATAATTTAAAAAGGAGGCAAGGGCAGAACCAGACAGGACCAGGGGCAGAAAGAGCAGGAAACGCACATCAAAACAATGCCATTCTTTCTCTTTGTGGCCTTCCCAAGTATCCGGCCAATGCAGAGGAAGGGGAGAAAAGGACAACGTGTGTAGACAGATGCCATTTCCACGGCCTACAGCATGGCTTTTACCAACCCTTGTTTTAACTCAGCAACTATCTTTTGTCTGTTTAGCATAACCAGTAACCCTTCTCTGCATTAAATAAATCTAATGCATAAAAAGACAAAGGGGAAAGGGGGAAAGGAAGGAAGTGAGGTTTGGGACAAATTTTTGTTTGTTTCTACTGCATGAGCGTGCATGCCCCAAGTGCACACACGGAGGCTGGAGGACATCTTTGTGAGGTTGCCCTTCCCCCTCCACCTCTGCCTCATGGGTCCCAGGCATGGAACCTGGGTGTCAGGCTGCCATGGCCGGGCTTTACTCAGTACGCCTCTCAAGGGTCCCGAGCCTGGGGGGTGGGGTGTGCACGTGTGTGCATGTTTATTTATTTATTTACTTGGAGGCAGGGTCTTGCTATGCAGTCCAGGCTAGCCTTGAACTCACTATGTAAACTAGCTTGGCCTAGAACTCTGGGTGATCCTCCTGCTTCAGTCCAAGTACTAGGACACCAGGCAGGAATCCTCTATAGCATGTAAGGTGACCTTTAAAACAAAGCTGCTTTGTAAGAACCCCATCTGACAACCTAAAGTAGCAAGTACTCCAATGTGCGCTTATTCCAAGTTCTGACTCAACCTTCATAAAAGGTGTTTACGAGGTTAACAATGCACACCCGAACCCTGAGTTATCTCAAGACACTTTGTAGCTCTAGCCTCTACAGCAGCTCTGATGTGTAAAAAACCAGTAAGGAACACAGGTGGCTTGCGCTTCTGTGTAAAGCTTCTTTATGCTCCCCGATTCATTACCCCTTGTTAGACTCACAGTACAATGGGAACTCACATACAACATTCAAAGAAGCACGCAGCAAACAGCTCAATGGCATAACAGGAGTACTAACTATCACAGCTCTAAGAAACACAAGCCAACCTTCTCTTTCAGCTCTCCAAGGTACGCAGTGTTCTGTCCAAGGATAGCCTCCGCAGACTCCTGGAAACACGTCACCCACTGATTCTCTTGAAAATCTGCAACGTTTACCTAAAAGGCACAATTCTGTATTATTTCAGCAAAGGAAGATATACCAAGGGGAAGAGAGATTACCTCTTCCTATTGCCATCACATACACACGTAGCTCCAGACTTTCAATGCTTAGACTAAATGAGTCCCCTTTATATGAAGTACCCCGTTCCAGTCATCTTTTCCATTTTTAGTTCAGTATCCAATAAATCATACCAGCTGCTCAATACTTTTATCATAAAGCAGGCTTAGGCTGTGCAAATATTTTCAGCACATTGAAGGGAGGTGGAGTAAGCTAGGCCCCATGTAGACATCACTATGCCGCTCTTTTAAAAACTGTGACAGATCCCATGGGAAAACGTTTAAAATGTGGTCTAGCTCAGTCTTCTAGTGAGGTGACTTCAGGCCTCAGGAGATGGTCAGCTAGATTTGCAGGGATGCTGAGCCTTGCGGTTAGATGTGCTCCCTCTAATGCAGAAGGCTCTGCGCTCAGGTTTCCATGAGCTGCCAATAGTAAGTAGGCTCTTCGCATTTCATTTTACCAACTTATTCTCTCTCTCCACACCTGGCACCTCTTAGTTTTTGACATAGCATAGAATCCACCCAATTTGCCCTCAGACTCCTTCGGCCTCTAACCCGTCCCCACATGTTGAGAATACAAACATATGCCACCATAATCAGCCATTTTATTTCTTAAAAAACTGTCTTGTTGTGTAGTCTAAACCCAATTTACAATCTTCCAACTTCAGTTCCCCAAGGACCAAATTCACACATACACATTTTTTTTTTTAAATCTACAGTGTGCGTTGTATTATGTGCATGCAGGTGGAGGCCAGAGACTGACATTGAGTATCTTTTACTGTTACTGACCACATTATCTTTTGAGGCAGAGTCTCTCAGTGAGCAGAGCCTGGCAAATGGCCAGGCTGGTGCCCAGTAAACTCCAGGCCTAAGCTTTGACACTGGGAATCTGGACCTGGGTTCTCACACTTGGGAGGCAGCGCGTTACCCACTCAGCTATCTCCTAAGATCCACTGGAGGCATTACATTTTTTTGTGTGTGTACACTGGGGTTTTGCCTGCAATCATGCCTGTGTGAGGATGACAGATCTCTTGGAACTGGAGTTACAGTTGTGAACTACCATGTGGGTGTTGGGAATTGAACTTAGGTCCTGTGGAAGAGTGTCCAGTGCTCTTAAATGCTGAGCTATCTTTCCAGCCCCACAATTTAAAGAGTTACAGGAGATGGTTCAAAGTCATTACTGAGCAACACAGTTAAAGACCTTCAACCTGTCACTGAATCTACCAAGCAACAGAAACAATGAGATGTCGTCTCCCAGAGAATGTAAGATTAAGTTATATTTCTGAGGACCAAGTACAGCTTGCTGAGCTGCCTTGGCCAGGAGGCCAATGAGTCCCAAGGACTCAGCTGTCTCACCTCAGTGAAGACATGGGTTTTTTTCCTTTTCTCACCCTAGCTCTGTAACCGATTCACTGACAACCTCATCCCTGACCCCAGATTCTTTTTGCCTCATTTCATTTACTTGCTTATTTAGAGGCAGGATTTCTCTGTGTAGCCCTGGCTGTCCTGAACTCAGTCCATAGACCAGATTGACTTCCAACTTAAGAGATCTACATACCTCTGCCTCCTGATTAAAGGTGTGTCCCATCGCTGCCTGGCTGTTTTTGGGTTGTTTTTGATAGTGGTATCATGTAGCCCAAGCTAGCCAGCTGGCCTTAAACTTGCTATGGAGCTGAGGATGACTGTGGGTGTCTAATCTCCTGTTTCCACTCACAAGTACTAGGATTACAGACATGCCATCCACTGAGCTACAAACCCAGTCTAAAAGCTGTAATGCTAAGGCCTTCATAGTCGTCTTCTCACTACATGGCTACTCACTAAAGGAAGTAACACACAGGACAGAGGGCATTTAAGCTGACTCCTACTTTTCAAAGTAAACAACTTCACACAGCTGTAATACTGCTGATTATTTCTTCAGAATAAATGTGGCTTCTGTATCAGGAAATAGGAACACTTTTAAGGCTTTTGGACACATTACTTACTGTCAAATCAAACTTAAACCAAAGCAGAGTAAAAGAGCAACAAGCATACTTTGGCACGCTCCTCTAAAGTCAACTCACTGAGGGTGAAAACAGAGGATCCACAAGAGAAACAGCACAGACACTGGCTGAACAGGTACAATTATTGTTCTCCAAAAATGCAATTTCAAATTAATTAATTTTCACAACAGCGAGGAGGCAAGCACCACCAACACTGTGACCACACAACATCAGAGGGCTGCCATTGCTTAGGGCAGCTCAATGCAACTTATGGACATAAAAAACTTTCAGGAGCATGAATACTCTGCAGCCAGGGCAAGGCCATTACTTCCTTATTCACAGAGCAGCAGCAAACTCCCCAAAACAAAATCATCTGTGAGTCCTCACCACTAACCATCTGGATTCTATCATCGCTCCCCACCCCCAGTGTCTTGCCCATGACAGTCAATCAATGAATGCCATGAGGCTTCTTTCTCACTAACCAGTCTACTCACCGACAAGATCATGCGGTATTTGAAGTTGGGAAATTCCCGGTCACACTTCTCACATCGGTATAACCCATTCTGTTGGTCAATCACTTTCTTATTGCAGTCCTGGGTTGGGCAGGCCTGGTACATACAGTTCTCTTTTCGCAGAAACACCACTGTCGCTATGGTGCTGAAATAGTCTGCCTATGGGAGAAAAGAATCACAGAATCCCAAATCAGCAAGCTCCACTCAGGTCTGGAACAGTGGTGAGTGCTAAGTGCATGTGTATTCTAGTTCCCATGCTCACAGATCAATCCCAGAGAACTGTTCACTCTACATGTAAACCCAGAGGCAATAAACCAGCACTCAACACCTTTTTCTTTTAAAGGCAGCATCTCATTAGCTAGCCTTAAATTCACAGAGATCTGCCTGCCTCTGTCTCCAGAGTGCTTAGCCACCACACTTGACCACATAGTCCTTTTTATTTATAGTAACTATTTGTTACATACGTGTGTACGATGATCACATGTATACTACTGCAGTAAACACGTGCCACAGATGTTTGTGGAAACCAGAGGACAACTTTCAGGAGTCCGTTCTTTTCTTTACAGTAGGGCAAATGCCTTTAACAGCCAAGTCATCCCACCTGCCCACATTTAAACATCTATGTATTTAGTTTGTGTTTCTATGTGTACTTATATACCACAGTAGGTGTGTGCAGGCTAGAGGACAACATGTAGGAGCTGGTGATCTTTCTTCACCATGAGTCTCTCACCCACTGAGTCATCTTGCTGGCCAAGTACATAATTCTGTACGAAAACAGTGATTTCTCCCCTTATTTTTAGGGATCAGTAAGCTTTTCTTCTAACAAGCCAAGAGACTTCAGGTCCAACAAGACATGTAGTCATTCTCTACTGCCACTGACGTGCTGTTGTGGGACAAGCCTCGGAAGACAGGCTTTCTCTGCGTAGCCTGCTGTCCTGGAACACTCTCTGTAGACCAGGCTAGACTGGTACTCAAGAGATTGGCTGGTTTCTGTCTCCCAAGAACTGGGATTAAAGTCAGGCACCATCAATACCCAGTGCAATAAATTTTATTGACAATAACAAACAGCAAGTTCACAACTTTGACCAGAAACTCCTTCAAGAGAATGCCAAAGTACCCCGACCGAAACCTTGTAAAGAGAGGAGGGAGTCCCTGGTAAGTAACCCGGAAGGACTAAGTCAGGGTAAGAACTCTGGATGGGTACCTGCTTGTACCCCACAGACAAGCTCTCAGATGGCTCATGTTCTCCATTTAGGTTCAGTAGTGCCAAGTTACCGCAGAATCCAAATATATGCTGAATTAAGAACTAGGCTACCAACCTATTTTTTTTTTTTTTTAGCCCTGGCTATCCTGGAACTCCGTATACAGAGCAGGCTGGCCTCAAACGCACAGAGATCCACTTGCTTCTGCCTCCCAAATTAAAGGCATTTGCCATCATGCCTGGCTCACAACTGGGTCTACTTGATGTCTCAGACCAGAGGGGCAAAACAATGTGGCCATTTAAAAAGACTCTGCCAGTACCTAGTACAGACAGGTTTAGGGCTGGGGGTGAGGCTCAATGGAGAGCTTGCCTAGGTGCTGGGTTTAACCCTCCGCTCCATACAACTGGACACATAGAAGGCGGGTGGGGGTGGGTCAAGAGATGAATCAGCTGTTAAGAGCACTGGTTGCTTTTGCAGAGGACCCAAGTTCTGTTCCCCAGCACCCACATGGTGGCTCACCAGCACCTATAACTTCAGTTCCAGGGATGTGATGCCCTCTTCTGACCTCCTTGGATACCAGTCACTCATTTGATTCACATTTAGGGAGAACTTAGGCCGATATGCTGGTTCAGGGTTCCTTGCTGTCAAGCTGCATGACCTGAATCTGGTCCCTGGGACTCACAGGAAGAGCCAAGTTTGAACTTCATACACTGCAGTGGAAAATGTAACCTTGCTCCCAAATAAAAAATAATTTTAAAAAAATATAAAGAGAAAGCTATAGAGAATAAATCTTAGGAGAATGCTAAAGAATTTCTCTATGTTTCCAGGCAGATTGAGACTCAAAGCCTGATTTAAGTCTGACTACATACTGTCTATCTTTAGTTTCTGAGAGCAACTGGGTGACAAGAGAAACAGGATCTAGCCATGTTTAATTCTCAAGATGCTCTCTAAAAGGATTATAAGTTGCTGTGGATGACAATGATGAATCGAGTGCACAGTGAAATGAGACGGTAAGGAAGAAAACCTGTACTGTATATGATGACGATGAAGGAAGGAGCAGCAGTCAGTGATATTTAGGGAGCACAATGGAAATAAATGATTCAAAAACCCAACAGCATAGGCTAGACCGACGTAGAAAGACGGTCAGTAAGTACACCCTGAAACAGAAGCTGCAACTGAAGCCAAATACCTGTCCATGGCAGGACAGTGGCTGTCCGCCTACAACTCCGACTGGAACACACAGGAACTTCCAGACGCTCGACAGCCTGATTTACACACACTGTAAAGCCTGCTCATCACCACTTCCTCAGTATCAGGACCTCTCCACACTTCCCTGCCTCACACCAGAGGCTCAGCACAGCCCTCAGCACACACAGCTCTACACTGGCAATGACTGAGATACCAACAAGAAGCAGTAATGTGGCGCTCTGACTAGGAGCTCTGGGGTCCCAGATGACAACACAGCCCTCAGCTAGCACCTGAAAGCAGATTTAAAAACTCAACCCCCTGCCGCTTTCTGGGCTTCTGTGAAGTGAGGAATGGGAGGTACCTTGTCACCCTGGCCCAGGTTCTCCGATTTAGCCTCATACAAAGTTTTCCAGTTGGTGTTGCTCCCTCCTGTGCCTCCACCTCTGAGGTCAGAGATGGAAACTCCATCTAAGGCTTGTCCTTCTGAGTCGAACCTTAAAAAAAAAAAAAAGAAAAGAAAAGAAAAGAAAAGAAATGGGTGGCAGGGACATTGAATCCTCAAATGGGCAGACTGGATACACCAGCTCTTACCTGGGCCCACCACTACTTAGTCCACTCAAGAAATGCAATGGCTTTTCTTTTGATCTCAATTGCTTTGACCCTGCCCCAACCCTGTGGTCAAGACAAACAATGCCACAGTACCACAGACCCTTTCCCCAAACTAGGCTACATATCAATGTGATCAAAGTCAGCAACAGAAAGCAACAGTGCATAGTCCCCGGGCTGCTGCGAGCCTTCACCTCAATCAGAATCAGTCAGATGAAAAGGGACATTTTTGTTTCATGAGTCAGGCAAAAATGTTTTCATGGTAGAAAATCTTTTAAGCCTAATCAGTTATAGAACTTAAAATACTCCATCAGAAGGCATTATCTGCCTTGTTAGAGATTTGCTTTCTCAGTGAGAATTTGTTTATGCAAATATTATGGGTAAATTCTTTTATATGAAATTATTATTAAAATTGATTACACCTCTTGACCATTGGCTAATCTGAAGGAAAAGAAAACAGGGCGAGGGTAACAAGAGCATTCGAGTGGCAGAGAGCAGTGAGCCCGGGATTAAAAACCTATGAGCCGGGTGTAGTGGCGCACGTCTTTAATCCCAGCCTTTGGGAGGCAGGGAAGGTGGATTTCTGAGTTCAAGGCCAGCCTGGTTTGCAGAGCAAGTTCCAGGCCAGCCAGGGCTACACAGAGAAACCTTGTCTCAATCAAACACAAGCATATCAAACATCTAATTGGTAAACTGGGAGGTAATTGAATGCTAGCCACATACAGAACTGACTCCCAAAAAAGAGACCACGCAGAGTGGCTGCTGCTCTAGGCCACAGGAAGTCACCTCACGTTCTGTCAGGCAAGCTGCTACACCAGTCACAGAGGACAGAGCCCATAATCTGTTTCTCCAGTTCTAGCAGTGCAAGTTTACAGTTTCAAAAACTTCAGGCAGACATTTGCCACCAAAGAAAGCTCATCAGAAGTCAACAGAGCAAAGAAATAGGCAGCCCTCCTACAATAAAAATCCCACTGTTACTGCCCAGATCTAAACGTCAATAATCCTTGGCTGGGTGGGGTGCATGCACTGAACTTCTCACAGATCCATGACTGGATAGTCTGTTCAGGGGACAGACATGCTTTTCTGTGTTTTCTGTGATCAGTTCCTGACAGTGAAATATGAACACTTTAATGTGGGCGTACAATTAACCTGAAGTTGTACTCAGAGCCTGGAAGAAAATCAGTCAACAAAAACAAACCAACGACATGATTGTTTTTAGCAGGCTATTATGGGATTCTGTCATATAATGCAACGCTAGCTATCAGCACAGTTAATAGATGGGTGTAGACAAGGGTGGCTTAGGCAATGCAGGCAGACACTCCAGGAGATGTTCTATCAGATTCAAAACAAAAATGAGGGGTATAAAATATGAGCTATTTCTTAAGTCCCCTAACACACACACACACACACACACACACAAACACACACGACTTAAGCTTGGGCTGGGGAAAGTATTTTCTTTGCCCACATCAATTCTTCCACACGGTATTCTCAGGATGAAGTGCTCTTCTAAGGCAGAGTTTTAATGCCTTAAAAAGCTAGATACGGTGTGGGGATTTTAACAAGCTCTCCTCATCCCTTGAGTGCTTTGGGAATAACGATGTAACGCCAACAAAAAGCCCTTTGTTCCCACCATGCTTTGTCAGAGTCCAGTGAATACAGCAGAAGATGTGACCAGTTCCAGAGACTCCAGAGTGAAAAAGTACATTCTAGCCCATATCAGCTGCCCACAGCTCAAACCTAGGAGCAAAGATGCTTTCAACACAGTCCTCCAGCAGGTAGCTGCTAAAACCTTGCCAAGCCCTGCTCTGGGGATGGGGATCAAGGTCACCATGTGGCAATTACATTCTAATTGCTTTTTGTCAGTTGAAGGGCTTTGGGCCACCATTTCAGAAGAAAATGCCTCCAAGAAATCTAGAACAGCTGCACTCAATAGCAAAGGCTCGGCAGAAGCTCAGACGTTGATGGTAATCAGCTCTTCTCAAAGCCTGAGCACAAGCAACCACTTCGCCAAGGTCCACAAAACCTACCATCCACGAAGCTTATAGGCCTCTGGGATATCAGGATTCACAATGATAGTGCTAGATGACAGAACAGAGAGGCTCCGTCCACCGAAGTCAGAAACCCGGGCGCCTTTGATAGCCATCACAGGCTGCCTAGAGCCATCAAACTTGTCGGCCTGCAAGGCAAACACACACAAGCATCAATGGCAGGAAGAATGTCCAGGATATTTTTATGAAGAATAGTCAGTACGGCATGAACACTAACAATGTATGTGGACATTTATAAAAGGCAGACCTTACACTCAAGAATCTGCTCAGACATCACTCTCTCTGCCTTCCTGAGGTAGAGTAAGGGACATTCCACTATGGGAAGCTGAAGTAACTGGTCATTCCACACAAATAAAGGGTTTTAAGTAAGTGCTAGATAGAACAACTCTTTACCCCTCTGTAGCTAAAGCCCCACAGCTCAAAGGGACAAGCACCCCACCCAAGGACTCTGTCAATGCAAGGACTCACATCTTCTCCCCACAGAGTCGCAGTCACCACTTTCCCTGACATGTCCATCAAATAGATATTTCTCTTAGCAACTTCTCTGTTGTTAGACCTCACTGTGATTTTAGTTGAATCTTCATAGCTCTTACAGATCCCGATTATGTCTGAAAAACAGAACAATTTATAATAGACCAGACCAAGACCCCTCCCCTCTTCAAACATAACCAAGAGATGCATGGCAAGCAGGTGAGTTGTGTACCACCCCAAACACTGGACACATAATCACACTCTTTGCCCTCAACCCTGGACAGACCTACAAGTGAGTCTTTAGACTTGCTCTCTAGGTCACCAATCCCTGTGAAATCAAACTGAACTGTGGGTAAGTGACGGTCATCTTCACAGAGAAGGACAGAAGTCTCATTATTGAAGGTCATCTCATAGTCATTTTTAACAGCCGAGAATTGCTTGTTAGCGATCTTCAGAGTGCCTTTTGAGAAATAATACACCTGCAAAAGAGGCCAAGGTATGCTAGTCAGTCCATCAAAAACCTTCCCACAATGCAACCTGCAGACTGTGCTCATGACATCTACTGGTCAGCTTGTCAGCTGACTTGGTCTTACCTTGTTCACTTCGATAAGGGGAAAGAACTTGTCCACCTGCTCATTGAAAGCAGTCGCTCTGATTTCACCCTGCCAAAACAAGTGAGAGCATCAGAATTGCACTTTGAGACACCCACTCTGAATAGCGACAGCCGGCCACTCTGGCGTTAAGAAAACATCTCTGGAGCAGTACCACAAGTGCAGAGACCCCAGAGGGCTGCAGACATTCCAGAAACCTACACACACTTACTCACTTTCTTTTTTTAAAAAATATTTTTATTTTATGTGAATTGGTGTCTTGCTGGCATGTATAACTGTGTAAAGGTGTCAGATCTTGGAATTTCATACAGTTGTTAGATGCCATGTGGATGCTGGGAATCAAACTCAGGTCCTCTGGAAGAACAGTCAGTGCTCTTAACCGCTGAGCCATCTCTCCAGCCCACACACTCACTTTCAAGCTATCAGTTCTGATAAAACACAAACAGCTCAATTGGCTGAGCCCACAGGTATGACTGAGCCATCTAAGTTAAAAATATAAAATAATAAGGCTGGCAAGATGGTCTGGTAGATAAAGGCACCTACCGGGCAAATGCGGCCACCCCAGTTCAATCCTTGGAACTCGTGTAAAGGTGGAAGACCTAGTTCTTCTCTAGCCCTGACACATGACACATGTATGTGCGTGCGCACACAAACATTCCAATAATTTCTAAAATGTTATCTAAAACATTCTTAAAAAGAAGAGTTTAATATTCTAATCAGGAAAATCTGTATCAAAGCCCACAGGAAAGTGTGCTGACCCCCAATGACTCAGCAGTCTTCCTCATGCTGCAACCTAAATGACGGGTTATGTCAGTCAGGAGCTGCTGCCAAAAATGGTCTAACATGTCATGCTTTCAAGTTGCTTAAGATTTGATTTCACTGTTGCTTTTCTGTCAGGCAATATGTTATAGATGGGTAAGAAACTTAACTAAATGGCTGAAATTTTTCCCAGGCAACTCACAGGAAATTAGTTTCTGATACCGAATCTGCCATGACAATTAAGATATCTGCCATGTACACCACAGCAGGAGGAGGAGGAGAGGGAGAACCCTCAAAGGTCTGACCTCACCAGTATCACTTTGTTTATTTTGTATGAATGGGTGTTTTGCTGGCATAATATGTGCATCATCACTTGTATGCCTGATGCCTAAAGGAAGGCCAGAGGAGGGTGCTGGACCCCTGAAACTGGAATCACAGATGGTTATGAGCCACCATGTGGGTGCTGGGAATTGAACTCAGGTTCTCTGGAAGAACATCTCTCCAGCCCCTGCATTTTGTTTTAAGGAAAGCATACTAAGCACATATGGTCAGAAACCATCTGCACAAAGCAGTTAAAGCTAAACAGCCATTGCCTGCCTTCTGCAGAGGCAAATGCCTGCTCTTCAACAGGCATCACCTCCCAGGACTTCAACCACGGCTCCAGCAATGTAGTGAGAGCGCCACAGTCTCTCTAGCATTACAGTGAGGCTAGTACAGTCCACTAACTTCTACTGCTTCCCTTAGGAGGATGCTAGCTGATGTCATTCAGTCTCTCTAGCATTACAGTGAGGCTAGTACAGTCCACTAACTTCTACTGCTTCCCTTAGGAGGATGTTAGCTGACGTTTAGCATAAAAAAATCTACAACAGCCAGGTGCTGATGGTGGTGCTCCTCTTTAATTCCTGCACTTGGGTTTCTCTAAATTCTAGGCCAGCCCGGTCTATAGAGCTAGTTCCAGGATAGCCATGGTTACATAGAGAAACCCTGCCTCAAAAAACATCAAAAAACAAAAACAAACAAAATTACTATAGATGGAAAATCACAGTGACAACCATATTTCTTTCTGGCAAACTGATATTTGCCACTTCGTGGACCTCAGAGCTGAGCCCAAGTCTTGGAGGATAATACCTTCCCACGTGGCACATACTTACACTTTCATCTACAAGTTCTATAGAGAAAAGCTTCCCTTCGCCTCGGGAGTTGCTCCAGGTACGGATCTGACTTTTGTTGGTGACACGGGCACAAATAGTCCACCTAAAAACCAAACCAATAATATCAGCATGTGTAGTCTTTCTTACCTGGAATAAAGATAATCAGAGAGCATCTCCCTGTGGCCTTTCTCTCCTTATGCAGAGATCCTATGTCAGTGCTAGTTGTATTTAATCCAGCTAATTAAAACCACAAGATGACAAACAGGTTTGACAGTTTACAGAATAAGCAAACAGTAAAATGTATCAGGTACTTTCACAAAAACACATTCTCCTGTGAAATAAGTAAATTTATAAATCCCCCTCCCTTTCTCAAAAAAAACATCACCAAGGCAACAACATCCCTTCAATGAAGGGTTCCAAGGGAAAAATGTGCAGTTATACCAGCAATTATATTTTGCCACTATTGTCAATGATAGGAACTGACACATCACTATCACTGTGTGCTTCATTTCTAATGTATGCCAAATATAAATAAAAAACCCACAGAGCATGGCATTCACAGGCCACCAAAAGGAAGCACCCCAAAGTGGTATGATCCTAGAGAAAGGCCACTGAAAAAGGAGTCCCCAAACACAAAACCATGGCCTGGTACCCATACTGAAAACAGAACTTGAGTACACTGATTTCCTGATTTAGAATTTTACAGGGAAAATTATTTCCTCTATTTTACCAAATATTGCAGGATAAACAAGAATTTACCTTAAAAAATTCTGGAGGAATAAAGCCCACTAATGTTCAACGCTGGGATTAATTTTTAATGCAAAAAACTAATATATCAGAGAAATCCATGTTTGGGGCATATTAATATGGTCAATACAAACAGAACAGATTATCTTAGCTAAATTAAAACACAGTAACAAGTGCGGGGCTAAAAGTCATCTATTTATAGAAGGTGAAATGTGAATTAGCCCAAATTATACATAAATATAATTTTATCCCTAAGCCTACCAAATGATTCTTTAATAATTTGTGCCTCAAAGTTTTCAAAAATGATAAAACTTCCACAGGCTGTGGCAGAATGTTATTTTTGCCATTCTTTTAGATAAAAGTGTTAAAGGGATCACAATCTACGTCCTTCTTTAGCCCAGGAAAATGAAAGGCATCCTATGTGGTGTCGACCAGAAGTTTACACCTAAGTCACAAGAGCGCACAGGCACTTCCTGTGGCAATGGGCCCCGTCCACTCTTGTCCCAGGCAACAACTCACTTGGACTGGTAAGGGGTAAGGCTGGCGATGGGCACCACTTTGGACTGTGTTCCTCCTGAAGGCTGCAGCAGGCCAGTTCCAGCAGGCTTTCCAAATGGCTTTGAGGCACCATAAGCCTTAGCCACAGTGGAACCTGGATAAACACAGGAAAAATCATTTCACTTCTATTTCATTTTATCTCTTGATAAATGCAAGTGTGTGTGTGCATGCTCTCAGGTGCATATGGTATGGCATGTGCAGGCACAATAAATATAATTAAAAAGTTGAAAAGGGAGAAAGTAGTATGATGTAATACAAAACTCTAAAAGAAAATTCAGCCATCTCCTATAGATCAGTTTTCTAAGGGTGGCATTCCAGATGAAGAGGTTCCTAAAACAAAGGCCAGGGAAGTATACCAAATGACCCATCAAGACCTGCTACAGAAAAAGTTAAAAGAGAAAAAATAGAAGTCATGGTCAACAGGACAATTCTGTCTCAAGGAAAATGATAAAATTCTATGAGAGCCTCAAATGAAAAACTCTAAGACAAACCAAATACAACAAGTGGACAGTAGATCGTAAAAAGGTGAGAATTTAATTGGAATTATTCTTTGCAATCTACCACAAATAGAATTTTTTGTTTGTATTTTTTCTTTCTTTCTTCATTTGACAGAATCTCATGTAACTCAGGTTGGCCTTGAACTTGCTATGTAGTGTAGAATGACTTTTAACTCCTGATCCCCCTGCCTCTACCTCCTGGTGCTGGCCTAGGCTACTGTGCCTGAACCATGAAGAGAATTTTAAAAACCCTTCAGTCTCAGAATAATTATATTATTTATTGATAGTTCAAGACAGGGGTTCTCTGTGTAGCCTTCACTGGTCTTGCACTCACAGAGATCTGCCTGTCTCTGCCTCCCTGAGTGCTGGGATTAAAGCCTGTGCTCAGAGTAAATTTTTTTTAACTTTATTTATTTATTTTTATCTATTTGTCTTGGTGTTTGCCTGGAACTGTGAACTATAGACAGCCGTGAGCTGTCATGTGGGTGCTGGGAATTGAACCTTGGTCCTCTGGAAGAACAATCAGTGCTCTTAACCGCTGAGCCATCTCTCCAGCCCCACTCAGAGTAAATCTTTTTTTTTTTTAAACTTTATTTATTTATTTATTATTTATTTATTTGCCTTGGTGTTTGCCTGGAACTGGAACTACAGACAGTTGTTAGCTGCCATGTGGGTGCTGGGAATCGAACTCGGGTCCTCTGGAAGAGCAGACGGTGCTCTTAACCACTGAGCCATCTCTCCAGCCCCAAATCTTAATACATTATTTTTATGTTGACCTCTAGTACTCTTGAGTAGCCTCTTACCCATTCCCAAGCTCCCATTCTGTGGCTGGGGCTTGCTGGCTGGTGGTTGCGCGGCTCCTGAGGCCGGAGGAGGGACTACTTGTTGCTGCTGCCCGTGTCCTGGAAATAAAAGAAAGGCCGTTTCAGTGCCAACCCAGTCAAGAGATCTCAATGTAAGTAGTAAATACCCTAGAAAATGCTACTCCTTTAGCTCTTAGAGGGGTCAGAATACAAACCCGGTCTCACAGCTGCACACCATGAGTTTGCAAAGAGGTTGCTTTTTTGTCTTGTGAATAGTAAAGGTTGTTTCCATTTACCTTTCAACTGTTCAGAATTGACAGCTCTCAGTTTTAATGAGGTACTCCCTAAAGCCTTGCCCATTTCTCCTGCAAGTCACTGGGCTGAATCTGTGATACCACCACTATTTCCATAGCAACAAATCGATGTCATCAACAGGACGGTGTGTTCATGGCAGGATCCATCAGAAGAGAAAGCTGGGTGGTAAGAAAACCTAAAAGCAGTTCAATTGTCCCTCAAGTGCTTCAGCTTCAAAGGGAAAGCAAGGAGATGCTCAGAAAGGATTCCACCCTTTCCCCCAGACAAAGCAACCTTATTTTGCAACTGACAGCTGGTGGAAAATATGAGTTGAAAGAGTCTCAGGTACCGTGAAGTGCTAGTGAACTGTCACAGCAGGGGGAGATGAGAACGGAGTTCAGAAGCAGTCATGTCAAGGCAACAGGGAGATAAAAAGGAGGGAAATGAACATGTCTCTCAAGCAGAAAATAAGAAACGCCACACCGTGAGAGTATGTATTTGCCCTTCACCTTTTATACAAATCTTTATGAAGCTGAGAACGTTAAAGTTGTAAACTGTGTACTGCTGCTTTAAAATAACAAATTTATGGAGTTAGACTTCATCTCTGTGATTGACTCCGAAGGCCAAAGTCATCCTCATTTGGACTTCTTACCCAGAGTACCTGCAGCTTATAAGGGCAGCTAGAAAATACGTCCCAGAGCACCCAAAAATATTACAAAGGTGAGCACAGGTGGGAACTCTCCCCGATATCGTATTTGTGCCCCCTCCAACTGTCAAGTCCAAGCTCCTACTGGG
Organism: Sigmodon hispidus; assembly: GCA_004025045.1. Classification (NCBI taxonomy): domain Eukaryota; kingdom Metazoa; phylum Chordata; class Mammalia; order Rodentia; family Cricetidae; genus Sigmodon; species Sigmodon hispidus. The sequence goes on from PVIH01000486.1 coordinate 301,880, forward strand.
CTTCCCCAGGCCCAACTCACCAGGCAGGTTACACACCCATTTAGTTCATTTAGTCCTAAGTTGTACAGGAAAATGAGATGTAACTGTGTCACTAGAGACAAACACATTTAGCATAAAGTTTAAAAGAATAAATAGAACTGATTATGTTTTAGTTCTTCCTACAGAGAGAAAAATTAAGATACCTTATTTACGCAGAAAATGGCCACAGACAATGAAGCCCTGCACTTTCCACTACCCTTCAATTTAACAATCCTAAAATACTGAGCCTGGAAAAACTGTCTGACAATGTATCTTGTTGAGAAACAGTTTTAATTTTTTTGCTTTGGAGATAGGGTTTCTCTGTGTTCTGCTGGATGCCCTTGATCTCACTCTGTAGACCAGCAGGTCTGCCTCCATCTTCAAGAGCTCGGTCCAGAGGTTTAAAACACAGCCCAGTTTTAAAGTTGTAAGTAAAGCCTTTTAATATCAGCAAGTAAAAGATAAGTTGTCCAGTAAACAACATTGAAGGAAAGTGGTTAGAAAAAAGTGTATATATACCTGCACCATAAGACATTAAAAAAAATGACCTCCTATTCTCCAGTTAAATTCTCCCCTTTAAAAATATTTGTATGTGTGCACTTCATAGATGTGTCTGCACCTGTGTGGGGGTCAGAGGACATCTTGAGAGGGTCAGTTCCCTCCTTCCACTATATGGGAGTCTCAGGAATGAAACAAAGGCCATCAGGCTTGGGAACAAAGCCTAAAAGCACTGGCTGCTCTTCCAGAAGACCTCGGTTTGATTCACAGGCCTCTCTTATTCTACAGACTCTAAATTATCTAAGACGCCCCAATTCTCAGAGCCATGCTGCTGCTGTATACATCTGACTGAGCTGGACATGGTCATTGGCCACACAATTCCTACGAAAAGATAACGGAGGGGAGGACCAAGGGGACAGCTCGGTTGGTAGAGTGAGCATAAAAAGCCCTAGCTTCATCCTTAGATGGGGGTGTTGGAGAGGCGAGCATGGACCAGGGAGGCAGAGACAGGCAGATCCCCAGTGCTCGATAGTCAGCTGGCCCAACTGATGAGCCACGGTCAGTGAGAAAGCCTGTCTTGGAAAACAAGATGGGGAGTGACCAAGAAGCCACTTGACAAGGACTTTGGCTTCCCCACACGTACGTATACAGATGTGCATACAAAGATAACTGCTGCTCAGAAGGACTGCTGGCTGCTCTAAGTCGGAGACAGAAGGAAAAATGAGTGAGTGCTGGACACAACTTCAGCTTCACCCAGGGAAGAATAAACAATAAACTAACTTAAGGTCACTGTGCTGTGCATGTAAAAAAAAGGTCAGCACAGTGGCTCCTGCTTGTAGCCACAGTTATTCGGGAGGCGGAGTCATGAGACTCATTTGAAGCTGGAGTTCAAGGCCAACACAGGTAACACAAACTGACCCCGTCTCAAAGTTAAACAGTGAACATTTATTCTACTACAATTAAATATATATATACACATACAACAATGTACCTATTCTAACATAATTTTTTCATTTTATATGAATTACTTCTAATTTTTAGCTGAACGTAATACAATGACAGTCTTAGATTCACGAAAGTACACTATATAACTAACAAGTCTCCAGCTGATAACTATTTGAGGTTGGATACTCAGTTGGCAGAGTACCTGCCTAGCATGCACTAGGTTCTGGTAGCCCAGAACCTGTAGCCCAGCACTCAGCGGGTAGAGGTAGGTGGATCAGAATTTCAAGGTGCTTTTCCTCTTTGGTGCTTTTCCAAAAATAAGTTTGAGGCCAGGCTAGGCTACATTAGACAACAGTAACAACAACTACTACTGTTTTTTAGAGTGTTTACTCTGGACGAGGAACAAGGGCTAAGTGCATTTCCCCAGTACCTGCAGCACTATGATGGAGACAGTACACCCTTTAACATGTCGAGAGAGAGAAGGCAGCTCTGTCTGGCTAAATTCATGTACTTCACCATCATGTGGTTAATTTGTAAACAACCAATCCTAGCAATAAAACTCTAATTATATAGGACATAAAATGCAGTAATTAAGAAAAGCTACTAATCCACTTAATAGAATAACCTTTATCTCTTACAAACCTGGTACAAAAGACAGCCCTGAACAAAATGATGGCAAAAATTCCAGAGCATTCGAAATAGCAACAATTGCCTTTCAATTAACACACTGTAACTCGGCAGCTGCCCACAAGACTTCAAATAAATCAGTCCATAGCTCAGGAAAAATCTTTCTAAAAGCCAAAACAATTCTGCAAAGCAATAATGTAGGCTCCATTTACAATAACCTGCAAATCAAGTCATTCCAGTAGACCAGATCAACATAGTAATTCTTCAGTCCTCCAGCTCTGGCTGGCTACACACTGGCTCTGAGCCAGAAAGGAAACAGGAGCTGAGAGCAGACGTTTGCTCCTCCAGGTGACCTGCACTCATACCTCTCATTTTTACTATCTACTATGGCAAGTGAGCTGTGGGCAGAGAGATTTATAAACAAACCCATCAACTTCTTAATCAAATATTTCTTAACAAACACAAAGAATAAACAGAGCCTTGCAAGATGGCATGCACCTTTAATCCCAGCTCAGGAAGCAGAGACAGGCAGATCTCTAGAGCTGAAGGCCAGCCTGGTCTATAGTTCCAGGACAGCCAGAGCTACAAGGTGAGACCCTGTCTCAACTCCCAAACCACAGAAAACAAACAAAAAAGAATAAACAGAAGGATCGATGCAGTACTTCTAAGCTTCTGTTGACAGAAAAGGGACACAATCAGGCTGAATATAATTCCAATACGAATAATAAACTAAGCATTGTATAATGCATAAGTCCGAGCAAGCATTATCACCAATAATAAAGACACACTCTGACAAAAACGCAGTTCCAAGTATGACAGACTTAAAACCATTCATTCCTATAGTATATGCAGCAGGAACTGTGTTTGCAGTTTTCTTTCTCACTTTGAATCATCTGTCTTTGCTCAACATGGCAGTAGTAGTAAAATGTTTATTTTGCATTTCAACATATTCTGGAATTTCTACTCGTCTCAGCTGGTTTTTTCACGAACTTCAATCAATGGTCACCTGATACGGAAGCAGCTCTGAATTAGGTTCCAGAGAAGGTAAATATCTGACTTTAGTTCTCTGCCTACTCAGCTGTTGCACACTATACTCCAACGATCTCTCCAACCCAGACATTCCACAGTGGCTCAAGCATTGATAACATTCAATGGTAATAATCCTTGACAGTAACCGCTTTTCTTATCCCCCTGCACTGTGACTCTCAAGACAGAAAACAGCCAGTGAAGCTGGGAAGAGACAAAGGGGTCTTCCCCATAGCTCTATGGTTCTGATCCCAAAACAAAATCATCTTTTGGTCTTTCATTTCTATCTTCATAGCAAACATTTGTCCCTGAAATACAGGGTCTAAGGCAACCACTTAGTTAAATAAATCAGAATGACAGATAACCAGTAGGTTCCTCCCCAATCCTAGACTGTTTTTTGAGATAGTCTCACATAGCCCAGGCTATCCTAGAACCCATGACCTTAAACTGATTCTCTGTGGGGGTTACAGGAACAAGACACCAAGCCCATTGCTTTGTTTTCAGGTTTGGTTGGTTTTGGTTGTTGAGATAGGCCCAGACTGGCTTCAAGCTTACAGCAATCTTGTTTCAGCCTCCTGTGTGCTGAGATATAGCCATGACAGGCCTCTATGGTATCCAAAACTGGTAACAGGAATAGTAGAAATAAAGTTTTTTAAAACAATCCATTTTTATTTGATCAGTATGTGTAGATGTGTGTATCTGCCTGTGGGTATGTGCACATTAATGCAAGCCCTCCCCAAGGCCATAGGCTTCAGGTTCCCTGGAGCTGAAGTTACATGCTGCTGTGAGTACCCTCATGTGAGTGCTGGGAACTGAATTCTGGTGCTCTGGAAGAGCAGCAAGTGTCCTAATTGCTGAGCCCTCTCTCCATCCCGGTAATAAATTCTTTATTCACATGATAGTTTCAACAGCTTGTGCCTGTAATCCTAGGACTCAGGATCTGAGATAAAAGCACTAGTTCAAGTCTGAGGTCAGTCTGGGCTACACAGTAAGTGTCAGGCGGGCCAGCGCTATCCAGTAAGCCTTGGTCTCAAAAAAAAAAAAAAACAAACAACAAAGAACAAAAACCCAAACATAAGGTCAGAGCGATGGCTCAGTGGTAAAGAGCATGGGTTGCTTTCCAGAAGACCCAGGTTTCATTCCAAATACCCATATGCCAGGCTCACAATTGTAATGCCAGTTCCAAGGAATCCAATACCCTCTTCTGTCCTCCACAGGCATGAAGCAAACAACCTGGCAAAATGTTCATGCACATTGTCTTAGGGTTTTCATTGCTGTGAAGAGACACTATGACCATGGCAACGCTCATAAAGAAAATATTTAATTGGGATGGCTTGTTTACACTCTCAAAGTTTAGGACATTATATCATCATGACAGGGAGCATAGTGGGCATGTGGGCAGATGTGTTGATGCAGCTGAGGGTGCAACACCTTGCAGACAACAGGACGTTGACTGAGATGCTCCGTCATACCCTGAGCATAAGAACCCACATACACCCCGACCCCTCCCCCTCCACACACATACAAGGACACACTTCCTCCAACAAGGCTGTTCCTCCTTCAACAAAGCCACACCTCCTAACAGTGCCACTCTGTAAGATTACGGGAGCCGTTACATTCAAATTGCCACATTCCACTCCTTGGCCCCTCCCTGTAAGCTTCTAATAATATCATAATGCAAAATTCATTTAGTCCAACTTCAAAAGTCCCCATAGTCTATAAATAGTCTCAACATTGAGATTCATATAATCCCTTAACTGTAATCACCTATAAAATCAAAAGACAGATCACATACTTCCAACATATAAAGGCACAGGATATACATTACCATTCTAAAATGCAGGAGAAGTACAGTGAGGAAATACTACACCAAAGCAAGACTTAAAACCAGCTGGGCAGTCCATGTCCAGTATTAAAATGATTTTCAGACTTCCAACTCTGTTCAGCTTTGTTAACTGCAACACACTTCTTTCTCTTGGGCTGGTCTCACTCCCTGTTAGCAGCTTTCCTCAGCAGGTACCCCACAACTGACATCTATAACATCAGGGGTTCTCCAAGGCAATCCAGGCTTCAACTTCAAGGCCTCACCAAATGGAGTTTCTACTAGGTCTCCAATATGCCTGGCCTTAGCAGCTTTCTTTAAATGTGGAGGCAAATTCCATAACCCAGATTTATTTATTTATTATGTATACAGCATACAGAAGAGGGTACCAGTGTCATTATAGATGGTTGTGAGCCACCATGTGGTTGCTGGGAATTGAACTCAGGACATCTGAAGAACAATCAGTGCTCTTAACTTCTGAGCCATCTCTCCAGCCCCTATCCTTAACTCTAAAACCAGAACCATGTGGCCAAAGCTACCATATTCCTATGCTAAGCAGTATGCTGAGCCTAGGAAACCTCAAAGCCCATCCCCACAGTGACACATTTCCTTCACAAGGCCCTACACACTTCAACAAAGCCACATCTCCTAATACAGTCACTCCCTATAAGATTATGGGAATCAATTACATTCAAACTACCAAACCAATAATTTTTATTATTAAAAAAATAAAAGTAAAACAAGTCAAAAAAATCTACCACATGGGCTTGATCACACTCAGAATACAAACTAAAACCTGTATCATACTGTTCTTCATCTACCAAATTCTTTTTATTTATTTTCCACGTGGAGTATAAGAGGAACATTTGCATTTGGTAAACTGAAGGATAAAGAAACCTAAAGTGTATTATCTATAAAGGGCAGTAGTGGGTGTAAGACACAGTGGGCAGGAGCATGACTCTCACTACAAGATCCTGTAGTTTTTACTTCAAAGTCATGCAACTCTATCCAAAATTTAAAGCAAACATTAATGCCTGTTAAAGAAATGGGCTGGAGAGATAGCTCAGTGGATATGGCTTAAGCACCCATATGGAGGCTCATGGCCCTTCTGTTACTCCATTCCAGGGGAGACAACACCCTCTTCTGGCCCCCGAGAGCACTGAATGCACATGGTATGCTTACATACACGTAGACAAACACTCATACATGTAGAAATGTAAAAGACCCAGATATATGATCATCTTAAATTTCTTTTCTTCTCTTTCTTTCTTTTCTTTTTCAAGATAGGGTTTCCTGTGTAGACCTGGCTGGCCTGAACTCAGAGATCTGCCTGCCTCTACCTCTGCCTCCCAGAGTGGTGGAGTAAAATTAAAGGTGTGTGCCACCACCACCAGACTTAATATTTATCTTTCTTTTAGTTTTTCAATAAATTCCATTTTTAAAAAGTATATAGTTTTATGAGCAAACATACGATAGTCAAACATACCAATATAAAATAAAGATGACACCTAATATATATGTAAAATTCTGCAATAGACTCATTCACAGCACTTATATACTTAAACACAATTTTCACAATAAGAAAAAGCTTTAAAATGGAGATATCTGGATATATAAGAACCTGCCTTGGTGATCTTCAATGATAATTTTCATTTGTTTGTCAAAGATTTATTGGGGTGTGTATGTGTTCATCCAAATTTATATAGAGGTGCTCTAATTTCCTGACTATGACTATGAGGAAAGGTTTCTCTCCAAATGTGGGGATTTTGTTCCTTGGCAAGGCTGCAAGCCAAGTCCCAGAGATTCTCTTGTCTCACTGTCCTTGGAGCCAGTGCTGTAAATGTGGGTGGGGGTGGGGGTGGGGGGGGAGACGACGACACCAGGCATGTTACACGCCTGGTTACACGGCAGCTGGGACTGGAACTCTGGTCTTCAATACTGAGCATAAAGAGCTCTTAACTGCTGACCCCATAATTCACATTTCCTGAAGCAACAGAAGCTCACAGATGATCAGAGTACAGAAAATGAGTATCATTAGCATCTTCAGCTACAAATGGGGACCCCCCCACCCCCCCACACACACATCAAGTCTCAGGGATAACATAAAAAGGGAAGGAGGGGGCTGGAAGAACAAGAGGTCCTCTGGACAAGCCAGGACCTCTACCCTCATTAACTCATAGCAGCTGTGGTGGCCTGGCCCACCAAAGCCATGCCAGTCAAAATTCTAACACAGAGGCTGGAGGGGCTCGCAAGACCCTATTTTTAAGATGCACTTGTACACAAATAAATAAATGTAAGAAAACCTCAAGCAGAAATTATCAAATTAGACAACAAAAGCAAGACATACTTATATACTGGTTAATATTTCAAATGTGATACAAAGTTGTGCTAATAATATAAATATACTATAAATAAGACTGTGGGAAAAGGTATCCAAGATGACTTCGAGAAAGTGAAGTGGCTTAGCTATGTGACAATCAAGGTGGATAGAGAAAGGTCTCCAGAATAGGCGGCTCATCAAAAGGACAGTTATCCCAAATAGCCATACACTTCAGAACAGGGCTTGGTCCTGACATTTATAAAATACTTTACAACATACATTCTCTTCAAGTGTAGATACAGCTTACCAAAAAGTATCATAATCTGAGGCACAATTAAAATAAGACTCCATTAATCTAACAGAATTTGAGTCACACACCTGTTTATCGTAAGGGAATTATCAGTAACAGAAAAGCTCCTTAGAAAATCTCCACATTTATAAACCAAATGCACATGTATTATTGATGTTGTATGAGCCAGGCATGGTGGCACAGTGGTGGCTGAGGCAGCAGGATGATGTCTGGGGAAGCCCCTGGGTTAAGACATTACTAGTGAACTCAGCTAAACATTGAGGAAAGAAATAGCAGAGAGTCTACATTCTAGAAAATGCAAAATGAATATTCTCCAGACCACCTTGTGCGGTTAGGATTACTTGGATACAAAAAAAAAAAAAAAAATATTTACTCAGAGTTGGCTGGAGTGGGCTCAGTCCCCAGTACTCACATCAGGCAGCTTACAACTGCCCATAACTTACCAGAGAACCTACACACACACACAATTAAAATAAAAATAAATTAAAAAAACCTCTCATGGACAGAGATGCAAAAAAGTACTAAACAAAATCAAATCGGGTAGACTCAGAAAAGGCGATCCAAATATGTGAAAAGGATAATCCAGCACAAACCTGGACCTATCCCAGACACCCAGGCGGCTTTGGTGTCTAACAATCCATCATTGTAATTCACTATATCAGCTAACTGGAATAGTAAAAGGCATTCAATTATTAATAGATACAGAAAAGGCATTCAATAAAATTCACCATTCATTCTTAACAAAAATGTCAGCAAACAAGAAAAAGAAATAACATTTCTTCAACCTGATGAACAAGAATCTACGGTTGGGCACAGTGGTTCACTGTAAGCACAGCACACCAGGAAGAGGCTGGACTGGGCAGGAAGTACCCAAACACCTAATGATCTGATGAATTCCATCCCTGGATACCACAACAGGTCAGGAGAACAGGTTCCTGCGAGTTGTTCTTGACTTCCAAATACATGCTGCATACGCACATGTGCATGCACAATGAATTTTTTGGGAGGAAAGGCTTGAGACGGGGTCTCACTGTGTATGTAGCACAGGCTAGCCTGAAAATCACTATGTAGAGATTTTGAAATTCTTCTGACTCAAGCTGGGACATGGTGGCACACACCTTTAATCCCAGCACCTGGGGAGCAGAACCACGTGAATCTCTGTGATTTTGAGGCCAACCTGGTCTACAGAGTGAGTTCCAGGCAAGCCAAGATTACACAGAGGAATCCTGTCTTGAAAAAACAATCAACAAATAAATAATAAAATAAAGCAACAAAACATGGACAAAGTAACCTGGTCTTTAACTGCCCCCCCTCCCCAAATCACCTTTTGATTAAGACTACTAAGTCACAAAGTAGCATTCTGGATCTATAAAGTGGTACCCAACACTGTAGCTGAGGGCCACAACCCATAAGGAAGATTTTACCTTCGCTATAGGGCACTGGATTCCCAATCTTTACTCCAACTTCTTCAGCTGATTTCACAACTTCCAAGTCCATCAAAATAACTACTCTTCTACAAAGACAAACAGACACAAGTTAGAATAAAGATCTCTGGAGCTTTGAGAAGAGCTAATGATTAATATCGTCCCGCTGAATGGGTGACCTTTATCAGCTTTTTCTCAATTTTGAATAACTTAGGAAATGTTAATTCCTATGTAAATACTTCATGCACTCCTCCCACACAACATCCACATTTGTTTGTTTGTTAAATGACTATAGGAGTAATCATTTCCTATCTAGTTCCTTAACTGAAACAGTACACCTTGCTACGTCTCATTATCTTCACCGAGCTACTGATATTAAGAATTTAGATTATTAAATACAAAATCTTACAACACAAAAAGATGACCTGTTTTCAGAAGCATGTGCTAAACCATTATTTTATCACAGTGAAAAGCAATTATGGTAGTAGACATTTTAAAATTTAGTTATTGGGAGCTGAGAAATAGCTCAGCTGGTGAAAATTTGCTGTGCAAGCACAAGGACCTGAGTTTGATCCCTGAGACCCATATAGAGTCAGATGTGGCAGCACACGCTTATGGCTCCAGTGCTGGGGAGACGGAAACACAAGGAGCCCTGTGTGCTGCTGGGCAGTCAGCCTAGCATAACCAAGTTCCAGGCCAGCGTACCTATCTCAGAAGGAAAAGTAAACAGTACTCAAGGAACATGTCTCTGTGTCTCTGCTTCTACAGGCACAGGTACTTATGCACATGAACGAACACACATACTCTTCTTTTTAAAGTGCTCATGTGGCTTTATGGTCTGGCTTTGCTACACTACCACCTTCCAGCTCATCTCAGCAATTTCGCTGTGTTGCCCTCTAGCCCAGCTGTTTTCTTTCAGTTCCTGGCAGAAGCTACGCTTCCTCCCGCTACCAAGCCCACATGGTCCTCTGCCTGCATTTTTTCCCCCTCATTCTGCTTCATCTAATATGCACTTTTTAGCTCTTATCTCAAACTTGGAATTGAACCAGGGACTTATTCATGCTAGGCAAATGCTCTAGCACAGAGCTACACCTCTCAAGCCTCCTTCTCAAATGTCGTTTAAAAGACATTTCCTTGGCTTCTCATTTAGATTGGGTTTCTTTGTCCTGATGCAGCCGTGATTTCATTCCTTCAGAACACTGCTTTTAGTTTTAGTTCTATATTTTGCTTTCTTTCTCTGTACTAGACTGCACTTTCAATAAGGCAGGTAGCCAGCTACAGTGCTTAATTAAGCAACAGCCCAAAGATGTCATTTAATATCTACTGAGACAAGATGCCATGGTCTCATCTGCAGATTAAAAAGAACTACTAATAGGAGATAGATAGATAGCTCATCTGCAGATTAAAAAGAACTACTAATAGGAGATAGATAGATAGCTCAGTAGCTAACATGTTTAGGCATACTGAGTATTAGCACTAGAGTTCAGATGCCCAGAAACCACATAAATGCCAGGTGAATGTGGTCCGCCTATAAATTCCATCTTTGAGATAGGGGATCCCCAGCACAAGCTGGCTAGCAAGACAAGCCATTTTGGAGAGCTCTGGCCTTGACTAAGACCCTGTCTCCATGAATAACTCAGAAGCATTAGAGTGGTTAAGAATGATGACTCCCAAAGCCTTGAGTTTGCATGTTCATAACAAGCATCAATGTGCACACACATGCACATCACATGTACATATACATGAAACCTGGGAAAAGGAAAAAAGAACTGCAACAGAAAAATGGAATTTGAAGGTAGGGGGATGACAGAGAGACAGGAGGACCATGGCCTAGATGAAGCTGTGCTGACCAAGGATGGACAGTAAGCCTGAGCAAATGCTAAGCGATAACCACGCCCCACTGTTGGTGGTCTGGCTGCCAAATGCTAGACTACCTTTGCCAAGTTATTCTATTGGCTATGAACTGAATATGGATGATCTGCTAAAACTACCAGCTAAGCCTAATGTGGTGATGCACGCTTGTAATTCCATCACTTGGGATCAGGAGTTCAAGGATTATCTCAGATGCACAGTGAGTTAGAGGCCAGCCTAGGTTGTCACTTTATCCAGAAAACTAAGACAAAACTAAACAAGGAAAAAAACCCCCAAACATTAAAAGCTATCTAGGGCTAGAGAGAGGGCCAGCAGGTGAAGAGCATACATAGTGTACCTACCAAGAGCCCCAGTTTGTTCCCACACCAACATCTAGCAGCTTGTAATTGTCTTCAATCCCAGCTCCAGGGAATATGATACCTCTGGCTCCCAAAGGCACTTCCCCAAACACAGGCATGTACACATAACCACAAAGAGACGCACACATAATTAAATAATAAAAACAAGTCTTTAAAAAAAACAAATTCAGCTTGGGGTCTGGAGAAATGGTTCAGTAGGTAAAAGCACTAGCTGTTCTTCCAGAGGACCTAGGTTTGATTCCCAGCTCTCACATGGTGGCTCACAACCAGCTATCTATAACTCCAGTTCCAGAATATCTGAGACCTTCTTCTGCCCTCTGTAGATACCAGACACCATGTGGTGCATAGACATGCAGGTAAAACATTCATAAACATAAAACTAAATTGAAATCTAAAATTAAAACAAAATATTAAAAATACGCTATCTTGTAATACATATACACATTAAATGAAATATACCAAGATGAATACACTAGCATATTAAAATAATACACCAATTACATTTTTACAGAGAACACAGGGAATCTTTCACAGAGATACTATCAGCAAAATAGAGACTATAGGAAACTGTAAGGATCAGAGATAAACGACATGGTATTGTAGAAATAATCAATCAAGAAAAAAGATCCAAGGAGGGGCATATGGGTAAGACCTCCAGACCACAACCTACCGCTATGTTAATTTACTTTGGATTCTGATTCAGATATGAATGAATACGCAAATGTAAACAGACACATACATATATAAGCATTTATACATCTACATATATGAGTAGTTGGAACATGAACACTGCTGAATAGCTAATTTAGGTGTAAATGGTACTTGTTTCTCATTTTCGTATGCACAGAGGTATGCAGGATGAGTGAGTAGATGTCTCTGTGTGTGAGTACATGTGCATGTGGGTGCATGTGCTGCACATGTGGGTACACAAGCCAGAGGCCAAGATACCAGTAAGCTGGGTGTCTTGTATTACTCTCCACATTTTTCTTATTTTACAATTATGCCCAGATTTTTATATTTATTTACTTATTGTGTGTGTGCTTTCTTACAAGTGGAGGTCTGAGAAGTTTCATGAGTTGGTCCTACACTGCAGGTTCTGGGAGATCAAACTTGGGATCTCAGGCTTGGTGACCAGTGTTTTCATTTGCTAAGCCATCTCACCAACCCCTCCACCTTAATTTTTTATTTTCTGGTTTTCTGAAACAGACTGTCCTAGACTTGACATGTAGACAGGTTGGCCTTGAATTCAGAGACTTGCCTGCCTCTAGAGTGCTAAAACTAAAGGTGTTCAGCTTTCCATTAAAAAAAAAATATATAGGCCCTTTGAGCCCAGAGCTCACCAACTGGGCAGACTTGCTGTCAGTCAGCTCTGGAGATCCACTCATCTCATGCCTCCAGTACCAGGGCTACAGATTTATGTGGGAGGCGGGGATCCCAATAGCTTGTGAGACAAGCACCTTATTAACTGAGCTGTCCCCTCAGCCCCAGCACTTATTTTTCAAAACTAGTTCATTATTTAAATAAAAATGCTAAAATGTCTATCTGTGAAATAACATATCTGATACTTACCTCAAAATTATCTAGAGTATATGAGGGGAAAAAATGGGGATAGAGCAGGACCTGCCTGATGTCAGGCGATAATCTAAGTGAGGAATATATTGGGGATTCAATTCTACAGTGTGTTCTGTCTACTTTTATAAATGTTCAAAATCATGCAAAATATAAAACAGATTTGAAAAAAGAAAAAGAAGGCTAAGAGGATTATCTTTTAAAGGCAGGATTTATTATGTAACAATGAAAGAACAGTTCAATATTAATCGGTTAAAATAATTCATACTATTAAAGGATTAAAAATAATATGATTATATCAAGCTGTAGTAAAAGCTTTTCAAAAAATTCAAGAGCCATTCCTATAAAACCCCAAGCAATATAAGGACCTTAAAAAAGTCCTGAACATGATAAAGTATATGCACTTTACAAGATAAGTGATGCTGAGCACTGAAACCAAAGCCATTTCCATTACTATCCAGGTAGAAAAAAAGGGACCTGCTGATATACTACTGTCAACACAGTTTTAATGGTGCTAACTGATTCAGAGTCATTAAAAACAATGAAACTGGCTGGTGAGAGAACTCAGTGGCTGGGGCCGGGGGGAGCACTCACACTAGCCTCTCAGTTCATCCCAGCAGCCATGGTGAAGTAGAGAACTAACTCCTGAAAGGTATCCTGACCTTCACACATGCACAGCACACATGTCCTCTCCCCATAATAAAACATTCAATTATGCCATAGCATGTGTGCCTACATACATGTGCCCTACACAAATGATACACAAATGTTAAAAAAACCTCAAAAAGAAACAAACTACAAATAAATAATATACATATTACAAGAAAGAGATAATTTTCTAGAAAACTCAAGTCTTTCAATGGTAAGATATAATATTCTTGGATGAAAAGACCTAACTAATGTCAAAATATATCAATTTAATGCAATTATGTGCATTCAAACGAGACCTCTGGTTGGTTTTTTAACTTGATATAATTCTTAAAATTCATATGGAAGAAAACATGAAAACTGCCAAAAGTCACTAAAATATTCTACAGATGGTATTTTCACAGCACATAATTATAAGGCTGTGGAAGATGTGCAGATGATCCACTCCGGCCTGCCGGTGAGATGCTAGATGGGTATAGTTGTTTGGGAAAGTAGCCCAGTAATTCTTCATAAAGTTAAACTATAAAGTCAGCATTTAAACTAGCAACTTCTCTCTGAGGTACAGTCACTTGTGTCCATGTCACCAGGACACTGCTTGGAGGAGGATCTGTACATGGGCCAAGGGGGTAGCTGCGTTTAATTAGCACACATCTTGTATGCTTCAAACATTTCTAGATTACTTATGATACCCAACATGATTCAAATTATGTTATTATTTGAGACATGAGAATATGGCTATACTTGTTCAGTTCAGATGTAATACTTACCCTGAATATTTTTTTAAAAAAACATACTGATTTTTTTAATATTTATTTTTATTTTATGTGAATTGGTGTTTTTTCCTGCATGTATAACTGTGTAAGGGTGTCAGATCTTGGAATTACAGACAGTTGTTAGCTGCCATCTGGATGCTGGGAATCGAACTCAGGTCCTCTGGAAGAATAGTCAGTGTTCTTAACTACTGAGCCATCTCTAGAGCCCCCCCCAATACTTCTGATCAATCAAATACATGGTCTGAGAATCCACAGGAAGAAGGCTAACCACATAAAAAAACGTGTACACTAATCTCCAGTGCATTATTCAAAATACACACAGAAACAACCCAACAGCCCAGAAACTGAAAAACAAGATAAGCAAAATGTGCTGGGCTTAGTGGGTCAAATCTAGTATCTCAACTAACTAGAAGATTGAAGCAGAAGGATCTCAAGTTCAAGGACAGCCTAGGCAACTTAGTAAGCCACTGTCTCAAAATAAAAACTAAAGAGGGCTGGGGTTGTTCAGTGGTAGAGCTTCTGCCTACCATGTGTGCTGATCCCAACACCACAAAAATAAATAGATAGCAAAGTGTGATCTATCTGTACAACAGAATACTGCAGCCATAAAGAGGAATGAAGCAGTTATACATCTTAGCCCTGAAAACACTAAATAAGGAAGAGTCACAGGGATTGGAGAGATGGCTCAGAGGCTGCTCTATCAGAGGTCCTGAGTTCAATTCACAGCAACTACATGAGGCCTCACAACCATCTATAATGGGATCTAACAAGTAGGCAGAACACTGCATACATATATATTATAAATATATATATATATTTAAAAAAGTATCACAAAGGACCAGGCATTACATGACTCCATTTACATGTAGACAAATTTATAGACACAAAAAGATCAGTGGCTCCCCAGGAGTCAGAGATTTGGGATTAGTAGTAGAATATGAGGTTCCCTTATCGGGGTAAGAAAAACATTCTAAAATTAATTGTGATGATTGTTTTAACAATGTGAAGTGTTCCAAATAATTTAAGACTCTTTACATCTGTGTTTGCCACCAACTATCAATTTTCCACACAGACATCACAGGTTTTTTGTTTGCATGTCCTCATTTTATTTGTGGCTTTTGGTAGCATCTCAGAACAGCCCAGGCTAGCCTCATACTCACTGCCTCCATCTCCCAAGTGGTGGGATTCCAGAGTGTGCCGCTACATCACACACATGCTAGACAAGCACACTACTGACTGAACACATCCCCAGCACTATCAGAGTAGTTTTTGTAAACCTTTTAGAGATTATAACACAATGGAAAGCAATACATGGTGCTAGAGTACTTGTTTATCATGCATGAGGCCCTCACTTAAATTATGTAGCTTTCTATACAAAGCAATTCCCAGCACCTACCTCATAGAGATAAGACCTTTCTCATAAATAAAATTTAAAAAATTAAAACACCTGATCAAATCCCTATGGCCTCCCTTCACATTCAATAAATCTCTCACTGGTTCTGTATGTACAGCCAATTTGGAAAAGAAACTAAATTAGAGTCCTCACTTATGTCACGTTAAAAAACATCAACAACAAAAAAACCCCTCACTTGAATACTAAAATATGATCAGATGCTAGGAAGTGGTGGCACACACCTCTAACCCCAGCACTCACAAGGTAGAGGCAAGTGATCATTGTATCTTTGTAAGTTTGAGGCCAGCCTAGTCTATAAAATAAGTTCCAAGAACAGCCAGGACTGTGACACAAAGAAACTCTGTCTCAACAACAACAACAAAAAGATTTTGGTCAGAAAGCTTCTTCAGCATTATTATCCAGAGGTCATAATGGGGAAATGGGCAAATGCAAAAACAGATTTTTGAAAATGTTTTCAATTCTGTACCACAAAATACCATATACAAATAGGCCAAAGTTGAATGGAAAAACCATGTAAAATAGATTAATATGCCTGATTTACTATTTCTGTAAATAAAAATAAATAAAAATGAAAGAACCAAGTATCATGTTCTAGAGAGGTGGCTCAGAGGTTAAGAGAACTGGCCGCTCTTCCAGAGGATTCCTAGCAATCACATGGTGGCTCAAAACCATCTACAATTCCAGAGGATCCAATGTCATCTTCTGGAGCCCATGGACACCAGACACACACATGGTGCACATACATGCAGCAGGCAAAACCCCCATACACATAAAGTCTAAAAAAATAAATACATCTCAAAAAACCCTTTAAAGGACAAAGAGGTGGCTGAGGAGACAGCTCAGTGAGTCACGGTACTTGCCGGGCAAGCATAAAGACTTGAGTCTCCATCCTCAGCACCCATCTCAACAGTTAAGACTGGTGGTGCCTCTAACTCCAGAGACCAGCAGCCTAGCGGAAAAAACGGTCATCCCAGGGTCAGTGAGGGGCTTAAGGGATAAGGTGGAGAGATACAGAGGAAGACATTGGGTGGGTCTAAGAGCATGTGAGGGGGTGCACACACACAGAGAACTAGTAATAAAGTAAAATTTAAGCTTAAATTTTTTTAAAAAATTTAAAAGACAAAATACATAAACTGATGTGAGATGTCTTTCTGTTCACTGTAAATATACTTTATTACCATTTGTTAATAATAATAATAATAATAATAATAATAATAAAAAAGCTGTTTGGGCCTATAGCAAGGCAGGTTAGAGGCCAGTGGGAAATCCAAACAGAGGTAAAGACAAAAAGGGCAGAATCAGGTGCCACCCAAGAAGCAAGGTGTAGTGGAAGACAGGTAAAGCGGAGGAACATGTGTCAATACACAAATGAATAGAAATGGGTTGAATTAAGCTGTAAGAGCTAGGTAATGAGGTCAAACAGTTTGTAATTAATATAAGCCTCTGAGTAACTATTTTATAAGCAGCTATAGGACCTCAGATGGGAGGGAACTAAACAGCACAGAAAAACTCCCAACTATAATAAACCATAGACAGAGAAAAGCTACAGTCAACAAGCTCTTGTTTTAACAAGTGTAAATGAAAACAAAGGTAACTACTTAAAAGAATTAACTGGATTTAGTGGTCCAGTTTGTAATCTCAGAACTCAGGAATCTGAGGCATCCTAGGCTATCTACATACTAAATCTGAGGATTTCTAGTGGAAATAGATCTCAAAATAAATAAAATGGGCTGGAGAGATGGTCCAGTGATTAAAAGAACTTGTGGAGAGCTGCTTGTAGCCGCGCCTTAAAGATGGTGCTGGCTTCCGCCCTCCACCTTCCACAGGGTGAGTGCTCTCAGTGACAAACATTCCCATATATGGATGGCTAGGCTGAGGATCTGGCTTACTTCCGCGTACCTGGACTTATAGGCAGTGCCCACATGGCGTACTGGGGTTGGCTGCCCAGAAGCTATTTAGGCTGCGGGCGGGTTTTCCCCCAGGAGAGAGAAGATGTAGTAAGTCAGTCAGTAAGTAAGTCAGAAGTCAGAATTCAAGGTTCCTGAATACAACTGCTGAAAGAAGAGCCTGGGTGTCCGGTCTTCCCTGCTGGTGAGGTTGCTCGCGACAAGAACTGGCTTCTCTTACAGAGGATCCAGGTTCAGTTCCTAGTACCCACATGGCAGCTCACAACTCCAAGAGATCTTCTGGCTTCCACATGGTGTACAGATATACATGCCAGGTAGTGGTGGTACATGCCTTTAATCTCAACATTCGGGAGGCAGAGACAGGTGGATCTCTGTGAGTTTGAGGCCAGCCTTGTCTGTAAAACGAGTTCCAGGATATCCTGGACTGTTTTACAGAGAAACTCTGTTTCGAACGCCTGTCTACCCCAAAAGTCAGTAATAAACCTAGATGACTACTGTAAGGGTACGGAATTCTTTCTCTCTCTCTCTCTCTCTCTCTCTCTCTCTCTCTCTCTCTCTCTAACCCTAACCCTAACCCTAACCCATCTAGAAGCAAGTAGTATGCATGCTTCTGAGTATCTGTACTGGGCTATGGCTCTACCTTCCTGGGGCCCCTGAACTTTGTCCTTAATGCTTTGAAGAAAGCTTAGCCATCCTTCTCTCTCTCTCTCTCTCTCTCTCTCTCTCTCTCTCTCTCTCTCTCTCTCTCTCACACACACACACACACACACACACACACACACACACACACAGAGAGAGAGAGAGAGAGAGAGAGAGAGAGAGGCTCTAAGAAGTATAAAACAACACAGACATGCCATCTGCCATGCTATGGTATGAGTCAGGGTGGAGCCATTAGCAGAACTGTACTCAGTAGAGAAAAGCTTTTGCAGTGTCTTTCGGCAAGGACTGTAGTCGGGCCCCAGAAAAGCTCTCCACTCTCTCCCTCAAACATGTCCTCGAAGCCAGAAGCACTGCTTGTAACACTCTAGATAGCCCGGAGTGGAAGATAACAGATCCCAGGCAGCCAGGTTGTCGAGAAGATGTGTCTTGGCGAGACAACGGCAGAACAGATACGAAATCTGGCAGGACTGTCCAGAACTGTTCATATTAAGCATGAACAAAATAAGAGGAAATGACACAGCAACAATTCAGCACACAATGTATAAAATGAAAGGGATGGGGCACTCAAGACAAAGAACCTGGCAAACAAGAAAGCCTAAGCCAAGAGTGATACTTCCCAGAAGGGAGTCATAAAATAGACTGAATTCATTAAAATAAGAGCCAAAGATAAACTGAAACTGTCAGCTCAAAAACCTAAAAAACAGGACAAAATAACATTACGCTTCTGACAGTTGATGCTGTCAACCTGACAGAATCTAGAGCCACAGCAGGCAAATTACCTGGAAGGTAAGGAGACCCATCATAACTGGGAGGACACTATTGGATGGACTGAGATCCAAGACTGAATAAAAAGACTTTAGCTGCCGTGACAGACTGTACCCTCAAGCCCTCAGCCAAGAGCCTTTCTCTAAGTTGCTTCTGTCTGATATTTTTGTCATACAGTAAGAAAGGTTAACTAATACAACATTCAACACTTAAAACCAGTTATCTGTAAGGCAAGGTCTGTTGACTAGGGTGAAGATTCATACCTATAATCCCAGCTGCTGTGGAAGAGACCACCAATTAAAGGCCAGCCAGGGCAGCTTACAGAGATCGACTCAAAACTGATAGAAATGACTGGGCCTACAGCAAACTAGTACGTTAGCAGAATGTTTTATCCCCAGTAGTGGAAGAAAGAACTAAAGAATACAAAATTCTATCAGTATACAAAAGTACTGCTAGATCACACAGAAAAGTAAACAGAATTCTATAGTACACAATGACATTTTGGTCAACAAAGGATGGTGCCATCACATTAACAATGGAGGTAAAAATTCCTATTGCTTAGTGATGTGGTAGCTGTCCTACCAATCCAGAGAAGCATCACTCCAGGGTCTCTGGGTGGTGGTACAAAGCCAACACACCATGGGAGGTCGTGTGAAGCACTTCCTGATGATATGTGTCTACTTCAGTGTCCTGCATTGTCATGTTATGATGTCTCCTCCAGGCTTCTTCACTACACCAAGGAGCCACCCCCAGTCCACACTGACCTAACTATACAGTTCTGAAGGACCAAAAGGAACAAGCAATGGTAGCTATGAACTTGAATACACTGCTTTTCACTAAAAACCAAGTATGTATTTTTAGATCACAAGTTCTTTTCTGGGGGAGAATGCACAGGTGTCTGTGTCTTAGTGCTTTTGCAAAGGACATGTTTGTGGAGGCCAGAGGTCAACTTCAGGTGTCAATACTCAGGAGCCATTCATCTTTATGTTTCCTTTGTTTGTTTTGAGACAAAGTCGCATACAGCCCAGGCTGGCCTAGAATTTACTATATGAAGATGACCTTGACTTTCAGATCCTCCTGACCACCCCAGAATACTGGGATTGCAAGCAGATACCACTAGGCCTAGATTATACAGTGCTGCCAACCATATGGTTGGGTTCACAGAGCAGTGTGAACACTTGGTAAACACTTCACCAAATGAGGTAATTTTCAATGCCAGTCTTTTAAACATTATACATTTATTGTGTACATGTGCATGCTTGCATGCATGCATAACATTTAGAGGACAGCTTCTGGAAATTCTGTTCTCTCCTGCTACCATGAGGGTCAAAGAGACTGAGGGCCTCAGCTTGGCAACAAGGATCTTTACCCACTGATCCGCCTCACCAGCTACCTACCTTATTTTTTGAGACAGTCTCTCAATGAGACCTGGGGCTCCCCAGTCTGACAAGGCAGGGAACATCAGAGATCCACCTACCTCTTCCTTCTGACCTCCACCCAGGATTATGAACTCATGTCATGTACCTGGCTTTTTAGAATAAACTCAGATTTTCTTGCCTGCCTAGCAAGAAATTTATCCATAGTTATTATCTCTCCACTAAAGATGAGAGATTTTTAACATTTACAAAATTTCCCTATAAGAATTGTTAACAGTTGCTTGTAAAAAGACTTTAAGAAAATAGAAATTGCCAGGTGTGGTAGCATATGACCTTGCTCAGTGCTCAGGAGACAGAGGCAGGCAGATCTCTGTGAGTTCCAGACCAGGCTGCATAGCGAAGAAAGGAAAAAACAAAGGAAGAGAAGAAAGGGGAGGGAGACAGATAAACAGACGAGGTGAGCTACAAATAATCTACAGGTACCCTGAATAAATAATGACGATCAAGAGTGGGGTTAGGGCTCGGATGCAGCTCAGAACACGGCTTGCTTAGAGGCCTGAGGGCCTTTCTGACTATCCTCACCTCTACAAAAACCACAACAGAGATCACTTTAAGACCTACTTTATTTTGAGAGGGTGATTAAAAAAAAAAAAAAAAAAAAAACTGACCCATTTTAGGGCTGGAGAAATGGATCAGAGGTTAAGAGCACTGACTGCTCTTCTAGAGGTCCTGAGTTCAGTTCCCAGCAACCACGTGGTGGCTCACAACCATCTATAATGAGTGTCCATTTCTAGCATATAAGTAGAACACGGTATACATAATAAATAAATCTCAAACCCTAACCCTAACCCTCACAAATAAAACAAAATGAGAGAATGACCTGATGTGGTGGGAAGGGGAACGGACCTTAAATAAGGATATACAAGGATAGAAAATATGACTTCTTTATTCATAATAATAAAAAAAGAAAAATAAATAAAATAAAAATTTAAAAATTAACTTACCATTCAAATCTTAAATTCAATTTTATAAAAGATATCCAAAATTGACAATAAAAAGGCTAAATGTTAAAGTTATAATACAGACATAGTTAATATAAACTGGGGAAAAAAAGTGTTTCAAAATATCCAGGGAATGGGACTGAAGAGATGGCCCAGCAGTGAAGAGCAATAATTCTCTTCTGAAAGCCATTCCTAGCACCCAGCTCCCTGCTGTCTGTAACTATAGACCCATGGGATCCAATGCCCTCCTCTACTGTGCAGATATACATGTAGACAAAACACCCACAAAATATAACATATATTGTCATAATTTCATCAACACTGGAACGTTTATCATATTTGATTCCCATGTGTTTTGGTGGCAGTCTATCATTAAAAATAAAAAAAAACGAGGAAGGCTGGAGAGATGGTTCAGGGGTTAGGAGCACCACCGACTGCTCTCCAGAGGACCCCGGTTCGATTCCCAGCACCCACATGGCAGCTAACAACTGTCTGTAGCTGTAGTTCCAGAGATCTGACACCTTCATACCAATGCACATAAAAAAAGCTAAATAAAAAATTTTTTAAAAATTAATTAAAAAAATTTAAAAAAAAGTATATAAACCTCCCCCTAAAATAAAATTTCCTTCTTAAAAAGCAAGTCGATTTTTAGCAAGGGGAATAACAGCTCTGCTCAGGTTGTATTTCTAGCATGTAACATCTTACAAGTATTCTACATCAGCTGAACACATTGACTACAAGAGACTAAAGATCACAAAAAAGGGACCAGACTAAATAATTGTTTCTTTTTGTTGTACTAAGTGACCTCTTCATTAAAAGATATTACTAAGGCTGAAGGAACCAGAAATACTCTCATTTTTTTTTCTGGGATTTCCAGTTTCTTTCTTCTGCATTTCTTCACTGCCTTGTTAAAATGCCTCACTGAACTTTAGCACTGACACCTTCCCTATTCAGTGTAGTTCCCGTTCTACACCGAAACAAGCAGGAACAAAGCACCTACCTTCCGTCTTTCAGGGTGTTAACGATGAACCGGTTGACCTGGCAGACACAGTTGCTGGCCAGCCGTTCCTCCTCAACAAGAGAGTTCAGCTGTGTGGCCAGCATGAAAGCTGCAAAGCAAACGAACAAGTTCAGTCTCCAAGCCCTTCCAGTCTTAGTCTGAAAGCTGATCACAAGAAATCACTAAATACAGCTGTGAAAACCCCTCAGACTCTGCACAAGGAAAGCAGTGTGGATCCGTCCCTTGTAAAAATCTTCAGCTACTCCTAAATGTTATCTATTCCTCAAAGACCCCAGACCATTTTCATTGTCAGTCCAGGTTCACAGTGAAAATGAAGGCAACCCTTTTTAGGTCTTTAATGCTGTGACTAGAAACAACAGGCGAATATTCTAGAAGCCACACACACACCCATTTTCTTTTTAAAGCTTCTAGGACAGAAATAAAACCTCTGAAAAAGTAAGTACAGGATGGCTCACCCATCACACTCACAAAATGTCAATACTATCCTCAGGGAAATTAATCAAAGAAAACATACAACACCAGTTAAAGAAAATTAATTAGGCTGAATGGCAGCCTTCCACTACCTCCAGTCTATTGTCAGACAGGCTCTCTGCCAGCGGCAGCTCTCCCTGAACAAAGCCCACGGCAATGTGGACTTCAGGTGCTCCAAACACTGCAATCAAAGGAGCTGGTGTGCTGCTGTTATTTAAGTATTCCCACAGCCTAGATTTATTCATCATACTCACAGGACAGCGTGTTCAATCCATCACTCATAAGCAGTCGATACCGGGGTGGACTATTCCCTGTAGTAATGGGACGGATGTTCTAGAAAAGTTGATAAAAAAGAAGTTGATTCATTAACCAGGCTGTCTGCCTAATCCCTAAGGGTACGCAAACCTAAGTGGCAGGAGAGAGGGCCTGCCATTAGTTTAAGACAAGATGAACTGCTTGGCCAAATTCCTGACACCTAAATACAAATGGAAGAAAATTGGATTGACGATTTTTCCCACTAAACTATCTCCACTAACATTATTAAAAACAAAATAAACTGAAGTATCAATAACTGGGTGTTCTCCCTCCTGTCTCTCAAAATTATGCATAACATGGCACCAAACACACACACACACACACAAGGAACTGTTTAGGGAACATGATGAAAATACAAAGTAAAATTAAAAATGGAAAGAAAACAATTTCCCTAAAGCAACTCAAAGCTGGGGTGGACAGAAACAGGTAAGATAGCAACACGTGGATAGTGATCTCAGGGCAGAGCAGACACTGACTTGGCCTGAAGCGGGGCAGGGGTGGCTTCTGAAGGAAGCTGACTAAGCAAACAGAGGCTGACCATGTTCACCTACATGATGTTCCTAAATAATGAATCAATTAATTAAAAGAAATTTTAGTAGTAAAGCTCATCAAAGAAATGTTAGTATTTACTTGTGTGTGGGGAGAGTATGTATATAAGAAAGAGTGGGGGCGGGGGGGGGCAAGAGAGAGAGATGGAGCATGTGAGGGTGTGTATTCTGGGAAGCAGACAAACTGTCTTCCATCGAATGCAATTTTTAATATATCTGAGCTGAGACATGTTCTCTGTTTCACACACATGCAGGTACTTACAATGACTTGAAGGATGGGCTTTATGGATGTATCTCCCTGTTGCATTAAGGCCTGAAAAAGAAAAAAAAAAAACGATTCTTGTTAAAAAAAAATTTGAAAATCAACTTAAAATCTTCACTTATTTAGGACAGCTTGCTATTTAGAATAGACTGCAGATAACAGCATCCTAAGAGCTCGCCTCACCAGGGCCATCGTGGTGGCTTGGTGGCAGCCGCACAAGCCTGAGATCTACGCGGAGGGAGAGAACAGCTCTGACAGCGGGCTCCTGACCTCCATGTGCTCTGGCATGTGTGCAAATGTGCCACACTAATAATAAGAGAAACCTCAATCTAAAAGAACCCGTCAGTCAGAGGTCAGAGTAGAAAAGCTTTAATTTTACCACTGGACAAATCATGGAGCCCAAACTGGCCTGATTTGTCTGCTAAGTCCCTCAGGGTGACCTTGAACAAAGGGTGGGGGGATGGGGGAGCGGGGGTCAAGGTGGATATGACCCACTCTTGCTATGTACCTCTACTTGATCTTGAGAGCTCCCTGCCTCCACCCCAGTGCTGGGCTTGCAGGTGAGTGACACCACACTCACCATCAATGTGAATTTTTAATTAAATAAAACATCAAACATGGAAGATCTGTAAAGTGTGATGAGCCAATGTTTTCCAAATGACTAATGCATGCTAACAGAAACACACAGCTGCGTATGGTTGCACATGCCTGTGCATCTCAATACTCAGGAGACTGAGGCAAGAAGACCAGAAGGAGTTATTACACAGGATTCCAGAAACAGACCTATATACTCAATGGATTTGTCAAACACAACAAAGTACCTCAATGGAATGAAACTGGCAAAGCTTGGTGACCTGCGTTTGATCCCCCAGAATCTGTGTTTTAAATGCTAAGTGTGGAAGCACATGTTATTCCAGTGCTGGGGAGTTAAAAAGATGGGCAGAAATCTCGGCTCACTGGCCAGCCAACCAGCCTAATCTACTTCGCAAATGCCAGGTCACAGTGAAAGACCCTGTCTCAAACATTCCCAAGGCTGAATGCAGGTCTATATACATATGTACATGGATCTACACACACACACACACAAGCACACACACATGCAAAAACAACTAACTAGTTAATTAATTAAAGGTTAACTTGAAATGGTTCACAGGTCTGAAAGCAAATCTAAAACTTTAGAAATTTAGGAGAAAAACATTAGACAAAAGACTTGTAACCTAGAGATAAGTAAAAACTATAAACATTTAGAGTACACTCTTAAATTATTAGACATAAAGCAAAGGATAACCAGGCTATAATCTACAACCCCAGAGAAGCTAGGTAACAAGGAGGACCCTAAGAGAAACATGGATTCTCCCAGGAAGGGGAAATAGATAAGAGCTCCTGAGTAAACTGGGAGCCTGGGGGTGGGGGTGGCAAGAGAACATGGGGGAACAGGGATGGTTGAGTTGGAGACAGACAGAGAGGTAGAGAGCAAGCCATTATGGGGTTAAAGAGAAACCTGGTGCTAGGGAAACCCCCAGGAATCCACAAGGATGACCCCAGCTGAGACTCCAAGCAAGAGTGGAGAGGGTGCCTGAACTGGCCTTCCCCCCCTATAATCAGATGGATGACCACCCTAATTGTCATCATAGAACCTTCATCCAGTAACTGATGGAAGCAGCAGAGATCCAGAGCACTGAGTGGAGCTGTCACAGTCCAGCTGAAGAGAAGGAGGGATTATATGAGCAAAGGGGTCAAGATCATGGTGTGGGAGCTGGAGAGATAGCTCAGAGGTTGAGAGCACTGACTGTTCTTCCATAGGACCTGGGTTCAATTCCCAGAAACCACATGGTGGCTCATAACCATCTATGGTGGCATCTGGTACCCTCTTCTGTAATAAATAAATCTTAAAAAAAAAAAAAAAAAGATCATGCCAGGGAAACTCACAGACAGCTTACCCCACCCAGCTGGCATTCATTGACTCTGAAGTGACAGCTGGGGATTGAACTAGGCCCTCTGAATGTGAGTGACAGCTGTGTGGCGTGGACCAGTTTGTGGTCTCTGGCAGTGGGACCAGGACTTATCCCTAGTGCATAAACAGGCTTTTAGGAACCCATTCCCTATGGAGGGATACCTTGCTCAGCCTCAATACTGGGGAGTGGGGGTC
Organism: Sigmodon hispidus; assembly: GCA_004025045.1. Lineage (NCBI taxonomy): Eukaryota > Metazoa > Chordata > Mammalia > Rodentia > Cricetidae > Sigmodon > Sigmodon hispidus. The sequence goes on from PVIH01000486.1 coordinate 327,980, forward strand.
CTGCCTCAACTTTGTATGTCAGACTCTGTTAACTCCCCATGCCTTACCCCCTCTGAGGAGTGAGTGAGGGGTGGGAGGAAGGTAAGGGTGAACGGGAGAAGGGGAGGTAGCAGTAACGATGACTGGTATATATATATATATATATATATATATATATATATATATATAAAACTTAAATTAAAAAAATTTTTGAGTGCAAAAGTACAATTCAGAAAGGAAAACTGGAGTTACTGTTGTGAGCTAAGTTGTATGCTAAGAATTAAACCTGGGTCCTCTGGAAGAATAGCCAGTGCTATTAACTGGCCATCTCTCCAGCCACCATTGCTCACACCTTCAACCCCAGCACTCAGGAGGCAGAAGTAGACAGATCTCTATGAGCCTGAGGCCATCCAGGGTTACAGTGAGTGAGACTCTTCCTCAGGAAGAAAAAAAGAGCAGGACCACTAAGCCCATGATGGTTCAGCAGGCAAAGGTGCTTGCCACCAAGATAAAGGAGCTGAATTCGAACCCTGGGTCCACTCGGTGGAGGGAAGCAATTCATCTAAGTAGTCCTCTGGCCTCTATCCATGTTCAGTGGAAAGGCAGGCTGGGATGTAGCTCAGTGGTTGCGCTCTTGTGGAGTCTCTATGTCTGACCCTTAAACCCTTAAATGAAAAGGCAACACAGACTGTGAGAAAATACATGTGCCATTTATATTTAACAAGAGTAATTTAACAAAGTAAATTCTTCTAACTACACTAACTTGGGCCACAGCCCAGGTGTATTTGTCTGTCAGGACCTGCTCTTGTTCTGTAGCTTATGCTAGCCTGGATCCTGATCCCCGAGCTTCCCCTGTGCCCACACGACAGTTGTCACGTACTACCACGTTCTGGACAAAACCCAAATTCAAGACATCCAAAAATGTGGACACTTCACAAGCTACCCAAATGGGCAATAAAGACACTGAAGGATGATCAATGTCATTCCCAATCAAAGAAATACAAATGAGATCACAGTGAGCCGGCATTGCACTCACATTCATCAGCAGAGATTGATGGCAGTAAGCACTGGCAACTAGAATTTTCATAAATACTTTGGAAAAGTTGGAGATTTCTATCAAATTAAGCATTCAGTTACCATATGACCTAGCAATTGCACTCTCAGATATTTATCTGTAAATATCTGGATTACCTTGTATATACAAGAAATTTAATACATATTACATAATTTATGTATTTTATGAATAATTTACATGTGATATATTTAAATATTTATATGTATAAATGTTCAGATCATCTTCATTTACAATAGCCAAAAAATAAAAATAAAGCTGGGCTTAGTACAGTACAGGCCTGTGGTCCCAGCTCTTTGGCAGTCGGAAACAGGAAATAACTGAAGATTGTTCAAAGCCAATCTGTGCAGCATAATGAGACTGCTTCTCAAAGAAATAAAAAGAACTAAAGCAAAACCAAAAGTACAAATCTTCTCCACACCCTGCTTCTGGTACTTTTTTGGGATAGGGTCTCCCACAGACCAGGCTGGAGCTGAGCTCATTATATAAATACCAATCCTCCTTCTACCTTTCAAATGCTGGTATTACTGAGCCCAGACCAAGTGCCACATTAGGAGTCTTGTGCAGGGCTGGGGATTAAACCTAGGGCTTTCCTCAAAGTAGGCAAACAAACAACTCAGCTACATCTCTGGACCTTTTTAAAAAAATCCTTTTTGAGATGGAACCCTGCAGCCTCAGCTAGCCTTGAACTTCCAACCTCTGCCTAACTTGGTTTACAGAAATGTTCCGGAACTGGATGACTTGTTTTTTCATCTTTATTCACTGTGTATGTGTGTAGCTTAAGAAAAGTCAGTCCCTTCCTTCCACCATGTAGGTGCTGGGGGTCCCACTCTGATCATCAGGCTTGCTGCTTTACCCACTGGGCTATCTTGCATGACCCCATGAACAGCACTTGAGAGGCAGAGTTAGGACGACCCCCACAGGTGAAAGCCAGACTGGGCTACACAATAAGGTGGAGGCCATAGACTACACAGCAAGACCCTGTTTTAAAAACACTGGGTATGGGGCTGGAGAGATGGCTCAGGAGTTAGGAGCACTGACTGCTCTCCCAGAGGACCTGGGTTCAATTCCCAGCACCCACATGGCAGCTCAGAACCGTCTATAACTCCTGTTCCAGAGATCTGACACCTTCCTACCAATGCATATAAATAAAGCTTAAAAAAAAAAAAAAAAAAAAAAAACACTAGGTCAGGCAGGTGGTGCTGACACAGGCCTTTAACCCTAGGAGGCAGAGGCAGATGGATCTCTGAGTTACAGGACAGTCAGGGATATACAGAGAAACCCTGTCTCAAAAAAAAAAAAAAAAAAAAAAAAAACCAAAAAATCATCACTGAGCAAGGTGAAGCAAAGGTTAATAACTTCGTTACTCACTTTTCTGCTCTGTTTAACTTTAAAACCATGTGCAGGCTATTACTTTATTGTTCTTAATTTAAAATGTATCATAAATAATCAAAGAAAAAATTTCTAACACGTACACTTAAAAATACTTTAAATTGGGGCTGAAGAGGTGGCTCAGGGGTTAAGAGCACTGGCTGCTCTTCAAGAAGTCCTGAGTTCAATCCCTAGCACTCAAATGGTGGCTCACAACCATCTATAATAAAATAATCTGATGCCCTTTGGTATGCAGATGAACATAGACAAAATATCTATTTATATTAAATAAATATTTTACATGAATAAATCTTTCTAAAAAGTACATTAAAATTTCCAAGTAACATTACTAATAAAAAAAAAAATTGGGGGCTGGAGAGATGACTTGGAGGTTGAGGACACTGATTGTTCTTCCAGGGGTCCTGGGTTCAATTCCCAGCAACCACATGGTGTGGCTCATGGGCATCTGTGATGACATCTGTGGCATCTTCTGTATACTGTATATATAATAAATAAATCTTAAAAAAAAAAACTAGCGCAACAAAATTAACAGTCAAGGGAATAGAAAGTTTATACCTCTTTGCATTTTTAGCACCTTTGACTGTAAAATGTGACATTAATTTAAAAAAAAAAAAAAAAAAAAAGAACTGATACTGAAAAACATAAAAAATGTTTTCTTGCCTTTTTCTCCCTATAGCTGAATTATGTGACGATATATATGATGGGCTGGCCAGAGGCATAGTTTAGCAGTAGAGTGCTTGCCTAGCACATATATCTGAGGTTCTGGGTTTCATCTCCACACCTGGAACATGTAAATCGAGTCCTGTATTCATGCTACTTATCACAATAGTTCCAAGCACAACCTCATTTTATGATAACTTCTGCCCCCAATACCTCCACTTTCTACTGTTTGTTTAACCTTTGGGGCCTGAAGTGTTTGTACTAAAATGATACTGTTGTTAGCTAGTAATCAGGTAACCAGGGGTCTTCACACTCTATCACCATAAACACATATTAAAACAGTATAAAGCCCAGCATGATGGCACATCTAGTCCCTGTATGTAATCTGAGTTCAGCCAGGTCTGTAAAGCCAGGTCCAGGACAGCCAGGATTGTTTTTATAAAACAAACAAACCAACCCATTTTTACCTACAAACAAAATCAAAAAAAAAAGAAGAAAAAAAAGTCCCACAACTTTATTTATTTTTTTTTTTAAACTTTATTTTATTTATTTATTTATTTGCCTTGGTGTTTGCCTGGAACTGGAACTACAGACAGTTGTGAGCTGCCATGTGGGTGCTCGGAATCGAACCCTGGTCCTCCGGAAGAGCAGCGGGTGCTCTTAACCGCTGAGCCATCTCTCCAGCCCCCCCACAACTTTATAAACAAAGTCTAAGTAACATTTAACCAAATGTTCTAAACAGCTTCCTTTCTAAAATGTTAATATTTAAGAAAAACTTAGCAAATTCTTTAAATAACCCAATGAACATTCTTTATAAAAGTAAAGATTTGTTTGTAATTTGTCTTAAGGGTAGCCATGTTAATCAGGACAATTAAAAATCATATCCCAAGCTTCAATGTTAATAAAACCCTAATGTAGTCAAATCTGACTCTAACAACTGTTCTCCCGCTTCTTATTTTCCCCTAAACTGGCTCTTCCTTCCACCTCTGTCCCTTTCTTTCTATTGTTTCACTTATTCATACAACTAGCAAACATTGATTAGGCACCTAAAACTTGAAAGAAGGAAAACGGGGAAAGGCTGCAGGCCCCAGTCCCTACAACCTAGTGTAGGAAACACAAAGTAATTAATGTGAGTCAAATAAATGTACATTTACATCTGTGATGATGACTAGCAGCACTAGCAGGCGATAAACACTACATTCGAAAACCCAATCCGGGGCTGGAGAGATGGCTCAGCGGTTAAGAGCACTGACTGCTCTTCCAGAGGACCCGGGTTCAATTCCCAGCACCCACATGGCAGCTCACAACTGTCTGTAGTTCCAGTTCCAGGCAAACACCAAGGCAAATAAAATAAATAAATAAATAAAGTTTAAAAAAAAAAAAAAAAAAAAAAAAAAAAAAAAAAAAAAAAAATTTAAAAAAAAAAAAAAAAAAAAAAAAAAAAAAAAGAAAACCCAATCCTCCAACTAGCCCCGTGCACTGGGTACTCAGTATCATTCTCATTTCACAGAGAAGGAAAAAAGTTCAGAATGCTGCCCAAAGTCATACATATTATGAGAACAAAAAGAAATTAAAAGCCTCAAAACAAATGGATTCAGTCTAGTTACTTTGCCAACCAACTCAGTAACAACTGAGCTGAACTAGAACATTCTGTTAGCAAAAGAAATAGAAACAAAGATCAATGGCCTCTAGGTAAAGAATTTATTTAAAAAAAAAAAAAAAAAAAAAAGACAAGGCCTGGCAAGGGAACAGTAAGCAGGGACTGTGGGGAGAGAGTGTATCGGGAGGAACTGACTATAGTTCAGACAACAAATGATTAGTCCAGTGTGGATGGAATGTAGATGACTCATCGAGATCTATGTGGAGTTAAAGTACACTTCAGTTGGTGATGGGACTAGGTATCGAGTCAGGCATAATGTAGGGAAAAGGATTCCTTAGTTTCTAACTAGTATAAATTAAAGAATAATGGTGTAATTCATTGAGGCAGAGATGGCCAGAAATTCAGACTGAGGGGCCTGGATACCTGAGTCCAATCCCCAGAACCCAGAGAAGTGACAAGAACCGACAACTTCACAAAGTTAGAGGTATTCACTCGTGCATATACATACACACACGTAATTCTTTTTAAAATTCAGGCTTAAGGACATAATGGGTGTGCTCTGAGATACATTCAGTTTAAAGATTTAGACTTGGAGGATTGAGTCCTTTAGATCGAAGGTAGATCAGCAGGAAGAAATTAATGAGCAACTGACATGCAGATGAGGGTCTATATGCTAGTCCATAGAAGGCCTTAAGTCAACAAAAAATTACAGAGGAGCTTGCAAATAAGACAAGGAAAGAGGGGCTGGAGAGATTGCTCAGCGGTTAAGAGCACTGACTGCTCTTCCAGAGGTCCTGAGTTCAATTCCAAGCACCCACATGGCAGCCCACAACTGTCTGTAGTTCCAGTTCTCAGTATCAGGCAAACACCAAGGAAAATAAAATAAATAAATAAAGGTTTTTTTTTAAAAAAAAAAAAGACAAGGAAAGAGCGGCCAACGTAAGTCACAGAACGCTAGCAAGCAAGAGTTGTTTAGCAGAAAGAAGCAGTTCCAACAAGCCCAAACAATGTCAGCTGAAAACTGAAAAACGTCTTCCGACTTGGCTACTTGGGAGGCCACTGATGACTTCAGCCTTCGTTTTCTTTCGTGACCACAGAAAAGTCTAATAGGAGTAAAGAGTTAAATAGGAAGTAAAGAAACCAAACAGCCGAAAACACGCAACTCTAGAAAAGTTTGGAGATGAAGGAGAAAGGGAGGAAAAAGAGGCTGCAGGAAGTAAACAAGAGCATATTTATTTGGTCTTGTTTTCTTAGGTAGAAGAAGCGTGAGCTTATATGCGGGGACCGGATGCCTCGTGGGGAGGGTGATGACCACTGAGTCCCCGGGAGGCTTTCCCGGTACCCACGCAATCTCCTCCCCGATGCTCTCCCGTTCACCATCGGCTCCCTTCCCCTGCTGCTTTGCACCGCTTCAGGCCCGCGCTGCCAGAGCCACCGGCCCCGCTCCAGATCGTCTCCTTACCGCAATGGCCCCTTCGCTCAGGTGTCCCACCATGGCTGCACCGCTAACTCCCGCGCTCGCGCTCCAGCTCCGCCCGAGTTTCACTGCCGGGGGTCCCGCGGGCTGCTCACCGATTGGCCAGAGCATCTGTGCGTGCAGCTCCCGCCCCGACGTGCGCGCGGAGCGAGGGGCGGGACTAAGCGCCAGCAGCCACCGCATTGGCTACCGCGCAGCGGGCGGAGCACGTGACCCACCCGAGGCCGGGTTCGAGGCCTAGTGGCGGGATGGCGGGGACCGAGGGCGGGGCGCTGGACTGCGGTACGTCTGTGTCTGCGCGGTGCGGCTGAGCTGGTTTCTCGCCAGCTGTCTAAAGTTTGCCCGCCCATTTGGACGGAAGCAGCCCAGGGGACAACCGGAGCTCTTCCCTGGTAACTCTGCTGCTAAATATAGTCAAAGCAGTGACCCGAGTCCTTCCATCCACGTTGTGCGTGCCCGGCGCCCGTGCCAGGCCCAGAGCTTGACACTGTGGGATAAACAAGGTAAACCAGACTGAGTCCCACCTGGGAGCTATGGCAGCCTCGAGCCCAGCGATATGACCCACACGTGTGGTGGAGTCCCAGCGCGGGCAAAAAAATCAGCGATTCTTTCAGAGGAGATGCCGTTTAAACTGAGTCATATGTGTGGGAATTTGTCAGGTGGCTTCCGAGTGAGGGTAGTAGTAGTGTTCCTAAAAGCATGAATGGCCCATGAAGAAGACTAGACATCCTGGCATGTTGTCTGTAATCCCAGGCTTGGGGTGCTGAGGCAGCAAAAGTTCAAGGTCATCCTCAACAACACAGGCCAGCCTAGACGATATGAGGCCCTCAAAGAGATAAATTTGGGGGGGAGCCTGGCATGGTGGCGCCCCTGAGGTAGGACAGATTTCTGTGAATTCGAAGCCAGCCTGGGCTACATAGGAAGACCGGGTCTCAAACACACACACACACACGCACACGCACACGCACACGCACGCGCACACACACACACTCTCTCACTCACTCACTCACTCACCCACCCCTGAACCTATGAACTGAACTGAAAGAAATTCTGAAGAGTGAAACAAAACTGAACCATCTTAGAAATTAAAATTTTGATTTCTTAATTGCTGGGTAAAGACCTTGGACAACTAGGGTAAATTAGAAGGACTGGAATATGAATTAAATACCGTATTACATAACCACTATCTACCCTAGTATTTTCGAACAGTCTTTCAAAGACTATTTCTGAGTGACAAAGTCCAGTGACTTGGTATCACCGATATCCTTTCTCCTCCCAGATATCAACAACTATAGAAACTAAAGACCTGCAGAACTGATCTCATTGCTTCTCACTTGATAGCATGAAATCTTGATTTTTGTAGAATTGTGCGTTTGTAGAAAGTTGATTCTGTATTTTCTAACTTTGCAGAGCTAAGGTAGCATGGATCTGCCTGTGGAGGAATGGAAATCCTACCTGCTTGACAAGTGGTCTTTACTCCCAAAGACTGTGCAGGACACAATTTCTACAGCAGAAACACTGGGAGACATCTTTCTTCATTCCTGTCGCCTTCTTCAGTAAGTGAGCGGAAACTTTAGGGAAATTTTGATCTGGAAAAAAGTTCTTTCTTGTCATTTGATCCCAAGTTATATCTTTTTCTGATGAAAAGAGCAGCTTTATGTTTTTATATTCTAGGGCATTAACTATTGTCATTTTTTTGGTATGTGTTATAGTTCAGTAATTTAGTGTCTTGCGTAGACCCGAGGCTACAAGCCTTTCTGTCATTCAAAGCATATACGGTGCAGATTGTGTAGCTGCCCAAAGAAAATCACTAGCTATAGTTGGGAAAGAACCCTAGAAATCCTATAGTCTAGCCCCAATAATTTTCAAATTCTATGGACTACATTCATTGGTAAGATAGACATTTTATATCACAACCTAGTAAACATGCATATGTAGAGAACTGAAATTTCCAAAGTTTCATTTATTCAATGAATATTTTTAATTTTTTATTTTCTGAAATTAAAATATAATTACATCATTTCCTCCCTCCAACCTTTCCATGTACCCCCTCTTGCACACTCAAATTTATGGCCTCTTTTTCTTTAAGTTGTAGTTGTGTGTTTCTAAATATATAAATATGCCCTATCCAGTCTGTATAATGTTACTTGTATGTGTATGATTTCAGGACTGACCACTTGTTATTAGATAACCAACTGGGGGCTGGTTTCCCTGGAGAAGACTATTTCTCCCATTCTCAACATCCTTTTGTTGCTTGTAGTTCTTTGTCTAACGTCATGCCCTTGGGAGAATTGTTTCCCTTTCGGGTTAACCTTTATATTGGTGTCACCCTTATTCAGGTCTTGTTGAGACAGCCATGTGGTTGAGACCTAATAGCTTCCCTGGCATTCCTAGGAGATGCAGTCTTACAGCAGACTTTCCATGGGCTCTAAGAACTCTGGCTCTTAGAACCTTTCCACGCTTCTTCCTCCGAGCTCTATGAGCCTTAGCTTCAAGAGTTATGTTGTAAATGTATCAGCTGGGGCTGAGCGCCACATGGTCACTTGTTCAGCCATCAATAATAATATTTATCCCTGCACTGTGGAAGCAGAGGCAGGTAAACGGGTCTGTGCAGAGTTTTCCATGTGGGCAAGAGCAATATAGTAAGACTGTCGAGAGAGAGAGAGAGAGAGAGAGAGAGAGAGAGAGAGAGAGAGAGAGAGAGAGAGAGAGAGAGAGAGAGAGAGAGAGAGAGAGAGAGAGAGAGAGAGAGAGAGAGAGGGGAAGAGAGGAAGAGGAGAAGAAGAAGGTGGGGGTTGTTTTTGCAGCACATATAATAAACATTGGAACAAAAAGGTCAAATGACAAAGGATGTGAATGTGCATGCATCGAACAGGTGTGAGCAATAGTAAAAAAGCTGGGGTGGATCAAAGCAGAATGAGCTGAGAGAGTTGAGGGAAAGTAGGTAATAGGTCATAGTGAGTACCTGGGAAACATGGGTGACACAAAATCATGTCACAATGAAGTGATGACCTCAGACAGTCACAGGACTGGCTTTTTCCAGCAACCCAGTGATCCTAGAAGGCTCTTTCCAAGACCCTCCAAAGAGGATTCTCACCTTGTGAGAACCTGTACAGAGAGTCAGCCAAGCCTGCTTAGGTTCCTGACCTCCAGGACTTAAGGGTAATAAGTGGCGGTTGTTTTGAGCTGCACAGCTATGGGCATCTGTTGACCAGCAGTAGGAGGCTTTGAGGGAAGAAGAGTGATGTGAGTTGACTACCCTGTCAAGCTGAGATGAGCAAACTAAGCCTGCAGAATAGAGTTATTCCAATTGTATGTTTTCCTCGTAGGTCCATAGCTAAGAATGGTTTTAGCAGATAAACATTTGCAGTTGATTTTAGGATAAGGAGCATTAGCCTCGAACTTAATAAAAAAGGCCAATCAGGTGGCTCAGCAAGTAAAATGCTTGCTTCTAGGATGCGAACCTGACCTCCTTGGTGACCTGAGCTCAGGCTCTGGAACCCACATAAAGGTGGAAGGAGAGATTCAGCTCCACAAAGTTGTCCCTTGACCTCCACACACATGCTATGGAATAGTAATACATACACTAATGATAATATTAATTAATTAATTAAAAAGAAAACAATCCCATTGTCATTAGTAAACTTATGTTACAAAAATTATACTCCACTATATTTTTAATTATGTCAAAAGATTTTAGAAATCTGCTTGCTATATGAGTAACTAATAGATTAAAATTTTCATCTCGGTTTGCAAAGCCTAATTACTCTAGCCTTCTACATGAAAAGTTGCCTGGGCCCTGATTTTTCTTTTTAATGATTTTCAGTTTAATTTTTTCTTACTTCTGTGTATGTGTGTATGGCATATACATGCACGTGCCACAATTTACATGTGGAGGTCAGAGGCCAACTTTGGGGAGTTGATTCTCTTCCTTCTCCCACTCAGGTTCTAGGGACTGAACACAGGTCATCAAACTTGGCAGAAATTGACTGTAGGTCTACGCAATCTCACTGTTGTGAGCCCTGTTTTAAAGTCTCTTTCTGCTGTGGTAAGGACAGGCAGTGAAGGAGCCAGAGTAGAAGCAGAGACATCTGTGAGGCCACTGCAGTAACCCTGATGAGAAGATGGATATAGGCCAGGGTGGCTGTGGTTAGAGTAAGAAGCATTCGGATTCTGAGGTAGATTTAATAGTTCTTGAGATGAGATGTATTATGTAGTAGATTGTGAGAAGTAAAATGACCCCAGGGAGAAGGGTGACATTGCTGTGTCTGAGAACCACAGATGGGGAAAGAAAGCGCTCACTTCGTATTTGAGTTGCATATGTCCAGCAGATAACCAATGGCAATGTCTAAACATGTTTAGAATTGAAGAAAGAGGCCTGGAATAGAGATACAAACCTGAGAGAATGTGTGGGTGCTCACTGCATGTGCTGTACCGTGACAGTTTGCCTTCTGTTTACCTCATTTTGAAATGCTAATCAGAACCCACTAAATTCATTTCATGACCCACTGAATCATGACCTGCATTTTGAAAAAAAAAAAAAAACTGAAAAATGTCTAAATGTCTAAAACGGGCTACAGGATCTGTGAATTCCCTTTACAGAATTTCAAAAGTGGTAAGGAACTGATGAAAGTATGGATAATAGAACTTTGCCTATAAATCAGTCTGGCTTACTAACAGAAAAAATGTAATAAACAACAAGAAGCATTTGAATATTCAGTGCATTACAGGAATTTAAATTAAAGAGGATTTGTCTGATTGTTTAATACAAGGGTTTCTCAAAACCAGCCTGGGCTCCCTTCCCTTTTCACTTTGTATTCCCAACTGAAGTATTTGTATCGAATTTGGACCAGCGACATCAGTTTTCTCTGAAATGTCCTTAAAATGTATCTCAAGCCCTGACCTCTTTTCTGAGTCTCAAACCTACAAATCTAACTTCTTGAAAATCTCAAAAATACTTAAGAATTCAGCATATCCAGAAACAAACACATGATTTTGCCATGAAAATCAGATTCCCTCCCAGTAGTCCCTAGCCTAGTGAATTACACCAGCCTTAGGTTCATTTCCTAACCTGGAAATGTTAGGGCCTACTCTAGTTTCATTTCTGTTGCTATGATAAAATATCCTGGCGTAAAGCAAGCTAGAAGAGGAAAAGGTTTATTTGCCTTGCAATTCTGAGATATGGTTTATGATTTCCGGAAAGTCAAGGCAGGGACTGAAAGCATCACATCCAGTCAAGAACAGAGACAGAATAAGCAAACACCTGCATCCTTGCTTGCTTGCCTGCTGCTCTCTCCCCTCTTTTACTGCTTGAGACCTGCTCAGGGAATGGGACTGCTTACGGTGGGCTGGCTCTCCACACCTCAGTTAACAGTCAGGATGGGGGGCTGGAGAGATGGCTCAGCGGTTAAGAGCACCATCTGCTCTTCCAGAGGACCCGGGTTCGATTCCCAGCACCCACATGGCAGCTAACAACTGTCTGTAGTTCCAGTTCCAGGCAAACACCAAGGCAAATAAATAAATAAATAATAAATAAATAAAGTTTAAAAAATATGTTTAAAAAAAAAAAAAAAAAAAAAAAAAAAAAAAAAAAAAAAAAAAACAGTCAGGATGATCCCTTATCATCATGCCCTAGCCCACCCCAGTGTAGACAGTCCCTCCATTGAGACTCTTCTCAGATGATTCTTAGCTATGTCAAGTTGAAGATTAAAGCTAGCCATCACAGAGAGATTCTATATTGGAAAATCAGATTTGTAAGCCAGGCCTGGTAGCCCATGCCTATAATGCAAAGGAGGAACTCAAGTTTAAGGTCATTTACAAAGCCAAGTTTGAGACCATCATAGACTTTGCCTTCATAAATAAGAAAAAACAAACTAACATATGCTATTCGCCCCCAACCTACATCAGATCATCTCGTAGAATCTCTTAATGAACTGTACCAACATCTGTCCAGTTACAACCCAGAAACCAGGTGATTTCTTTTCTTTTCCATTACACTCCATATTAAATCTGTTCTCAAATCTTGTTTTTATAGTATCTATTGGCAAATTTCTTCACATTTGGCAAATAGGACTTCTGCTTTCAGGTGGGATATGTTAGGTCACAGCAGGCAACTCCCAAGGCAACTAAAAAAATTCTCCTGTAACAAACACATTTTACAGACATCATAGAGCAGCAAGAGCTAGATGAACTAAAATTTCTGAAGGGAGAGACTGCTTCTTAGTGATCATTAGCTATTTTCTTTCCTGGGGATAAATTGTAGACCAAGGAGTTAGTGTGAACCCAGCGAATGACTACCCTAGAAAAGTCAGAAGTTGGCAGAACTCTTGGCAATCAGTGATTTGGGTCTGGTCTGGTGGGCTGACAAATGGATTGGCAAATTCATAGCCTGAAGACAAAATCAGTTTCCCCGATTCTCCAGAACAGAAAGTTAACTAAAAGGTGGAATAAAGTCTTCAGTCCTATAGTGGAGAAGCAGAATCCCACTGCCAGAAAGAACACTGCCACAGACACAAATGATCTCTCTGTCAAGACATTTACCAGATGTCGAATGTCTGTGGTTCAGAGCCCACAAAGACCAAAACCTTGAGGCCTAAAGAAATGGAGAGTTCTTTATAGGCTCTCAAACTAAAGCTCAGAAGGACGACATCCAGGGAATTGGTGAAAAACCATACTGTTTGTTTGTTTGTTTGTTTGTTTGTTTGTTTGTTTGTTTTTAAGGGTCTATCCATGTAGCTCAATGATGACTTCACATTTGATCCTCCTTCCTCAGCCTCACTAGTGCTAGCAGAAGGAAACTTTCTGCTTAAACATGAAGACTGAGTTCAAAACCCTGGTGTCCACATGTATTAGGATTTTCTGAAGTAATAGAGCTCATGCAATAAATATATGGGTTTTTTTTGTTTTGTTTTGAGACAGAAGTGATGGCTGTTTTGGAATTCACTCTGTAGACCAGGCTGAGCTGGAACTCACAGATATCTGCTTGCCTCTGCCTCTCCAGTGCTGAGATTAAATATCATAATATCACAAGACCACAATACCTGGCTAAATACATGTACTAAAATGGTATTTGTTAGATTGACTTGCATAATATGGTTTGGGTGATTTAGTAGTGGCTTGTCTGACACTGGAGAGGCTGAAAATCTGGTAGTTGCTCAGTTCACAAGGCCGACTGTCTCAGCTGATCCATCTGAAAGGCCTTCAGGATTCCTAGAGAGCCTCTGGTCTTCAGTCTAGGTTGGAAATTGGAAAAAGTTGCTTATAATATAGCAGAAGAATACCTCAGCAACAGGACAGATGAACTTGCCAGCAAGAGTGAAGGCAAAGAGGCAAATGGCACAGTTTCTTTCTCCATGTCCTTTTATCTGGGCTACCACTAGAAGAAACTACCTACTTTTAGTGTGAATCTTCTCACTCACGGGGCTGGAGAGTCGGCTCATGGTTAAGAGAACATGTTGCGGGCTGGAGAGATGGCTCAGCGGTTAAGAGCACTGACTGTTCTTCTGGAGGACCTGAGTTCGATTCCCAGCATCCACCTGGCAGCTAACAACTGTCTGTAATTTCAAGATCTGACACCCTTACACAGTTATACATGCAGGCAAAACACCAATTCACATAAAATAAAAGTAAATATTAAAAAAAAAGAGAGAGGGTGATAGCAACGCGGGTGTTCCCGCTGTTGCCGTGGGTTCGCGGCTGAGCACACGACCCCGGCCCGAGGTGGTGGTGGGAAGCCCACCGCAGTTTGCTGCGACGTCATGGAGGGTAACGGGGGAAATGGCAACAAAACCACCGGCGGGTTAACTGGCTTCTTCGGAGCAGGAGGAGCAGGTTACTCGCATGCTGATCTGGCGGGTGTTCCACTAACTGGTATGAACCCCCTGTCTCCATATTTAAATGTGGATCCACGCTATCTTGTTCAGGATACTGATGAGTTTATTTTGCCAACTGGAGCTAACAAAACCCGGGGCAGATTTGAGCTAGCTTTTTTTACCATTGGAGGATGTTGCATGACAGGGGCTGCATTTGGGGCAATGAACGGTCTTCGGCTAGGATTGAAGGAAACCCAGAGCATGGCCTGAACCAAACCAAGAAATGTACAGATTTTGAATATGGTGACTAGGCAAGGGGCACTTTGGGCTAATACACTAGGTTCCTTGGCTTTGCTCTATAGTGCATTTGGTGTTATCATTGAGAAAACACGGGGTGCAGAAGATGACCTCAACACAGTAGCAGCCGGAACCATGACGGGAATGTTGTATAAATGTACAGGTGGGCTTCGAGGAATAACACGTGGTGGTCTGGCAGGGCTGACCCTCACCAGTCTCTATGCGCTGTATAACAACTGGGAGCACATGAAAGGTTCTCTGCTCCAACAGTCACTCTGAAGATTTTTGCCATCTCGGGAGTTGGGGGGACATTTTTCATTGTCATCTAGATTGATTACTAAGTCAGTCTGGAGTTGTTTTCTCTCTTGTACATACAATTGGAGACTGATTTGCTGTTGACAAAGATCATGGATGGTTAGCCTGGACTGAAATGCTCACCCTTGATGAGTGGAAGCTAAATCCTTTGGTGGCTCACTATGTTCTCTTCTTTGGAGGTGATCTTGATCTTTTTTTCTCTCCTAACCCCAAACTGGAAAACCACGTTTTCAAATTCAGGCCATACTTATTTTCAACACTTTTATCACTGTGTTTATCATTTAAAAATCTGTTTTCCTATATTCCAAATAAAAGGTGAAAATAGAAC
>PVIH01000487.1:0-342694 GCA_004025045.1 Sigmodon hispidus
CAACAAAAGAACCTCAGGAGGTATCACCATCCCTGACTTCAAGCTATACTATAGAGCTACAGTAATAAAAACAGCCTGGTACTGGCATAAAAACAGACTTGTGGACCAATGGAATAGAATTGAGGATCCAGACATTAACCCAAAAACCTATGAACACCTGATCTTTGACAAAGAGGCCCAAAACATTCAATGGAAAAAACATAGTTTATTTAACAAATGGTGTTGGCATAACTGGAAGGAAGTGTGTAGAAAAATGCAATTAGATCCGAGCCTGTCACCCTGCACAAAACTCAAATCCAAGTGGATCAAAGACCTCAACTTAACCCCAACCACTTTGAACTTGATAGAAGAGAAAGTGGGAAATACATTTGTACAAATTGGCACAGGCCACCACTTCCTAAATATAACACCAGTGGCACAGGCACTAAGACCAATTGTGGCTTTATTTTCAGCAACTTCCCCACAAAGATTTAGATACTGAAGTAAAGAGGAGTTACCAATATAACATCTTAGGGATCTCCTTCTACTTCTTTAATTTCTTTATCTCAACATCAATCATCAGATCTAAGGAAAGTCAGATACATTGGTGTTAAATGTGTTAAAGTTGAATGACCAAAACTGTAGTCAGACTTTCTTTGGGCCATCGGGCCATTCCCATGGCTTCTCATGAAATAATTGACTGGGAGACTTAATATTGTAGTAGATGCTGGGCCAGTAGTTGGTCCATACTAGTTCTTATGCTTAAATTAATCCATGATCCTATTTATCGTTAGCCATGTGGCTTGGTACCTTTACTTTAGTGCAGCATTCTCATCTTCCTTCCTCTGCATCTGCTGGTATTTGCTGTTCTGCTTTTCCTCTTCCCAGAAGTCTCCTAGTGTGGTTGCCTCATCTCTACTTCCCACTACAGTCAATCAGCACTTTACAAAACCAATATAAATAACAAGCCTTTACAGTGTACAAGAGCATAGTCTTGTAGCACAAGATGATCAGAAAAACCAAAAGAAATGCCATTGTTTCAACTGGATTAAAGTTACTATAATCTACTTATGAATACATATATTTTTGTCTTTTTAGATTTGGGTTACCTCACTCAGGATAATTTCTTTTACCTACTTCCATTTATTTGCCTGAAAATTTTAGAATGTCATTTTTTAACTGCTGAGTATTACTACATTGTATAAACAGAAAGACAAACATTGTATGTTTTCACTTATATGTGGATTTTAGACATAAAGCAAAAGGTAATCAGGCTACAATTCACAACCACTGAACAGCTAGGTAACAAAGAGAAACATAACAGAGACTTCCATGGATTCCAGGGAAAGGAAAAGAGATAAGATCTCCTGAGTAAATTGGAAGCATAGGAGGGAGGGGATAAAGAGAATTTGAAGAGAAAATGAGAGAATGATATGGTTGAACTGGTAGAGGGACAGCGAGGGAGAACAATGAAATAGGTATCTTGATAGAGGGAGTTACTGTGGGGTTAGGGAGAAACTTGGTGATAGGGAAATACCCAAGAACTCACAAAGATGACCCTAGCTAAGTCTTGAGGCAATACGGAAGAGGATCCCTACTGGCCTTGCCCTATAGTCAATTTGATTACCACCCTAATTATCATTTTAGAACCTTCATCCAACAACTTATGGAAGCAAATACAGAGGTTCATAGCTAAGCACTAGTTGGACGTGCCAATCAAGTCAGAAAAAAGGAGGAGAGATAATATGAGCAAAGGGTTCAAGATCATGAAGAGGAAACTTACAGAGATAGCTGGCCTGAGCTATTGGGATCTTATTGAGTCCAAATTGACAGCTGAGGAACCTGCATGGGCCTGAACTAAGCCCTCTGAATGTGGATGACAGTCAAGTAGCATAGACAGTTTTTAGGGTCTCTGAAAGTGGCAAAAGAATTTATCCCTAGTGCATAAACTAGTTTCTTAGAGCACATTCCCTAAAGAATATTGCTGCATAAATTTTGGTTCTATAAAAGAAGCTCAGAGCCAGATATTAGGGAAAGTCTGAAATATCAGAGAGAGAAACACCACAGTTAAATCTCACCCAGCTATCTTCCAGCTTCTTCAGCCTCAGCCTAGCTCCTCCTTGCTTCTAATGCTTCATCTGTCTTCCTATGCCTGCCTTAAATACTTTGCCCAGTTGTGTACATTCTGGTTAAGATTAAGGCATGGGATAATATTATTTGGTAGTTAGCCTTGAACTCACAAATACACAGAAAGATCTCTGGCTCTGGAGTTATGGGGTTAAAGGCAAGGCACCACGACTACTTGTCTGGGAGCCTGGAACTCGCTTTGTAAACCAAACTGGCCTCAAACTCAGATCTTCTGGCATCAAAGGTATAGGTCAGCACTCCTGGTCTTTCCCTATGCTGGGATTAAAGGAGTGAGTTGCAATTCTCTGATCCTCCTGAATTGACTGTGGGTAGATCCCTTGATATTCCAGACCGGTTTTATTAAATATATAACATATTACCATAGAAGAACACCTTGCCTACCCTTGATATTGAGGGAAGGACCTTGGTTCTACCTCTGTTGGATATGGCAGACTACATTGACTCATGCTGGAAGTCCTTATCATTTATGAGGAATGAATGAGGGAATAGGGTGGGAGAAGCTGGCAGATGACTAGGAAAAGGAGAGAGAGTGGAAACAGTGGTGGGTATGTTAAAAGAAAACCTTTTTTTCTGATTTTTGTTTTATTTTAAAGATTTTATTTATTATATATACAACATTCTGCCTCCACTATGCCTGTGTGGCAGAAGAGGGCACCAGCTCTCAAGACAGATGGTTGTGAGTCACCATGTGGTTGCTTGGAATTGAACTCAGGACCTCTGGAAGAACAGTTGGGGTGCTGTTAAACACTAAGCCATCTCTCCAGCCCAAGAAAAAAATTTAAATTAAAAAAAAGAAAGAAAAAAATGGATCACTTAAAATAATTATCAGATTCCCAGACAAAAATAGTTTCTCAGGCCATATCTTTATCTTTTTCTCTATTCAACTAGCTTAACTCACTAAAATGAGTCTATTGTTTTGGACTATAATCTCCTGGAAATAATAATAGATGTACTGGCTAAGATTCAGGTGGCAAGTACAGAATCATCAGCTCAAACTCACTTAGATTATAAAGAAGCCGTATTTCCCTTTTGAGACTGGAATGTCTTGGGATACAGTAGACTTCAGACACTGTTCAATGACAACTAGGCTTCTATTTATCTTAGTTGTCTCATCCTGTCTCTATCTTCATTAACAGGAGACAGTCAACATCCTCAAAAAGTGGAGTGGTATATTGATCATGAGTATACTCCTAGTTATTGTTTAATTGACATCATAATTCAGTTCACCTACTTATTATATTCATAACCTAAATCACTTTTTTAAATTATTTTGGATGAAGGCTGCATCATATTGAATACTTAAATAATTATAAAATATTTTAAATACAATTATAATTAGTTAAGTAAGATAAATTATACATTAAAGTAAGAAAGCTAAATATTTGGCCAACAATAATGCTATAAGTAACTTTTCTGTTGTTATAATAAAACCCCTCACCAAAGCAACTTAATAAAGATAGGATTTGTTATGACTTATGGTTACCAGTGGGATAGATTCCATTATGCATGACATCAGTCGAGGAAAGAAATGTTTTTCTTCTGTATCTAGGAGGCAGAGAAAGAGAACAAGGTATAGCATGAGACTATAACCTCTAAGCCCATCCACAATGCTGTACTTCATTAAACAAGGGTCCACCTTATAAATGTCCAATAAACTCTCCAAACAGAGTGTAAACTGAATATCAAGTATTCAAATATATGGGTTTCTGAGAACACTCAAACTACTATAAGTAAAAACTCCATACTCTGTAGCTAGGACTATAATATTTCATGGCATTTATCATAACCTAAACATATAGACCAGGAGCTGGAAGACAGCTAGTCAATTAAGGGCACAGACTGCTCTTTCCTAGGATTAAGATTTAATCTCTAGCAGTCACATGGTGGGACACTATTACCTATAACTCCAGTTGCAAGGCATCTCATCCCTTCATCAGGCTTTCATGGGCATCAGGTACACACATGGTGCACTTTGTTTTTCTGATTAGTTGTACTTATTTATTTTTATAGAATAGTCATTTTTATCAGTGTGTCTTCTTGTTCCAATGAAGTCAACATACTTCATCATAGATTTGCTCTGCATCACATTCTAATCAACAGCTATAGAATGAAAATAAGGTCACTTGATGGCCACGCCTTTCACATTACACCTAAAATCTTGCTATATGTAGCTTAAATAACCATAAGGCTTCATAGGACTTGTAAGATAAGAAAGAGACGAGAGTGTTTTACTTAGGTTTTTATTGTTGTAAAGAGACACTTTGACTATGACAATTCTTAGAAAGAAAACATATAATTGTGTGGCTCATTTAATGTTCAGAGGTTCAGTTCATCATGGTGTCATGGCTGGGGAGGATGGTTGCTTGCAAGCACAGGTGATGCTCAAGCTGAGACTGCTACCTCTTACAGGCAACAGAAAATCAACTGACACACTGTTCTGTATCCTAAGTATATGGAATCTCAAAGTCCAATCTCACAGTGACACACTTCCTCCAACAGCCCCATACTCACCGCCCCCCCAAAAAACCCACCTTCTTGTAATAGTGCCACTCCTTATGAGAATATGAGATGACAGGGACCAACTACATTCAAACTAGCACAGTGAGTTAAAGTTAAAACAACTCCTAAGTCTCTTATCCTGTATGCAACATGTTTAGTATTTCACACATAACTAAAATAAAAATACAAATTGCTTATGCACTTTTGCAGAGATATTTGGGGACTCTATAAGCATTGCCATGACAGTGAGTACAGCATTATAGTTATATGTCATGAGATATTGTTCAGAATTATTGAATAGAATCTGAAAAAAATAGCAATTGATATAATCAAAAGACTTTTTATGCATAGGGATTTTAATGAAACAGGCCAATAAAAAGACATTTACTACCAATTTAAATACACAATAGAAAGTTTAAGAGAAAATAACAAATGTTTAGGGCTGTAAAAATATATCAAAAACAGGTCATAAAGGGTAGGAGTTGTTGAGACAGGTGTTCCTATCTTTATCATTGATGGTAAAAGCAAAGTCACTGAAAGGTGGAGCATTCTAGTGGTTTTGTCACTGGAAAGACTCTTGTGAGTTCATGTAGAATAATATTATTGGCTACAAACATCATTAGCCAGTATTGAATGTGTTACTGACATTGATGAAATGACTTCTAGTATATAGTATATCTAATTACCAAGGTTTTATCATCCACAACCTTAGGAGCAGGTCATAGTCACCTGATTGGGTGTCTGTTTTTCTAATAACTCATCTCTTTGTTTGGTTATTCATTTCAAATGAAACTAGTATAGATATCTCTTGTTTAAATTAAGACATTTTGTAATTTGATTAATGTTGAAACTGCCGTATAAATTCCCAACTGTCATTAAAATCAAACAAGTGTAGATATGTCATTTCTATTACATTGTCTATATTATGTTAACTGAATACAAGGCAGAATGTTTTTAATAACCCTTTTTTATCTTTTATAAATAAGAAAATATCTGGATATTGGGAGATTTTAACTCACTAATCACTAATAAGGAAAGGCTGAAACACTAAATCTTGATTTTGCCTCTTAAACATTCATAGTGATACTAACCTACTAAATTAACTGAGAAATATTGACAATGCACAATTTAATTAATTCTCTTTATGTAAATGGTAGTATGATATCTCTTTGCCTGGTACAGAAATTATTACTTCTTGAGATCTTAAGTTTTCCCAGTTATATATGTGTAATATTTTGTATAACTTTAACAAAAGAAAAACAAGACCATATTGAGGATAGAGATGTAATCTGTTACAAAATAGAAAATAAGCCAAAAACTGGGTTTGTTTATGAAAATGAAAATTTTGAGAATATCAAATAAAATAAAAGAGTGAAACAAGGACTAAATTTAAATTTTGAATATTTGGTTTTATTCATTATTTGAAAAATGATTCAACACATTGCATATATTATATTTTCTTGGAAGAAGCAAGATGGTATTCAGTGTAACAAAGTTTAAGGACTGTATTCAAATAAAACATTAGCATGCAGATTTTCTTCTTATTGACTAATTCTGATATTTCTACTTTTCATAGTCGATCAATTATTTGTAATGTTTTTCTTCTTAGAGAAAAAGGTAGAGGCTCTGAGTCTTCATTGTGACAGAATTAGAAAATATATTTTATTGTTTATCATTTGCCTTCCACCAGGTCTTAAAACATTGTATTCATTTCTCCCTCCTTGCAAACTACTGTAGCTAGCTAGTCCTGCAATATTGGTCCATAGGTACTTGAAAGTTTTTAAGTGAGAGTCTATTAGAACAGTATATTACTGTTTATTACCATGTGAATATGTGACTATCTCACCATGTAACTACATCATTCTAAATTCTTTCCTGTTTTTAGGAAAAATCATGCATTTTCAAGGGAGGATATTTCCTTTATTGATTAATTAATTAATTTTATTCTTTTCAAATTAATTATAATACTTCTATTAAGTTTTATGTGTTTACATCTGGTTAGTAGGTGGATAACATCCTTCATTTTTTTTTACCATCATACCTTTATAAATTTCAATCTTCAAACTTCCCTTATGATATATCCTTTCCCTTGGTAATGGCAGAAATTTCAAAGGTGGAAGATTTTTACTTAAGTTAGGGCATCACACCAGTTTAGACTTTTTGACATAATGAATGCCCACACCACATACCAGTCCTACATGACTTTCTTGCACTTTGAATTAATTTGCTATTTACTATGCTTCTGGAAAGCTTCTTTATGTAATTCACTCGTGAGTGCATGGTGACTTTAGCACCTACAGGAAAGTAATACTGAATCTGAGGATGGGTTGATTCCTGTTTTTATAACAGAACACAGATAACAAAGACACTCTAGGGCCCTTGGTTTAATAATACTAGCATGTACTGTTCAACTGTATATGTATATCTTTCTGTGTCTGTCTCCGTTTATCTCTCTCTCCCTCTCTCTTTGTGTGTGTGTGTGTGTTAGAATGAATCTATATACTTTGGAAGGCATAAATGTTCTATATAACCTTACTATCTGCCACAATGATAAGCAATATGATATACATTGTTTCTGTACATCATTTGCTGAAACTTTTCAAAAATTATTTTGGCAACTCTAACTACAAATGGTAGAAATCAAAATACATTTAGATTAGCTGTGAAGTGTCACTCTCACAGTGGACTTTAGTTTGCTCAAACCAATAGTATTATAATGTACTTCCATAAGAAAATATCAAACCTAATTTGAAACAAACTAAACAATGGGATATAATTTATTAATTTTTGAGAAGTAATCTATCCCAAATTGATAGATATGTAGAATTAATTTGTTTATAGAATTGTATTCCTTCTACGTATAAACTAGGTTTAGTAAGATAACATATTTAAAAATGTATTTCCAATTATGAGATTCTAAAAGAAGTCTTTCTACCACATGGGTAATGTTCCCTGCCTAAACAACAACAATAAAACAGAGTAACAAAAAACTTTCACATAATACAATAATGGATGGATGATTAGTACCTTGATACATGCTGTTTAAGGCTTTGTGTATGAAATACTTAAATATAGACATTTTACCAGGAGTTAGTTATTGAAATGAACTTTACTAAATATCTAGCATAAGAATTGTGACAGAAAATATCTGGAAGCCTTGAAGAATCAAGCTTATTATTATTTTGTCCTAGGAAAAATGAGATTTGACTCAGAGTAATCCCAGAGATTACTACCTGTCCATTGTCCTACAGGACTCAAAGAAACATGAAGTTACTGCATGTTTTATTATTAAATGAAATATTTTCTAAAATATGTTTTAAGAACTTAGTGAATATGGAAGTTACTCAGTACCCTGTATATACTAAACAAATTTGAGGAGAAGATCATCACATAGACCCTATCACAAAATTTTGGGCTATGCTGAAGTGACAGATAAAATTATACCATCTCTACCACTGAGATTTGAAATTGGGAACACTCAATATTTAACATTCTTACACATTATGCATTTATATTTGCATGTATTATCATTAAAAACTGATGTGTGAATGTTCATACATTTTAAAATATTGATTCTGTTGGTGGTAACCAATGCTAAGGTTAGAATTACTTTGTCAGTTCCCATAGTATTAGAGGAATGGATGCCTTTCAACAAGAACCACATTTATTGTCATAGACATTTAATATTTTAAAATTTCAAAAAGATAATTAGTGGTTTTTATCTATTTCTATATCGTAAGATGTGACTTTTTATTGTCCCCTCATACCACCTTCCTCCTACCCATGGTTTTTGCTCTTCTCATACTTACTTACTGCAGGCAAGATACTCTACCAGGATAACAATAGTATAAAAACTGTTTAAACCTCTAGGATACTCAGAAGGAAAGTATTGAAGGAAGTTCATCAAAACAGTGAATCATACAGTATTGAAATAACCATCTAAAGAAGCTATACATACTAAAGATTGCAAGAATCAGACCTATAAGCACTGTAAAGACCTGTCTTAGTGTCATGGCTAATTTTTGGAAACTTGAAAAAAAGTTAGGGCATTCTAAGAGAAGGAAACTAAAGTTAGAAAAGGTTCTTATCATATTGCCTATAGACACTTTTGTAAAGAATTTCCTAATTATTTATTGAGGTAGGGTCTATACCATAAAGTAGAGAGCCAGCCTTGACCGCTGGTCCTGGCTGGTATGTAAGAAAGTAGGATGAACAAGCCATGAGAAGTAAGCCAGTAAGAAGTACTTCTCTATAACCTGTGTTTAAGTTTCTGCCCCCAACTTCCTGTTTGGGGTTCCTTCCTTGACTTTTCTCAGTGATGACCTGAAGTTTGAAAAGTGAAATACACCCTTTCCTCTCCAAGTTGAGTTTAGTCATGTTATTTCACAACAGAAAACTAAGATACTTGGTACACACCAAAAATAAGTATGGGTGGCTACATGTAACTGATCTTATTGTGTACAATTTTAGGATATAGGAGATGTTAAAGGAGCTAGGTTATAAACACAGTTCACATCCTTTCAAATTATCTTAATAACTTATATATTGAATGATGTAATTGAATTTTCTAATTTGTTCAAAATGGTGTTGCAAAACCATAATTTAAAATGTAGTACTTTGTTAATATGAATAATGAACATGAACATCGGAATGTTAATAAATTTGAAGAATTGAATACATTTATTTCAGTAGTTAAATCATCCTCCTCTAGGTTTCATCTCTGCATTTTCACATAACGATTACCAGAGTGTTCAGTTTCCTAAAATCTTCTAACACCCATCTTCATTCCACACATAACTAGCATAAATCACATCAGGAAATTTGAATAACGTATGTGATAATATGGTTCAGAATTTTCATGTAGCTATCCAGGAAAATCATAACTGTTGTAAGGAGAAAGAGAAAAGAATGGATGAAATTTTTCTCATCATATTGTAATCTTCAATTACAAGGTTTACTCTAAATATAAATTAATAACACTTTTAAAATGTTTGTTTATATGTTATATATTTGTAATAACTTAATTAAACAGTCTTCATTGGCCACCTGACTAATCAAGTTGATGTAACAAATTAAAAATTATTTAGATTTTTGTTGTAATAAGTATATACTTTTAAATGATGTATTACCTATTTTAATGAAAATTATATTTTGAATAGCAGACTTTCATTTTCTTTGATTTGTAAGATTATGGAAACATATTCAAATTTTAAATGGAAACAAAACAAATCCTGAATGTGCTTTATAATGACATAAATTCCATAAAGATTTAAGTAAATAATAAGAGATAAAAGTTGTTATGGTTTTTTTCCCTCAGTGTGACATTCTGTAAAGTGTTTCAAATTGGATTTTAAAAATTCTGCTGTAGACTACTGAAATGCCCTCAATATGTTTTGTTCCAAATTGTAGAGTACCCAATTTGTATACACAGCAATATACTATTTTTTAAAAACTCTGAATGTATTTATTTTAGTTGAGAGTACAGTGTTTCTAGGTAATCACTGAAATATTATTATTAGTAACTAGAGGTTACGACAACAAAAATATAGAACTATAAGACCATATTTTGCAGATGCTCATTAAAAATAAAACAAGAGGATAGAAAAGTATTTAAGGGAGAAAGTCAAAGTTAGTTGTAGGGAGTACTGTGAAATATGCTATAAAATGTAATTGCTACTCTGAGAATTGAGTTCTCATTAAGCACAATATAAGACTTGCCATCTTAAGGCTGTGATTTAATGGCTCAACCTACAAAGCTATCCTATGTGATCTGATAAAATCAATGAACACAGATAAATACAAGTGGTTATGTCAATGCAAAATGCATGGTTTCCAGGCAGAAAGAAACAAGAGAACTCTGAAGCCAAATTTGAGTGGCCATGCATTAGTAATATAGATTTAGGTCACACAAATTCCATATTCCAGCATGGTAATAGTTTGAGGAATCTATTATTAGTAACAAAACAACAAAAACTGTCATTCAAGATACTATGAATATGTTGGTGGAATCATCGCAGATTTGTTTACAGTACAAGGAATCTTTTCTATGGGCATCTGATGCTGTTTAGTGAAATTCTTAGCTTTCGAGATAGTAGAAAATAGTGGCCTCTAAAGTGATAGATTTTATAATAATTTTGTCTAATAGTCATCGAATATCAGTACTGACATAGTAGCCAGCAAGGAATGGCCATTTAGAAAGATAAAGCTAAACCAAGGTAATGAAATTAGCCTCTAGACCAGCAATAACCCAACTTCTCCACATCACTGTAGTTCTAGTGCAGCTTTGCAGACTCACATTTTCCTAGTAATTCTTGACATTTGCTAAGAATCAAGAGTCATAAAACAGAATGAGTGTAGAAAAATAAATGCCCATTATAAAAATTATTACAAGTGATTGTACCTACTGTGGGATGTTGTTTCTGTATCTTATTGTTTTGATATTGCATGGGTCATTAAAACTGGCTTTAAGCCATTTTTATTGCAATAATACTTCCAAGCATTAATTGACTTTCCAATTATTCCCCATTCCTAAATAAATGCCTAAAGCACATCTTTATTTTGCTAAAACTTCCCTTTTTGATGAGATTAGAAATTTTGTGGGCAAAAGAGAAATACTTATCATGTGAACTGGAAAACAGGACCATATTCTTTGAAAGAGGTAGTCACGGACAAACTGATTTTCATTGAACCATTCCCAAGAGGTAGTCTGTCTTTTTTTCATGGACAGAGCCCAATAAAGGCAAATGAGTTTTGTACTGAGGAGAACTCTCCACGAGCATTGCTTCTGAATTTCCTTGAAAGTCTCCAAGACTGTCCCTTTTGAGTATAATCAAGGTTTTCACAATGTTTTTTGCAAGCTCCGACCTTCAGTGACACTGCTTATGAACTGTGCTATAAAACCAATCAATCAATTAATCAATCAATCAATAAAGCAAACAACTCAATAAACAAACAAACATACCTAATTCATATATGTCTGTGAAACCAGCATAGTTTGCATGACACGATGG
This sequence comes from Sigmodon hispidus, assembly GCA_004025045.1. Taxonomy (NCBI): domain Eukaryota; kingdom Metazoa; phylum Chordata; class Mammalia; order Rodentia; family Cricetidae; genus Sigmodon; species Sigmodon hispidus. The sequence goes on from PVIH01000487.1 coordinate 11,637, forward strand.
TGTGCTGTGAGTTCTACCAGTAGTCAGGGTTCCTGGACTAAGAAAGGCTACACTGCTCTCTGTGTTACCTGAGCAGCTAAACAGGAGAAAGTACTTCCAGGGGAGACCTTGAGTGGAAAGCAGACCCGACAGATATTTCCTTCAAGCAGTCTTTCAAACGAGTTTAAACCTGAATGCTGAGGAGCCTCTGATCGACGAGCTTCAGACAACTGGAAACTCCTAAGCATTCTTCCTTTATCCTTGGGCAAAGTGATGTAAAATATCCACCAGAGTAGATGACTTGGACACGGGGTTAAGCCAATAGAAAATCTATTAGCCAGCCAGCAAAGTATACCGAGCATGCTGTGTCCCACTATGTCCTGAATCCCAGTACAGGTTTTAGCCTTACTCAGGATCAGCTTTTCAACACAAAACAGCCAGAAGCAGAATGACAGAAGCCAAAAAAGCAAGGTTGGTACATTTAAAGATTTCCAGAACTATGAACTTTAATGGATTAGGTCATTGCTTTCATTTTTGACAGGTGCTGCTGTCTTCATGCTGAATTTATGTCCGTCATGGAAGTGGTTTACTTTTAATAGTGCTAATATTTTAAACAATCAAAACTTCCCAGCTTCAGTTTTGAAGTACTTCTAAATTCATTTTAGATCTGAATTCCAAATTGTTAAACTTCCCTGTTTTTTAACATTTCTAAAAATTGCATAAATCCGGTCAACAACACCCTTACTACACACTAAAGCTCAACTTCCTCACAAGTTCTTCTCTTGGATTTCAGATTCTTATGAAGTTTCAAACAGCAGACTCAATTTACAAAATTAACTAACTAAATAAATAAAAATTGTCACATTGTAATCTAATAGCTTCTAGTCCAATCCTCAATTTCTCAATTGAGTGCTCATTCTTAAATAAAATATCTTTAAAGACCATATTTAATGTGTCAAAATTCTTACTGGCATTTTGCCCTCTGGAATCCCTCCAGAATAGCTCATTAAACTATATTTATAGCATTCTAAATTATATATAGACATCTTCTCCTAACCTTACCAAATACATTCTAAAAGCTTCTAAACCACACGGCCATGATGCTTTAGCCATAAATCTATTTCCTTTTTTCTTATATTTCTCCTGGATTAAAATGTTTGACATAATGACTTCAGTGGTCAAAGATTTCTGTAGAGTCCCAATTTCAGAAGATTCAGTCTGTGTTCAAAGGGTTCAACAACTCTAGCAGAGGTACGACAGAACCCTGAACTAGGAACCATGATGTTCAGGCATGGTATGTCCTACAGAGTAGGTCATAAACAAAGAAATCTGATATCATCATCAAAATGAATTGCAAAAAATAAACCTGAATTGGCATCTCTAGCTTCAGATAGGAAAGAAATTACCAGAGTCTCAAACTAAGGAAAAGGCCTAGATTATAATCATGCTACCCAGAATATACCTAATTTCAGCTACTAAACAAGCTGAGGTTTTTTAGTGACAGAATATGAAGAAGCATATAAAATTGTCTTAAATAGGTAAGTACAGAGATCCATGGTAATTTGTAACATTATAATCTAGAAAATGAGGAAAATCAGATATTTTAATTGATCACAAACACAAAAACTCTGTTCTGATTCTAAACAAAATAAAGCAGTACTTGAATTAATGTATTTAAGTGTATAATTTGTTGATTGTTTGATTTATACAATTTGTTTAATTGTTTGATTTGTTGATTAGGTCAACAAAACTATATTATGATCTACTTCATTCTTGGCAATATTCTATGAGTGAAAGATAATATTAATGGATATATATTAATATCTTTATATCAATAAAATGACCTTAAACACTTAAACATATATAATATATATTAATGTTACAAAACAAACACAGGAATATTTTCTGAAACAACATCTGAAAAAGTTTACATTTCTGCCTTAATTTATAATATATATACATACACATGTATATTCATACACACAATATATATTCACAGTTTTTATAATATACAGAATAACTAATTTATGAAACCTTAGCTAGATTACTAGCAAAGGAATATGTCTACTTACTATCATTAAATGTAAAAATTAACACAAAATCTACTTAAATGTCTACCATTCAGAGACACAGAGATTGAGTTATTTATGCATTGACAATGAATATTGTAAATAAAATGTTGGAGATTATTTGAAACAGTTTAGTTTTTAAATATTATATTTTATATTAAATGATGTAGTCAGCTTGCTAACAGAAACACAGTGTATTTTAGCTTCATTTCCCATCATTATTCAAGCAGAGTATGTAGCTCTGCAGCCTGTTGTTGTATGTGTGTGTTACAGAGGACAGGTTTGCTATCGAAGCTGATTGTTTGCCCAAACACCATCTGGCCTAGCTATTTATAATATGTCAAATGAGACTGCCCAAGGTGTGAGGAAAATCTTAATTTCACATTTATTCAGGTCATATTAGTTGAAAAGTTTCAGACCACAGCTCAAACTCCACTGTTACCAGGTTTATGTTTTTATTACAGTGCCAAATTAAAAAAAAACTTCTGCTTTCTGATTTTCACTACTTTTTAAAAATTATTAACACCTAACATGAACATCACAACATGCTTTTATAATATAGACTGTTTTTGCCTTAGTAAGATCATTGATTAAGTGTTTTAGAAGCCAAATGTACTTGAACACATTTATTTTAAGTAATTCTTGTCATTCTAGTAAAGTTATATGTTCATATATGAATACACAAATATTATCTTTAAAAACACATTATTGTCTCTTATAAAGAAGATGCCTTTTTTTGATACTGGAATTTATTAAAAATATACTATTACCAAGTAACTTTGTAAACACAAACTTCAGGTTTTACTTCAAAATTAATCACTCAGGATATTTAAAATAATTGGCTAATTAAAATGGCAATGATCAATATTCGTGATTTTTAATATGACCTCTGAATGTGCACTATGGCATGTGTATCTGTTTTCACATTTATCAACACACAGGAGTAGGTTGGGAAGGAAGAGAGACAGAGACACAAAGATAATGAATAAATACTGATTAAATAAATAACTTACATTAAGTATTTCCAGTAAATTTATTCTGTTTAAATCAGATATATTATGATATTTTCAAACATAATTTTTAATAATACACACAGGTAATAATAAGCCTAGCACTTTTAAAAGGCATATCAGACTGAAAGATATATTTTTGCAATCCCCGTTTACTTTTTTTATTTTCTTCCTTTTTCTCCTTTTTTATTAATAATAATTATTTATACATTATTGTACTTTCACATCTCTAGGAGTTTTCCCAGATTATCCTCATTCTTCACCCACCCAACTCCACAGCTTCTGTCTTGAGAAGAGAGTCTTAGTGTCTACATTGGGTTTATATATGGGTTTTCATCTAATTTTTTTTCTATTTTACATCCTAACCACAGTTTCCTCTTTCTCCCTTTGTCCCCTCCCATCTTCCACCCACCGCACCCACCAGAGAAGGTAAAGCTTCCCTTGGGGAGTCAATAATGTCTGGTATAAGATTTTTTTTTTACAGCTTATTTCTTCCACTAATACTCCTGTTTGCTTTTACTTTGGGTTGTGCTGTGGCTTAGTGTTGTTCAGACAGGGTCTCAGTCGTTCAGGCTGACCTAGAACTCATACTTTGTCCTTTGATTGGCTCCAGCTTTTGGTTGTCTTTCTACCTCAGTATCCTAAGTACCATGATTACAGATATGAGCCAGAATACACAGCTTCAAAGCCATTTTTAATCCTCTGGTATCTACTGTGTATGTATACCCTATATATTTGCTATCTCCTGCGCCGGGAAATAGTACTTCCTGAATATCTTGGATTTTCCTTTTAGCTTTGGAAAATGCTTAATGATTTCTTGTTCTGCACCATAATGTCTAAGCTCTATTTTGACAAACACTGTTTGTAATGAAGAAACACATAACTTATCAAAATGTTGAGAAGAGACTAAGAGTACCCAGCCTTGGAGGGACATATATATTGTTCTGCACTGCATTTCAAATTTCAGACTATCTCTAGAAAAGAGAGTGAGAAAAATATAAAAGCCTATGTATGGAGTGCTATAAAATGCTGTCTTTGGATCAAGACATGGTTATTTGCTCACATAAACTAAAAGCAAATGTGCTTACCTTCCCAAATAAAGCCAATTAAAATTCTCAGCATGGGTGGGTAAGGGATTCTGGCAGATCTAGAAGGTTGCTGGGAGAGCGAGAATCTCTTTTTCTTTGTGGTATGGCCAGCAGTACATTGCACATGCCTTAGTGGATGTTTCCTTCCCAAACATGTATGAAAACATTGATCAAACTCAGTGAATTCAAAATAATAACAACAATAATAATAGTAATAAATTCACAAGGGAACATGAAGTGGTGAAAGAGTTACTTAGGAGTATCCCTATAGCAATCGGAGGGGGTGAATATGATCAAGAAACATTTTTGTATGTATGAAAATTTCAAAGATATTTGACAAGAATATTTTATGCATACATATCTATCACAATCATGCATACCCATCTCCATTAACCTCTCTTATCCCTTACCAAACCCATATGTACCTTTCTTCTGTCAAACAAATGCCTCTCTTTTTTGCATGACTAATTTTATGGTTCTGACTCACCGAGTTTAATTAGGGTTGCTTGCATGAACGAGAGAGTGATGTTATTTACTGGAACTTGATCCCATATCATGGAGTATACATCTCAAAGAAGAATGGTTTCTCTCCTCTAGAACCTGTTAAGAGCCAATAGTTCCTCAGCTAGAGTTGGGACCTTATGGGATCTTCTACCATCTATGCAGAATCTTGACAGGCTTGGTTTTGTGTAGATTTTGTGCAGGGAAACCCAGCTGCTGTGTGACAATTGGTGCAGGAATGGTCATTTCATATTCAGACATGAGTAATTCTCAATATTCATTCTCATCTTTTACAGATAACATTCTTTTCTACCCATCTTCCTTAGTGTTCCCAGAGCCTTGGTACATGGGGCAGATACAGTGATACCATTTACAGATAAAGAATCAACTTTTTTTTTTGGTCAGAGAAATGGCCAGTTAGGAACTAGAAAGGGGAGTCCTTTTGACAAAGGTGAAATGAGCAGTGATCTAGGTTATAAGAAATACGTAAAAGTGAGTTTGACATCTGTGAAACAAAACTATAGTTGTGTGGTCCCCAGTGGAGCTCATGATTTCCCCTACAATTCAAATCAATTAAGTTTACACTCTCAAACATAGATTCTCTCCCATGGAATTGGTATCAAATACAAACAGAATTCTATTGTTATATAAATTAAATCTGTCATGCTACCAATAAGTCAGTGGGTGTACTTGGACAGGCAGATCAGTTTTATAACATTCAGGGTCCACCTCTGAGGAACTATTGATGGCTTTTCTTCCCCAGCAGTGTATATAGATAGCACCATTGGTAATAATGAAAAAGCTAGCCAGCAGGGAGAAAGCCTCCAGCTCAGTTTTAGCTTTCTTTCTCTATGTCCAGGAAAAAAGTGTGTGATGTCTTCACAAATAGTGTCTTATGTTTGTAGAATGAATGGAATGGAAGGAAGGCAGAGAATGAGAGAGAGAAAGAGAGAGAGAGAGAGAAAGAGAGAGAGAGAAATACTAACTCTAGACTTCATTGTTTAGAAGTATGTGGGATCTCTATAATTTCAACTCATTCAAAATTATTTCAGGGATGGCTTTGGGATTTTTATTCAAAAAATATTTTCTTTAATAGTAAATAATTTTAAATGGCCTTAACCTTGATATGAGGGTGTATACTTATTAAGATAAAAGAATGAAGGTAATCCAGAGGTGCACTACTACAGAAAAATAATTCCTAAATCAATTGAAAATTAGGTTAATCAAGCTAAGAGGAAGTGTCAGTTCATGAAAGGGAACGCACAGAAACAGCTAACTTGAGCTTCCTGGAGCTCATGGATTCTGGACCAACAGCTAGGAAGCCTGCATGGGCTCTTCTTAAGGCCTCTCCATGTGTGACAGTTGTGTAGGCTTGTCTATTTTGGGGGCTCCTAGCAGTAGGATCAGGACCTGTCTGTCCCAGGCACTTCTAACTTTTGGATTCCTATTCCTTCTCCTGGTTTGCCTCAACTTGATGTGTCTTGCTTTGTTGACTCCTAGGCGAGTCCTGCCCCTTTCTGAATGGAGATGGAGGAAGAATGGATGGTGGGGAAATAGGAGGTGGATGGAGAGTACTGGAGGGATAGAGGAAGGGCAACTGTAGCCAGTATGTAATTAGAAATTATTTAAGATCTACACAAAATTAAGAAATTAAATAAAGAAAAAGAAAATTAGATTAGCATATATACACGATTTAAAAAAACCTATAATTGCATTATAAAAACAATAAAGACACTTGATTTATCTATACATATTTAAAAAGTTATTAGGTGGAGCCAATCATTTCATTTAATTTCATAATCAAATAGATAGTGAAAATGTTATTATTTTTAAATATTACATTTAAAGAACAGAGTTAGTGTTAGCTTTCTATATGCCCCATATGCCACTTCCAACCCTCCAGATCCTTGCTGATTCTGTTAGTTAGCCTTTATTTAGAAACAAAATTTCAGTTCTAGGCTGATAATTAGTTTCATCAGTGTTTTTAAAGGAAGACTTCAAATGTCTGTGGTGATTTCCCCCATTGTTATATGGAATCTGCTGTAAGCAACTTCAAACATCATTATCTCTTTCCTGAAAGATAAGATTTTATTCTTATTGCATTGAAACAAAAGTAAATGTCACCTATAAATTATCAATTTACTCAAGATATTAAATATTTTATGGAAGACCTGACTTAAACATCACACACACAAAAAAAAAAATAGAATCTAATCTTTCAACTTCTTCCACAGTTTATGTCACTAATTTTAAGTCAAATTGTGTTATACAAACATGCAAAATAAACTTAAGCCAAGTCCAAGTTGTTACTTTAATGCCCTGTCCACAAATGAATATTCCAGGGCATGAATATGGTTAACTAATTATAGATTTTATTTAATGTGTTTAACTTTAATGCATCTGTCATGCTCACTCACTTGATTTTAAGATGATAAACTATGCTTTCTGGAGATCAAATTGTACTGTATACCTTGTGAATATACTCTTGTTTTGAAAAGGCAATTCAAGAAGAAATTGAAGAAAAATAAAGGCATCAAAAACATAAATTCCACATAATCATAATGAGCCAGATATAAGATGATTTTTGTGAACACTGATCAAAATATTTACAAGGAGCATATATGTAATAAAAAGTTCTCTTTGGTTTGTTTTGAAGATATATTCTGAGCAAATTATTTTTTCAGTGGAAACTCGGTTTTGTTTTTCTACAACCTTTGGATAAGAAAATTCTGTCTGTTATTATAGACATGATAGTGAGTTTGAAATAGTGTTAAAATTTCATGGCAGAATCAATTTATATAAGGCAGATATTTTCTTAAATGTACTTATTGATTTTCTTGATGACTGAATAAAATTAGAAAACTGTAATATACTTTGGACAGTATTATTCTTGAATATTTGTTTATTTAAAGGATTTTTATGAAATTATCTCCAATTTTACTTGAGTAATATATATAGAGAGAGAGTAATTCAAAGGAAAATAGGGGGCTGGGGAGATTGTTCAGTGACTAGGAGTACTTACCACTCTAAGAGAGGACATGGGGAACATTCACAGAATCTATATGATGAGTCACAACTGCCTGTAAATCAAGTTCCAAGGGTCCAACACTCTCTTCTGGCTCAGGCTTCCACATTCACATGGTGCACAGTAACCAATGCAATCTTGCAGTCAAAAAGTTAAATAAGCAAACAAAGATAGATAAATAAATCTAAGCAATAAAAATTAGGCAAGCTCAAAATGAAAAGGAAATGATGACTGTTAACATTTTAGAATCAAAAGGACATGAGGATTGGTATGGTAACACAGAGACAAGTGAAAAATGAATTATCACTACAAGAAAAAATGCTGTATGCCATAAGGCAACTAGCTTTTCTTTCAGGGGATATAAGTAAGGTCTATTTAAGCTCTTAATGTGATTTTATATTCTCACTGGCTGCACAAGAGTTATGAAAATTATGAGGTCATAATTTTCTTAATGTGTTGTCATTCTGATTCTCCTGAGTGAGCTGCTGTTTATATGCTTGAGCTACATGTGGACACTCTTGCTTGAAGTGCTTCCCAGGAGCCAGGCTAATGGTATGTAGGTACCAGTACCAGAGAGATTGATGGACAATAGTTGGCATCATGATCACATGATTAATAAAATGCAAACATGTTACTAGGCAAACTGTAATTTCAACTATTATATTAAAATTCCTATATTTATGATTTTCATTGCTGCTAATATTATTACTTAATATGATTTTACCTTAGTTTATTCTTGCTGACATATGAAGTCTCTATTTTACAATACTAAACTGTGGAGAAGGCCCTTGTTACCTAAACACAGCCCACAGCTAGCCTTTCCCCCCCCCCTTTTTTATTTATTATGCATAAAGTCTCATTTTTATCCATGTATGTCCTTGTTCAAACTCCCTTCCCCCTCCTGCCCCTCCCAGTCACTCTCTCTTCTCTCCATTTCCTTATCCCCTCCCCAGCAAGGGCAGGAGGTGCCAAGGTCCCAAGGTAGTTTAGATGAGCATCCACTCCAAGCAAATCCATTTTCCTCATCTCAACATCAAGACTGGGTTAGGTGTTCCTCTGGAAAGAATGGGCTCCAAGGTGCCCTTTCAAGATGCTTCAGATCCCAAGGTGTTCAGTGGTTGTGGTTTGCAGCTTGGGTATGCTTTGCTTTTGGTTTAAAATCCACCAATGCGGGGCTGGAGAGATGGCTCAGAGGTTAAGAGCACTGACTGTTCTTCCAGAGGTCCTGAGTTCAATTCCCAGCAAAACCACATGGTGGCTCACAACCATCTATGATGAGGTCTGGCGCCCTCTTCTGTAAAACTGTATGCATAATAAATAAATAAATCAAAAAAAATCCACCAATGCATGAGTACATTCCCTGCTTATCTTTCTATGATTATGATACCTTGCTAAGGAGGATATAAGCTAGTCATTTTGAAATGCAGCCTGTTTCTCCATTTGGAAGTTCACTAAGCAGACCTACTTACAAGTTCGTTTTCAGAGATGAAGACCAAAAAAAAAAAAAAAAAAGAATTCCAAATGAGTAATAACATTGTGTGGGATGCCTTGGTTTTCTGTTCAGAGCCTAGCTTGACCTGTCTTGAAGAATTCCTGTTGTGCAGGTTTGATCTCCTCCTAGCAGGGATCTCAGGCCCCTGGCAGTGTATGCACAGCAATCTATGGGGAGAGCTGCTGGAAGCCAAGTGAAGAGGGAAGAGCACACAAACAACAAGGCATTGCCTAGCAAAGAGAAACTCAATCAAAAGGAAGGCACTTTCCCTTAGTACTGTTTAGCCTATGAGGCAGGCTGACTGAACAAAGTAATTCAAGGGAGTGCTACCTTGAGAACTACATGGGGAACTCTTTGAAAGTATGTGAGAAGTAAATCTCTAACAATTGCAATGCAATATTTAGAAGATGGGGATGACACAAATACAAATATATATTCATTTAGAAAATATAAGCAAATATTTACTAGAACACATTGCTGAAGGCTGCAAAATTAGGGGATCTTCATCTTATGGCTATTAAAGAAAATAAAAATTTTCACTTGCTGTTTACAAGCTTTTTAGAGGAATTGAAATATTTCTGATCACTACAGTATATTTGAGGTAAAGTGTCATATAGTTAACAGTTATTTTGACACACTCAATATAATATTTGAGTTATATAAAATACCTATGAAAACCAATCAATAAAACAATAAGTTTTCTGTTTAACAAGAAGTTATACCACTTTTTATAATGGTATAAAATGTCACATAATTAGAAAATATGTTAAGCATCTTATTTGACATAATAATGATGCAAAATAGAGAAAAAAATTTTTGTTCAATATACCTGCATTATTTTTTCTAGTCCCTGTTTTTGGTACTGAAGACCAACCGTTTATTGAGATTATGTCTACTCACTCATACATGCCCTGACCAATGCTCTACTTAATTGAAGAAGGAAGTCAGTTTCTTCATTCAATTGTAAGGAAAATCTTTTCTAATGAATGTCTTATTCTTCAGTTTTCATGGTGACTCTTCTTCTTCCCTTCCACATCTCTCTGCAAGATTTCAAACCAAGATTCCCAAGCGAAGATATCATTTTCACTAAGGTCAAATTTTAACACTAATACATAAGTCACTATCTAGAACAGTAATACTGGATACAATTATAACAGTCAATTTAGAAGGCACTGAGCTATAAACAGTAAGAATAAAGAAATCTTATCCCAGTTACAAGACTAATATTAAAGGCTTTATTTTTTAACATTGATTTAAAAATATACAAAGGAAATGGAGACTACCCTTATAACTTATAGTACAATTAGATATTCAGTTGGTAAAAATGTTTTTTCCCATTATGTAGGCAGTCAGTTTGTCCAAATGACTGTGTCCTTTGTCATAAAGAAGCTTTTCATTTTCTTTCTTTTTTTTTTATTGTTAAACCAATCAGTTTATTGGAGTTACTTTCAGGGCATATGTGACTCAAAGTCCGGTGCTTCCCTGATGACGCACAAAAGCTGCATCCATGGATCTCCCTGCCAACAGCGCAGGCTCTACTCTAGATAGTCACCTGTCCCCTAAGACTGTTCACTGCATGTTCACTGTTCACCTTGGAGAGAGGTTTCTGTACCCTTCTGGCCTTCCTGAGTCTTGTAAGCTAGTAGCCTCTCCACACACTCCAGAAAAAAAAATAATTTAAATTCAGAAGAAAAAGCTACACAAGAAAATGAAAAATCATTTCCTCTATCCCTGGTTGGTAAAATTATTCTTGTATGCCTTTTCATAAAGTAATTTGTGGTTTGGGAAACAATGGAATCTGTTACCTTTAATTACAACAGCAATGCAGGGTGCTATGTTTCAATCTGTGTTTGCAGTGAGGACTCTACGGGAAGGTGTAAAAAATGATGGGCCCCTCATCTAGAAACCCAAACTGGTACAGACTCTGCCTCTCCTCATCCTCAGAATTCTGCTTCTGTGTCCCCGATCATCAGTTCTTTTATTCTGTTACTTTGTGGATTCTCCTTGACCTTCCCATTCTCTTCTGTCCTTGAGCAAGGGTGTTGAGGGGAAACCAGAAAGGAACTTGGACATGTATGTGTCTTTGTTCACAGAGCCCAACTCATCACAGCCAAGAGGACAAGTAGTGACTAAAGGGGTCGAAAGGACACACTGGGCCAGGGCCAGAGATGCCTTATTCTGCATGCAGGCAGAAAAGTGATTATGATGCATGTGTGTGGCTTCTATAGTCATGTGTGAGTGGCTGTATGTGCATGTGCAGAGGTCAGAGGAAGATGTCATTGCTTTTCTTGTTTTCTTGAAATAGAATCCCTCCCTGAGCCAGAAGCTAGGCTAGTAGATGGCAAGCCCCAGAGAACCTGCTGTCTCTACTGTCTGAGTCACTGGAACTGCAGGTACATGGCCCCAGTGGCTATTCTCCTGGGTGCTGTGTTTGAACTAAGGCACTCATGATTTCACAGCAAGGGCTTCTGCACCTAAAGCAATCTCTTCAGCTCTATATTCTGTATTCTTCACAATGCACTGTGATGTAGAAGGGCTTGGGTGTTTTTTTTTCTTGGTTCATTTTGGTTTTTGCATTGAAACAGAAGCAGTCTGAAGTTTAAAAAAAATACAGTGACAAAGAAAGTTGAGGCAAGACTGCCTAAATACATTGTTGACACCCTTTTGTTCATCCTAAAACCAGAAGCTTAAATAGTTTGATATAAACCAGATGTGATGGCACACAACCATACTCCCAACACAGGGACACTGAGGCAAGAGGATGATGATAAGTTTTGGCTTATGAGCTACATAGCAAGGGTGATCTTAGGACTCATGGTAATGGGGATATGGCATCTGAACTGGCCATATACTATGGCAAGGCCCAGTGGCAGGACAGGGTTGCATTTGGTTAAGTTGCTGGCTGTGAGGGGTCATGTGAAGATCCCCACACAATTCAGGCTAATGTTAGAACAGAGAGTCACTCTCTGAAAACTGACAGCAAGGCCTCATTGCTGAGAACAACGTTCACAGTCCGTTGAACATGGGGAGGTTAAGTTGGTGCTTCCATGGAGCCTTCACCCTGTGTTCTAGTCTCTTTGGTGAGTAAAGGCTCTCTGTAGGCCATCAAAAAGAAACCTGGACACCAACCCAGTCACAAAACCTTTGATCTACAATCTGTTCTGCTTGTAAGATTAGCTGGGGCAATGGTAGCACAGAATTTGTGGGAGTGGCCAACCAATGTACTCCTATTTGAGGTTCATTCTATGAGAGGAAGCCCATGCCCAACACTGCCTGAATGACCAGAATCTGGAAACTGGATAGCCCAGAGACCTAAAGTAGACCTAAACATGACTGATCAGAAAAACAATCAATGAAATGATTCCTAATGATATTCTATTATATCCATCGATTGGTGTCTTGTCTGGTAGCAGATGGAAGCAAATGCAGAGACTTAGACAAGGCATTATGTGGAGAGAGAACCTAAATTTGAAGTTTCCATTGAGTTTCATTGAGTTCCATCGAGCTTGGGAACTCTGTGGAAGAGGAGGTGGAAAAGCTGTAGGAGTCAGAGAACATGGAAGACCCCAGGAAGTTATAGCCCATTGGATCATTAAAAATGGAGCATATGAACTCAGAAAGAATGAAGTGGCAAGCATGGAGACTGTGTGGGTCTGTACCAGGTTCTTTCATTTTTACAAGGTCCCATTTAGTAATTGTAGGTCTTAGTGCCTCAATTAGAGTGTTCTGCTTACATTTTTTTTTAAAAAAAAATCATTAGTGCACCAGTGAGTCCAAGGTTATCTCCAATTTACTCCTCTATCAGGTTCAGTGTATATGGTTTTATGTTGAGGAATTTCCTCTATTTGGAGTTAATATTTTATGCAGGTTGACGATTCTGCAGGTGGTTTGCTGCAGAAATGAGTATAAGACTTGGCAGGGTGGGAGGAATGGAAGAAAGGTGAAAGGTGAAGATCTGCAGATAGCCTAACTGCTTTCATGATTACAGTGGCCTATGGGTTGCCAGAGGTGCCTGCTGGAGTTGTGAGCTATTAGAAAACAATGAATAGGGGTGGAGAAAAGAGGGGAAAATCTTTGGGATTCACTGGAGATGGAGGAAGGACTGAGAGTAGCCTTAGCACTTACACTACAGCACAGTTAGGGATAAACCTGGGGCGGAGATTGGGTTTGGAGGAATGTAGGGAGAGGGGAAAATCTTCAGTTAGTCTACCTCCTTTCCTGGATGACACATTTATACCAAAGTTACTCTAAAGTTAAAGTACTTAAGACTGCATAAAGATTAAAATGTTGTTGTAAAAGTATAGGCAGCATGGCACATATTTATATTTTCCATTAGGAATTTAAGATTTATACAGAATATAATTGTTTATAAGCCAAAAGCAATTCCAGAACTTTGTGACAAAGTATAATTTTACTGTGATTAAATGAATAAGAATCCAGGCCAAATAAATCCATGGAGAATACGCTAATGTTCCACTTCACATTGATGTTGATTGGATTTATAATTTACAAAGCAAAGTTTCAGGCTGAGACCACAATTAAGATCTAGGTTCAGAATTGCCAAGTACTTCAAGTGGAGGAAGAGGAGAGAAGAAAAAGGCAAAAGGAATTGGAGAGACTTCACTGTATGTGCTTTCGACTGAACTTTTTTTACATTTCTTGACAAACTTGTCTGGTGGTTGTTTCAATGCTCACATCACAACAGAATATCTTCCCTTGACACGTTAACAGAAAGTATTAAGGCATGCATATTTTCAAAAGATGATTTGTATAAGATCAATATCTGAGATAATCAAGTCAGTAGAAAGAGATAAAGAGAAGAGAAAACTGGTACAGTGAGACAGAATGATATTTTTATACAAATCATTACAAATGGAAAGAGTTTTCTATATTGGATAATCAGTAGTGTCCAAAGAGATAAATAGTAAATAGGGTTCTGCATTGTTATATTCTGTAGTTGTAATATGTATTTCCCTCTTTGTTTCTTCTTTCCTGACCACAAAAATAAGACTTTAATATGTGGCCTAGTACAAATTTTCTAATTTTCATTATTATGTTTGAATTAGTTTCTGGTCTCCTCTCATGAGAGTTGGATACAAGCTTGCTTCTCACTAGAAAAGTAAATAAAACACAGCCAAATCAAGCCCTGTCAAGAGAAGTGGTGACCTCAAGCATACTGACCACACAGAACATTTCACACTGTGAATATCTTATAAAATTAAAATGTAATGACTTATCAGTCCATAGGTGCAGAGTGTGATAAGTACATCCCATCCTAAGCAAAATGATGAGTGGGGAATATGATGCCTTGGGCTAAGATACCCAATATACACTTCTTTTGAAAAACAAAAACAAAAAAAACAGTGCTTTGAAATATATATATTTGCATTTGTCCTTAAATGAAAGTAAATAATGCTTTGTATTTGTACTAACTGTGAAATTCTCCAACAATAAAGAAAACTTGAAGAAAATGAGCAAGGGTTTTTGGGTTTTTCATAAATCACATCTCTATCATCTAGGTGATGACAGCTTTTAAATAATTTTCTCAGCGTTGCCATTAAATTCCCTGGGAAGTAAAGACTTGGGTTCAAAGAGAAATCTGTACACAAATGTTTATGTTAATTTATTCATTTTGCACAATTCTGAAGAACACAGACATGCTTAAATGAACATGATTAAACAAAGTGTATTCCAACCTTAGTACGATCTACAATTGAAGTGATTAAAATAGAAATTAAATATTGATATGTACAACAGCCTCCATGAATTTTTAGAGAATTTCACTCCATGTGAAAAAATAATCCTAAACCTTACATACTTTATGATTCTGCATACATAATATTATTTTCATCACAAAACTACTGAATAGAAACTATGCAACTGGTTGTTAAAGTTAAGAATAGTTAGTGGCATGAAATACATACTATAAAGAGCCAGCAAATGGCTGAGCAGTAACACCCTCTAAACTAACACTTTTCCCTGGAGGTTATGACAGATTTACCTAGTAATAAGAGTTTTACAGATGCAATTCAATTATCTCCAAGTGAAGTTATAGCATATCATCATGGTGAATCCCAAATCCATTAGTGTCCTTGTGGGACAAGGAATATGAAAAATAGATACATAGAATGAATTTTCACAGCTATACTCCTAACTTGGATCCATCAGAAGCTAGAATGGACAAAGAAGGATTCCTTTCTGGAGTCTTTGAATGGAGTACATCACCACTAATTCCTTGATTTCAGACTTCTGACCTTCAGAATGATGAGAACATGAATCTCCATATATCAAGTTATGTTAAAAAGTTAGTGAAACTCTAAAAGAAATAATGAGACAGTGAGTTTTTCATGTGGAAATACTCACTTACGTCCAGATTGGTGATATTGCACTACTTTTCTGTAGCAGTTAGAGAGAAACTTGACAAAAGAAAAGAGTGAGTATGTCCCTATTTTTACATAGTAGCATTAAATCTATAATAACCCCTAATAAATTTTAATAATAAATAATGAAAATAAGTGCCTTTTAACTTGATTTCATGATGAAAATTGAAGAATATTAATTTTATGCTACCCCTTTGTCTAAATTTTTGCTGCAAATAACCAAGAAATTAACATATCTTTTGCCCACAAAATTTTCAAAATTGTCTTACATTATTAAGTGAAAGTATATATGTCTTAGCAAAACACTGTAACTTCTGTATATTGATGCTATGATGAGAATTATCAGCTATAGTCATCATTTAGATGATGATTTAGATAAGAACACTGAACATTTTTGACTATGTATTGTTAATAAAGAATAGTAGATGTAAAAGTCCCTAAAAGAGAAATATAAAATATAGTAATAGGAATAGAAAATTTAGAGAGGAGAAATAAAAACTAGAAACTAGCAGAGTATGTCAAAGCATAGCCAAATTTATTTGATCAATTTGGGCTGTTCTTTTTCCAGAAGAAACATATATAGACATGTAAAAGTACCTAAGCAGCTATAATTTGGTCAATATTCTTATGTCAAAAACATAAATCTTAAAAATAAGTAGCTCAACTAAAAAAATAGCCACAGTTTAAAATTTTTCATTTAAAATATACTTTCAGTAGTAATTATTTCTATTAAAATAGAAAAATCTGTTATTTTGAAATGCCAAATACATCAATGATAGTTGCTCTTCATAATTTTCAGACTTTTGTCACTGAAGTAAAAATGTGCAATTTTAATATGTAATATTTATATCAGCCTTCAGAATGAACACTTGAAAGCATAATCTGGGACAGAAAATGTATGTTTAAAATTGTCCAGAACAAAATTCATCCTCATTTTAACTTACAATGCTTCATTTAAAACCATACCAAAGAGAAAAGAAATGGTCCTATTCATTTTTATTAAGATATGTAAAATAAAATTATAAAACATCTTAATCAATTTGCATAATTTGACACTGTACAGAAACAGTCAATGAATTCTGTCTTTAAAAATGTAAAGCTTTCTGTAGAATTTTAGCTAATACTTCTACTCATTTTGAACATCAATTTGGAACTTTTTGGTCCAGATCACCCATAAGTATTAATAAGTCATAATGGTCTTTGTAATGTTGGCATTAGTAGTAAAATTTGTAGTACCATTTTCTCTATATGAGATTAAACATGAGAAATTAAGTAAGATACATACATGTATTTTATCAATAATGTTTACAATTTTTACCAAATCAGTATGAAAACAAATTAGCACCCACTTTCTAATTTCAAAACAAAATATTGCCTATTCACAAGAGTATTTTAACTTTTTAACACCAGTTTGGATATTCTATCTTGCCCTCTCTCTCACCCTCTACTTCGCCCTTTCCTTTCCCCCCAATTTGTGTTTGTAAGCATGAACATGAATAGACCTCAGAGCCTTAGGTAGACTAACAACTAATACTAAATGTCATTCACAGTTTCCACCCCCTCAGTTACATTTTGTATCTCTTGCTGGAAAAATGAAACAAGACTTTATAAAGAGAAAAATTTCAGGCAGGTAACACACACACGCATATACACACGATGCCAAAGGTGATTGACATTATAATTTTTTTAGTGTTCTGGAGGTCCAGGAGCCCTAGCTTAAGTGATTCTACAAGTGAGAACCTTCTTCCTGAGTGAAAACATATGTGCAAAAAAGGCATGGTAAAGATGCATGAGAGGGAACACATAAGAGCCCCAGAGTTGAAGAGATAAGATGGAGTCCAAAGAACTACAACACAGGGAGCCCAGGGGAAGAGGCATGAGATAGCAGAAAATGGAAGCAGGGGAGACACACGCCCTGTGTTCATAAAGTACTTATGTCTTCAATAATGGCATTAATCCGTTCACAAGATTTTCCTGCTTCAGTCACCTCTCAAAAGTCAAAAGTGTTGTTCTCAAGCCTGCTATTGCTTAGAAATTAAGTTTCTACCACATGAATTCCACATCAGTATCCTAGTGCTCTTCCCATTGTCTATCATTGTAATGATCAAATGACTGAGGTCTGTCCATAAGAATGTCAAAGCATATGATTGTTTTCATATACAGGACATCCACCATTTCTCATCCTTCACCCATTGACTGAAGGGCCTTGTATAGGCCCTTCATAGTATGCTATGATGGCAGACATAAATCACATCCTTGAGTAGCAATGTGTTATACAAAAAAGTGTTTCAGTATAAAGGAAATCAGGGAGCTGAGGAGATGGTTCACTAGTAACATCACTTGTCACAGAAGCACTGAAGACAAGAGCTGATCAGAAACTATGTAAATGTGAGGTGAGTGTAGCAGCCCACCTGTAATTCCAGCTGTGGATTTCAAAGACATTGGATCCTCAGTGCAGACTGTGCTACCAGCCAAATGCGCCAGCTCTAGGTGTGAGTGAGAGTCCTCTCAAAGGGTATAAAATAAAAGTAAGATGAAAGAGGCATAGAAGATGGTTCCTGTCAACTTCTGAACTGCATATGGTCAACACATGCTCACAGACAAGCATGGAAGAGGCACAGACACACGACTGAAGAATGAGGGAGAGAGACAAACAGACTACAGAGAAACAGAGGCAGACATAGAGAGCCACAGTCAGAGAGAGAGAGAGAAAATGGAAAAAAAGAAAAAAGTTGCATTTTGTTGAATTATAGAAAGTTGTGATTGATTGTTGGTGTTGCCTATGCTTTGGACCCTGCTGGTTTCCTTTTTGGGGAGCGGGCAAGAAGGCACAGAGCAAAGACACAGTCTCTGGGAACCAGCTGAAACAAACAAGGTCAATTTATTAAGGAAGGGGCAAGGCTTTAGTTTTATTTAAAAAGGTTTTTTATCCCCTATATCTATTACTACTTCCCCTCTCTATCCTCCTCTGTGTCCTCCTTCAGCCTTCCTCCACTCAATTCCCCATCCTTTCCCCATGGAAAGCAAGGAATCCCAAGGTGAGTCAGTTTAGTTTGGTATATATAATTGAGGTAGGTCTGAGTCCCTCAGCCCAGTATTAAGGCTGCCTTAGGTGTTCCACTATAGGGAATGGGCTCCAACGTGTCAATTCATGCACCAAAAACATAGTCTGATCCTACTGCAAAAGGCTGCAGAAACTGCCCCTGCCATTTGACAGCCCTCTAACCTTGCAGTGTTTAGTTCCTATCCATGAAGATTCCTTAGAGATTGTTTCTGAGTAGTGAGCTCCCAATAGCTTAGGTCAGCATTCCCTGTGGATCTCCTTCCCATGATCCTGATCCCTTTGCTCATCTACTAAGTCCTCTCTCTTTCTTCAGCTGGACTGGGAGCTCAACCTGTTGCTTAGCTATAGATCTCTGCATCTACTTCTATCCATTGCTAGATGAAGGGTCTATAATGACAATTAGGATGGTCATTCATTTGATTATCAAGGAAGTCCTGTTTAGCCACTCTTTCTACTGTTGCTTGGATTCTTAGCCAGGAACATTTTGTCGGTTCTGCGTTTTCCCTCTCTGTTGCTCCTCTCAGTCAACCATCTCCTTCTCTCATGATTTGTTCCCATTATTTCTTGCTTGCTCCCGTATATTCTCCTAATTTACTCAGGATATTATCCCAATTTCCCCTTCCTAGGGGGATACCTGGATGTCTTTCTTAAATTCTTTTTGTTATGTAGCTGTTTGGGGGTTGTGGTTTGTAGCCTGGTTATCCTTTGCTTTATGTCTAAAGTCTATTTATGAGTGAGAACATACCATGCCTATTTTTCTGGGCCTGTGTTACCTCACTCAGGATGATACTTTCCAGATCCACCCATTTGCCTGCAAATTTCAGGGTGTCTTTTTTTTAACTCTTGAGTAGTACTCCATTGTGTAAATGTACTACAATTTTTAAATCCATTCTTCAGTTGAGGGATTTAAAGCTTGTTTCCAGGTTCTGGCTATTTTGAATAATACTTCTATGGACATAGTTGAGCTAATAACCTTGGAGTAAGAAAACAATCTTTTGGATATATGCCCAAAAGCAGCATTACTGGATCATTGGGTAGATTGATTTCCAGTTTTCTGAAGAACAGCCATACTGATTTCCAAAGTGGCTATACAAGTTGACACTTAAAGAATTGCTGGACATCTTTAACCAACAGTGAAATGCTAATTGAAACAACTTTGAGGTACCTGTTCAGAATGGCTTATGAGGAAGTGTCCTCTCAAGAGGCCTTTGTGTCTATGAGGAAGTGCTAGGAGCATGTTTTTGGTGCTAGTTACAACCAGTTTAAACTGGGTAAACCTGGGCTGGCCCTCATGCCCTTACAAACCTCTAGGACCTATATATTTCACCAATGATATCTGTAGCAACACTATTCCAATAATTTCCAGAGAGAACTACAAGAACTATGACTATATAAGTAATGTCAATATTAAATAAGACATTACCCCAAAATAAAACACCTAATAAAATGCATTATAAGAAATCACTGATAATTTAAGCAGCAATATTGAATAATATAATAAAAACAGTTGTTCTTTATTGTCTTAGCTAAAGCATGCTAAACATGTCTTGATTTAATATGGTTTTTAGATTTTCAAATACTCACATTCCAAGAGATTGAGTCTAGAAAAGGCACACTTGTAGTACAAAATTTCCTTCCTGCGTAGTCCCGAGGTCTGAACGGCAGTCCCAAATAATCACATTCAATCTTATATTAATTACAAGCTGATTGGCCTATGGCTCAGGCTTATTCCTTGCAAACTCTTACTCTTAAACTAACTCATGATTAGTCATGTAGATTAGTACCTTTTCACAGAGCAGCATTCTCATCCTGCTTTCTCTGTTTCTGTCTGGCGTCTCTTCTCTGCAATTCCTCTTCCCAGAATTTTTTTTAGTCTGATAGCCCTGTCTACACTTCCTTTCTGCCTTCTGACCAATCAGCATTTATTAAACCAATAAGAGTGACAAATATTTACAATGTGCAAAAGCAGAATCCTACAACATTATACTGTTCTTTCTCAGGAAAATAAAACTTCACCTTTTACTTTTGGGTACACTGTAGCATGATGTAGTCAGTAGTATTACTGGATATTATCCATGCATCATTAATACCAATAATGACCTTCACTTGTATTTATTATAAGATTTCTGTCTTTTGCTTAAAGTTTTGGCAAGAAAAAAAAGTCACTGTCTTGCCATTCCCTTTACCAGGTGGAATGCTTTCTATGCTGAAGTTTCTTGTACATATGAAAATCTACAATGTAGAATCAGTTATGCCTCATTGATAGAAACAAATATACACACTTGTGTACACACAGCATGCATACACATACATATACACACATCTGCTCCTTAGGTTAGTCCAATAACATAAGTTATTCTATCTTTGGCTATCTCGGAACTCTCTAGTATACCAGGGTGTCTTCAAACTCAGAGATGCACTTGCCTCTGCTTCCTGAGTACTGTGATTAAAAGCAACTGCCACCACTGTTTAGAAATGTTATTAAGAATTTATTTTATTACAAAAATTAATGCTTAAATTTATAATTTTCACTGCTTAGTATCAGGGAAAGATTTTGTTCTAAAGAAGCAATTGCAAAGAATACAAAATAGAAATGACAACTATTAAATTTGTTTCCTAATAATATTTCATACCAGGCTTAATTCATCAGCGTCATGCCTGCATTCTGTTTCTATAATGTACATACTGTGTTCTTAGTTCAGAATATAGATAGATATTACAAAAAAAAGACATATGGAATATGTTGAAAATTCAAAGGAGACAATAAAAAATTGAGCCCCTTTCAAAATCTTCAATAATTTTTATTTTCTATGTTCTACTTTCAATGAAATTGACAACTCTATTTAAAAATCACTACCAATGCATTTTTGACTCATTTTTATTTATTGTCAATTAATAAATTCATTAAGGATATAGATATGTGTCTTCTTTACAGAGACCTGCACTTGCTTTTCAACACTCAAATCAGGTAGCTAATAATATTTTGGAACTCCAGCTACAGGAGATCTGACATCCTCTCCTGTCTCCAAAGGTATCCAAACTTCAGAATCATACAATCATAAATAAACACATAAAATTTTTAAAAGTTCATAAAATAATGGCAAGTGATGCCACATTGAGTACTGAGCACATAACAATAAATAAAAACCAGCCAATTGAATTGGACTAAAAAGATGAATACAGTCTATTGTGATATATAGCTTATGTAAAATCAAAAGATGCCAGCAGAGAAGGGATTCATTAGTTTAATTTCTGGAGACACAAGGGATATTTCATGGTGAAAACAGTATGAATAGAAACCCCTGGATAAGTATGAATTCTGTTGATCAGCAAGTGAGATATAATATTGTCTAAAGTAGAGACAAAAATTGAACTACAAGAATAGTAATGCCATGAACCATATCAAGAAATCTGCACAGTTAGAACATTTAAGAAAGAAAGCAAATGCTAAGATATTTAATTCAAGCAGTAATGTGAAAAGAATTTTGATACAAAAAAATCTGTTAGAGACATGAAGTTCTAGTCAAGTGCTAAGTGTCCCTGAATGTTGCCATTCCTTCAATTCTCCTACTATTTCTATTGCAAAAGTCGTGATACATCAAATAATATTTGGGACATTTAGAAGAAGATGAATATTTCAAATATATATACAGAGGATAAAATTAAGACTTTTTGAGAGAGAAGGAAGCTCCCACATGAAGAACTATTAGAAGTGAATAAATGATTTCCTCTCAAAAGATAGATTAAAAGAAATAAATGTTGGATTTATAGGTCTAGATGACAATTTTGCAGAAAAGACACAGTTTATACCTCCTAAAATTCAACTAGAAAGAGAGAACATTGCACAGAATCTGAACAAGGACATATGTGCAAAGGAGGTGGAAAAAGTCAGTCAGACAGACAGACAGACAGACAGAGGAATATCCTGCTGAGGAATCTTGCAGGATATAGGGTATTTTGAAAAAAAAATAAATTCCAGAGAGAATGTAATAACACT
This sequence comes from Sigmodon hispidus, assembly GCA_004025045.1. Classification (NCBI taxonomy): domain Eukaryota; kingdom Metazoa; phylum Chordata; class Mammalia; order Rodentia; family Cricetidae; genus Sigmodon; species Sigmodon hispidus. The sequence goes on from PVIH01000487.1 coordinate 34,242, forward strand.
TTATCTTGGTCTTAGAAAAGATGAGAAGTAATTGGTGAAGCTTTGGAAATGGCTGTGTAAGTGACAAAAACTAGACTAGAGAAGACATTAGGGGAAGAAGGTATGAACATTTTTTCCTGTAAGTTATTGATGTTAGAATTGGTGATGGAAATGGAATTTTCTAACAGGCTGTAGGGACTTGTTTTATCTTGATATTAGGAGTTTATACATGAACAATTTATTGAATTCTTTATTTTACTCGAAATAAAATAAGTAGAGATTTAGAAGTTGAAAATATCAGAATGTCAAGATAACTATTATTAATGAATAACCTAGAAGAAAAAAAAAGAAAAATAATGGATCGATAGGACAAAAATAAAAAGTTTATCCATGATGAATAATCCTTCCTTTCTTAGGCTAGGATATAAAGAGTAGAAAGTGGAGAACCAGCATGTCGTAGAGAATATGTGTGCTAGTCAATAAAGGATTAATAAAGTCTTTCAAGCATGTTTTGATTCACTTCTGGGGCATTGCTTTCTACTTAATAATTTGGCACATTAATGAATTTCATGTTCTTATTTTCTTTGATAATTGTTAAATCATCACTCTCCTTTTGTAAGTAATATTTACACTCTGAATATATTATTTTGCTAAATGTCTTCCAGAAATTATAAAAATCATAATTATATCAGTTTTATCTAGGTAATTTTTAACTGTTATAACTAAATTAGAATTAGCTGCCAAATTTAAGAAAAATATCTTTGTGACTATTCATATCCACACTAAAAATAGCATATAATTACACTGACATTTAAAACCTTTTATGGGAATCATTGACAAATTTTTATTTGGATTTGAGGAAAGTGTAATTTTATATTATGTATAATGAATGAATCTTTCTAAAAATGTACTTACTTAATTGATACAAAAGATTACCTAGGTGGTATTTTATAAATTCATTATCTTCAGAAAAAGAGAGAATCACATTTATTATAAAAGTAAGAACACCACTGGATAATGCAAAGTGAGATATTTCGTCACAATTCATGCCCAGTTAAGTAATCAAACTTCCCTTTGATATTTAGAATGTTTTTATTAAAGTAAAACCATGAAATACAATGTCATAAAATACAATGTTTTACATCCACAGCCAATATTTTAGGACCCATTTCTTTATCCTATAGTATTACAGTCTTGCAGAAGGAGTATTTTCATAATAAAATATGATATTCTTTTTCTTTGTAGTATTTTGCAGTTTTCATGCCCGACTATACAAAACCCTGTTTAGCATGAAGCAGGCACCTCAGTGACACTAAACTTAAAGACTGACAAATTTTCATAATTGACTTTTGAAATATCCATGTGCTGAAAGATATGCTTTATATCAGTGGCTAAAATCTAGCCTAAAACTCAGTTTGGGATAGGAATGCATAAAGCACACATTGATGCTTACATGTGGGCTAGTCTGTCAATTTCTGAAAAGTTAATTTGAGACATTTATTAATTACATTTAATTTCTAAGGCACTGTCAGATTAACTTCCTGAAAATCATTCCCTTGCTCAATAATGTACTCTTTTCAGTAAAATAGAGAGTTTGTGGTTCTTAAATATTCATGAGGCTCAATAGTTTCACAACAAATCAAATTTAATTAAATGATGCATTCCCCCCACTTACAAAAGGTTTATTAAAGGTTTATTTGCTCATGCAAATTAAAGTGTTAGAGTCAAAATCCACATGAAACTTGGCACTAACAATTAAAAAAATATATTGAAAGATTTCTCGCCTCACTGAAACACCTTGCTATGTTTAAACTGCTCAGCTTGTCATTTGGAATCTTTAATGAAACCAGGGAGGAGGCTATTTATTTGCATAATAGGACATAATTTGCTGTGGTGAGGTTTTAATTATTTATGGGTTGTCTGAAATATTTAAAATGGCATCACTAAGGAGCATGAAGTGTTGGATAATGCCTTCATTTCAGGTTTCCTGCCGTTTCTTTTATGGGTCAAGCGATTTATTTCTAATTAGCATACCAGGCTAGTGGCTTTAAAAACATAAGGAAAACAAATTGGTTTCAGTCTGTTTGCAGTTTGAGTGGTTGGAGATGGCCAAGGGTCACTGAGAAAGACTAAGAGGAGTTAAGGGTTGGAGCCAGAAGTCAAGCAAGCACACAGGAATTCCTGACTCAACAAAGCCATACATGCATTTGTGAACACTGTTGACTATATGTATTGCTTTCTCACTGGGAGAGAGTGGGCAAGAGTTAATGGATTTTATGTTATTTGTCCCTTAAAATATTTTCTAACATTATCATATCTCTTCCTGGAAATGATGTTTGAGCAACAGAAAACATTCCATTTCTGTTGATAAAAGATTTAATAATTACTCTGTACGTAGGGGAAATGCAAAAGTCTCAGGGTCAAATTGTGCATTTAAGTATGGACAATGCGATCTTATTTATTTACAAGAAATGCCTGTGATTAAACAGAATTGTTTTCACTTTTTAAAAAAAAATTCATAAACCTAGATATTTTATGAGAAATTCTAAATTAGTGGAATGTACTAGATGCAGAACTTATAGGTCACATAGTGTAGTATTACATTAAAAAAAAATTATCAAAACTCTGGGATAGTGTTGCAAATAAAGCCCTCACCGCTGTTAAAAGCAGACTTTCATGCTGTTTACTTCCATCACAAATACAGTTTTCTTTAAAACATTTAAAAAAAATTGTAGTGTTTAAGAAGAGTTGCATAGTATGGAGAGATATATCTGGGACAAGTTTTTACTGTTCCTGTGTGAAGATCTTGATGTCTCCAGCATGATGTGCATAAGTTGAAAGAGGAGGTAATGTGCTGTTGTCAAACATTCTCTCATCTGTCACCCTCTGGCCTCCAAACATGGATAGGGAGATAGCCGCCAGATGTCAAGAAAGAGCCTTTGGGCATTGCAGAGGATGTTCCCAGTGCCCTGTCAAGTAATAAACAGATGTTCCATTCAGAGAGAGTTTTATGTTTAACATTTGAGGAGTCCAGGTGATGGTCAAAAGTATAAATGCATCTAAAAGCTCAGGGAGAAATCTGAGTCACATTATCCTCAAACACAAATTGCTTGTCTTTTGTTTGAATTATAGTTCCTAAAAGTGCAACCTTCAGAAAATAAAGAAAACATTTGTTTAAATATCTATGGGATTCAGAATGGCAGACAAGCAATGGTTGGTTCACCACCTGCCCCGCCCCCAAAGGCTTGTAATTTAGATCACGAGAAACTGAGCAGTGAGTGATATGAAAAGATTCAGCTATTAATGTTCTTCAATATATATTAAATTTCCATTGATTTTTCTTATCCTTTGATGAGGTTTTATGATGAAATAATCTGAATTAAGAGCAGGTGTTATTTGGAACTAAAAGACACTTCAAGGAAAATGGAATTTGCACAATAGTTAAAAATGTTTTTAAACTGTTGAATTGGTGCACTTGCCTGAATGACTCTTGTTTTACCTTCTTTTTTTCTACAATATAAGATAGCAAATTTGAAGTTTGATTAGTGGTTTCATATAACTCCAACTAGTAAATTATTAATACACGAACTGTGATATTTGCAATTCTAAAAAAAAATCAACAGTTATCTTAATTGTTCTGAGAACTAAAGTACATAAAAATATTGTGACAAGAGAATTTAAAAGTTAGGTTTTTTTGGTTTTATTTTTCTTTTGTGGGACTTTGTGCTAAACCTACGACCTTATGCAGGCTACATGAATACTCTACTACAGTGCTATGTACCAGTAATTCATGTGTGGTAATATATTGTGTACTTAATAAAATTGGTCTGGAATATCAGAGGACAGAATCACCTACAGTCAAAACATGAAAGTCACAGAGTAGTGACTAATGCCTTTAATCACTCAGGCCTAGAGATCATTCTGGATGTCTGTGAATTCAAGGCCTAACAGTCAAGCACTGGTAGCTCACCTAATTATGATACAGAGTTTTGATACAGATTATGATATGACCTTGAGCCAGAAAGTAAAACAGCTGGATGGGGAAAGAAGTATAAGAAAGGAGGAAACAGAAATTCAGCCATTCTGTAGAAGAGACCAGTAAGGCTAAGGACCTGTATGGATAGCACTTACCCTGTCATGTCTGAGAAGTTAGCTGAGTGAGAATTGACTGTGGTGTGTTTCCTCTCTCTGATGTTCTACAGTATGTCACCACATTTATGTGTTTAATGGACTTTGCTTCAAGATTCATTGTAATTCCACATGCAGAAAACTGAATAAAACGTTCACAGACATACCTACTGAAAACAGTCTTCCCTTACTTTGAACATCAGATGAATGATGCATCTGTTGTAATCTCAAAGAATGTATTAATTCATTATTATCATCCTAATTCCAGTTTGTTTGAGGACTAGATCTTGATTTAACAATTGTTTAAACAGTTTCACAATTGCTCAGTTAGGGTTCCCATTGCTATAACAAAATACCAAAAGAGAAAGCAACTTCAAAACTGGGTCAGGTGTTCCTCTGGAGAGAATGGGCTCCAAGGTGCTTCAGATCCCAAGCTTTTCAGTGGTTGTGGTTTGCAGCTTGGGAATGCTTTGCTTTTTGTTTAAAGTCCACTAATGAATACATCTCCTGCTTGTCTTTCTGGGTTTGTGATACCTCACTAAGAGGGATATTCTCCAAAACCATCCATTTGCCTGAAAATTTTAGGATATCATTTTTTCTTACTGCTGAGTAGTACTCCATCGTGTAGATGTACCAGTTTGTTAATCCGTTCTTCAGTTGAGGAGCATCAAGGTTGTTTTCAGGTTCTTGTTATCACGAATAATGCTGCTATGAACATAGTTGAGCTAGTGCCTTTTGAGTGTGAATGTGCATCTTTAGTGTATACACCAGAAGTGGCATTGCTGGATTCTTGGGGAGATTGATTCCCAGTTTTCTGAGAAATTGCCATTCTGCATTCCAGAGCTGCTGAACAAACTTACACTCCCACCAACAATGGAGGAGTGTTCCCCTTGCTCTGCAACCTCTCCGGTATTGGCTGTCTTTTTTCTCAGGTGGACTTAAAACTAGCCAGTGTAACCGTTAACTCACAATATAAATTAGATCCCTGGCCTTAAGTATACACTTTAGAAAGTGTTGTTATCTTTTAATCTCTAATTACCCTTAGAGTTTAATTTCCTTGTCTTGGAAGAGTTACATTTTCCAGAGAGCCACAGGGTTTGAAAGTTATAGTTTCAGTGGCTGCTATTCATTTACTAATATACATTCAAAGTGCTTTCATATCTTCACATAACTTGATTCATTTCCTTCCAGTGCTGAACAACATTCAATTTTCTGGCTATGCCAGCTATTTTACCTATACACACGCTGAAAGACAGAAACTGTTAGGATTTTGTGCGAATTTTGTACAGTTCGTATTTACCCAGTTTTCTGGTGGAAGATGATTTCTATGGATGCACGTGGGAACATGAAAGAAGGCAGCAGCAGGAGATGCTTAATGTGGTTTTCATGTAGAAAAAAGCTTTCTTGTCCAATGGTTATGATTAACAGAAAGGTTGCGGCAATAGGAGTTATGATAGCTCAGATGGTTATAATAAGCAAAGAAGGGAGGGAAGAGAAAGAGGGAGGGAAGGAAAAGAGGCGAATAGGAGCCTTTCCAAAGGACAAAAGGAGAGAGAGAGATTCAGAAGCAGGAATTTGCTTTAAATGGGGTTTGATGTCAGAGCTCAGAGGAGTGCTTGGCTTTAGAGGCTAACAGAAACTTAGTTAACTTACAAGATTTTGTGACAAATAACTAAGTTGTAATATATATCGTTGCACAATTTTCTGTGTAAACATGTTTTTAACTATTTTGCATAAGTAAATACAAAGGATTTTGACTATGTCTCATGGTAAGACATCGGTTATTAAATTAGTTTTAGGAAAAACCAGTCACAAGTTTTCAAATTGCTTGACTTGTTTGCATTTTTAATTGTAATTGCTGAGCTTGAGTGCCTCCATTTCCCTTCATGCACTAGATGCTATCAGTGTTTTTTCTCTGCTATTGTAATCTGCATAAATGTGTATTACATTGCTTTTGGCTTTCATTCCCCTTATAGCATACGGTATTGGACATCTTACCATGTTCTTAACTTTTATTTTCTCTGATGATGTATTTTTTTGCACCTTTCTGTAAGAATTTTATTATTTCTTTGGTTAAGTTTGAGTGGTAATTCTGTATTTTGTTTGAGAAAGGTCTTCTCTTTTTATTTTTTTAATATTTGTTTTGCCTTATAATGTTTTTTTTTTATTTTATTGCTATTATTTTGATGCTGTTTCTGTAAACCAGGGTCTTGTGTAGACCAAGCTGGCCTGAAACTCTGAAAAACAAATAATAACCTTGAGACTTGGATCTACCTGACTTTTCCCTCCTAACTGTTGTATCTACAGATGTATGTCAAGATTTGTGTTTTAGGTGGGGATGTCCTGGGAATTGAGTGCAGAGCATTATAACATGCCAGTCAAGGACTATTTCAGTGAAGCTCCAATCTCATTCATTCATGCATTTCATACTTTACTTGTAATGAAAATTTCAGCGTCTCATACAAAAAAAAAGTAAAGAAAAGTCCTCTTGAATATTTGCCTCACAAAAAGGAAACTATATCAAAACAGTTTGAGAGAAGAAAGTGTCAAAATTATTACCAACCATACATCATTCCTTTTACATATGAAAAAATTATAAATTTATTCTAGGGATTTTTGGAAGGGAATAACTCTGACAAAGAAATAAGTTAAAATTTGAATTACTGGATTTGGCTGAAAATGTCTGATCATAAAGAGTTAAGTTCAGCCAGCAGCTATCAGACAGCTTGTCTGACTTGGCAAAGCACCCACTATATTCACCCAGGAGCCCAGGAAGCAAAAGATGGATTGAAGCCTACTGTACACTCAGACACGAGGCCCTGAAACCAACTTTTATAATGAAATAGTAACATCCAAAAGCATTGTGCTGTTTTCCATATTTGAACATTATGTTTGCTTTAAAGAAGAATGAGAGTGAGTCATTGCCAAGTGCAGATGACAGTAAATACAAAGGAGACTGATAAAGCTGCTGCAGTAAAGTGGGCACTCAGGCTTGCACATCTTGGCATTTACTTCCCTACCAATTAATACTCAAGGCAAACTCTCAGACATTTCATAAACGCTCTACACTTAGAAGTGATGTACACAAGTGTTAGTGTAAGTAACTAAGTTTATCGACCTTAAAATCAAAGCCTAAATATTTTATCATTTTTGTTTACAATCACAAGACGCATATTTCATAAATTATACATTTTTCTTTGTTCAAATTCCTTTGGACTGTGTGACAGATTTCAAGCGTGATTACATATATATAGTTAACTTACTTAACTACATTTTGGGGTTGTTTTGGTTTTTGTTTGTTTTGGATTAAACTTTATTTTGATACTAAAGAATATATATTTTATTATGAATAAAGTCATACTTTTTAATCCATATATCCCTTTGTTTAAATGCCCTTCCCCCTCCTGCCCCTCCAGTCAATCTCTCTTCTTCCCATCACTTTATCTCCTAACCAGCAAGGTCAGGAGGTCTCAAGGTCCCAAGGTGGTTTAGTGCAGCATTCACTCCCAGCAGATCTGCTTTCCTCATCCCAAAATCAAGATTGGGCAGGTGTTCCTCTGGAGGGAATGGGCTCCAAGTCAGATGTAGGTTTACATGATTTTGGCTTTTTTTTTTTGCTTTTACAATACTTTTTTTGTCATAAATTATCTAACAATACACTTTTATAATGTAAAACATATCTTTTAATTGTTTGCACATGGACAATCAGTTTACTAAACATTAGACTTCCAAGAGAAAATAAACATAAATTTTGTCATATAGTACATTTAAGAAGATCTTATCCACATATATTTTGTTAGTTCCTTTGGTATTTTAAGGGGCTTTCTGTCTATACAATGCTGAGTCTATTACTCTAGCTTTGAAAATTATCAGGATCTTGGTTAGTAAAAATGTAACTTCACTTACAAAATACATCACCTGTTTTTATGGTTTCATCTTTATGTTAATTTCTTCACATAAACTTTAAAATTATTTGGTGAAATTTATGTAACCAAAATAAAAACAAATCTGTTCTGACCCAAACACAAAATATATAAAAATTGTGCATATAGTTGAACCAATTTATATTTGGTAATCATCTATTATTGATTTGTTCTTATTTTCACATGTGATACATTAACCTATAAGTACTTTGTATGATACTAAGTGACTATGCTAAAGTTTTCAATTTTAAATTAAAATCAGAGTGGATCACAGATTCAAGTTGACAGCCTTCTCTATCTTTTCTGGAAAGAAATACACAGTAAATAGGAAGGAAACACATCACTTAAGTCAAACTCAGTCTCACCTGAACACCTTTATTAACTAATAAACATTTAATATTTTTCTAGGTGTTTACTTTGGAAACAGAGCTACTTCTGTGTTGTCATTCTTCTAATAACTGAAAAGCAAACAGAAACTACATATTTTTTCAGAATTTTGTATCTCTTGATATTCACGAGCATAGTAGTTTTTCTATTTTATAATTCTGCCTTTTGTTTGTAAAGTACTTTCTCCTACCTGTTTGTTGATGTGCTTTCATTTTGTTTGTATCCATCAATATTGTAAAGCATTTAATATTTGCAACATATTTAAACCTTATATATCTTACTACTATTTTCTTTTTCCTACTTCAATTTCAGTTTAACCCTACTAATTCTACCACAGGGATGACATTGCTAAACTACAGCCCTCTTTTTAACTGTGTCTATTTGTAATAAGTTCTGCTTTCTCGTCATTCTTTTATAATAAAGAAAATACTTCAGATAATTCATCTCTCTTATCCTAGGTTCATTAGGGCTCTTCAGTCATTGTAGAAGTGTTATCTTCTTTACTAAATTTACTGTTAGTGATTTTCTCTTGAACTAAGAGCAACAAAATTTCATTTTTTATTCTCAAGATGTATACTTTTATACAAGCTACATTTTAGAAAAGTTGTTAAACTCTCAATTGTGTCCAACTATTTATAGAATTATGAGACACCTTTTAGAAACAAAATGCAACGCAAACACATTTTCAAAGGCTGTATAGTTACAGATTCATATATTAAATACAGTATCTGTACAGTAATGTTTCAGTCATTTTTCTTTTATTTTTTAAGTACATTAGATTTTTCACTTTCAAATATTTTTTCCTAATTGTGAATTATCTCTGTTCTACCAACCCATGCAGATCACAAGCATCTTTGTAAGTACAAATTTTTAAATGTAAATTAATCAAATTTGTTTTTTTCTAAAAATATCATTATTTTAGTTTTGTTTGCCTTTGTGTGATATCTCATTGTGATCTTAATATTTCAAACTTTATGTGATTCTCTATAGTTTATTAAATTTAAAAGTAGAGACAGATGCTAATGGGGAAGAGAGAATTTCACAGGACTCTATCCTTTATAATAGTAGAAAAGGGATATAAAAATAATGAGGTGTTCTTGTCTAAAATCCCACTTGTCAAGTGACAGCATGCAAAAGCATAAAGCACAATCTTATCAAACATGGAGAGGTGTCACCTATAATAGATAATATAATGAAGAACTGGAAAAGTATTCAGAGCCAAGAAAACAGATTTTGAGTTCTTTCTTATTGTTCTATGCCTACACAAGTAAACTTCACTTTATCAGTTAAGAGGTATAAATGCTGATTACATAAATAAGTCAAATAACTCAGCCAAATATATATACATATGTATATATATAACTTTCACCTTTATTTTAAATTAATAACATGATAATGTGAATGGATTAGTTGAATTTTATTTTATTAGTTGCAAAGTAAGAGTTCTGATTATTGATTCAGAAATAAAATGATAGTGGTAAACTATAATGAAACCCTAAAATGAAGAGTTATTTCTCTCTTTCTCTCTGTCTCTCTTTCTCTCCATGTGTACACGTGAGTTGCTCTCTTTCTGTGTTTGTGAGTATGTATAGGAGAAAAAGTAAAAAGCACACTAAGAAAAATATCATGTCTGATGTAAAAGGTAAGACAGCTAAATATTTACTTTTTATTCTTTGAAAATTTCCAACATGTACACGATATATCTTATTTATATCTAACCCCCCTTCACATTCCCAGCTCTTTCCATTTGCCCACCTCCCCACTTCCTGCATTCTTAGGTAGGCTCTACGCACATAATGGCTACAATCACAAATTCAGAAACTAGCAATTTAAGCATAGTATTTAATGATATATTGGGAAATTGGAATAATTCATTCTTGTTATGAAGACACGGATCAGTAGTTGGGAGTGTTTGCTGATCTTCCAGAGAACCTCAGTTTGGCTGTCAACACTCAACATCAGGTAGCTTACTTGGACAAGTATCCTCAGTCCTGGCCATCCTAAGCACTCTCCTGTGTGCCTGGGCTACCACACTTCATGTGCATAGAATTATATACAGATACATAATTAAATATGACACAAATTTAAAAATAAAAATAAAGGAACCAGTCTCTGAAGGAATGCAGCTTAACTGGCCTATCAAGCTACATACTTATTTTGTAACATGTTTACTACCAGAGAAAAGTAAAATATTTCCATGAATGAGAGCACATATATCAGATGTTAATGTGAAGCTACTTTTAAATTATATTATTTTTTTCAAGAATGCTTTCTAGCCATTTAGATGTGAATTGATACAATCCAATTTTATTATAATACTGTATCCTTTTTAATGTTTACCCCAAAACATTTTGAAGATTATATCAACTTATATTTGTATTTTGAGTCATAGAAACAAATGAATGGAGGCATTCTCTTTTTTCCCTTGTTTGCATATTGTCTTTAGTGGTTTTGTTTTTTAACCTAAAAAGAGTGGATTTAATTTTGAATGGCTCAAATAAAACAATGTCAAATTTTTTATCTCAACATAATAGTCAATATAAAAACATAAAGTAATATACATTATATTAAAATATAATGTCAAATATTATATAAAATGATATATAATACTACAGTGTAACTTTATCTCTAATTAGTGAAGTTTTAAATGATTTAGTGATGATATCTATGGAATACACCATTAGCCTGAATATGGAAAATGTATTTATTTCATCTAAGTGCACAGCCTAAGATAGTCTTCATTTTATGTCCTGATAAATAACTGACTGTGTAGTAATCAGGCACAGTCTGCTTCAGGAAGCCTAGTCTTCTCTACCTTCTGTTATTATATTTTACTCATTCTCTGGCAAAGCTTAGAACTAGGGGTTCAAATTTAGGCAGCCCCCCTACCTTGCCCTCTGCAAGTGACCTATGGAAGCATCTTCTAACTGTATTTTATAACAAGCACTTTGTCTTTACTTCTGTTTATAAAGCCAGATGTGTGGCCACAGTTTTAGTCAGTATTTGATTCATTTAAGTTATCTGCTGTATTCCTGACTTCTGAGTTCTTATTTAATGAGTACCTAACTAATGTGATAAGAAAATTGTGTCAGGTACACAAAGGAGGTAACTCTACCATCACAAGTGTATGTTGTAGCATGTTGGCACACTGGGAGGTTCAACACTGGAGAGGAATGAAATACTGATCTTTGCAGGACTTGTGCTATTATAGAACATATTGTCCTCAAATGGCTATACTTGGGCCAGACAAGGTGCCCTGTTTACAACCTCTTGAATCATGATTATTCAAATGTATGCCTACCAAGCATGATATCCATTTTATCATCACTTTGATTATGATTAGACAAAGCTTGATTTAAATTATTTAGATTTAGATTAGTAGGTGCCTCTACTTTAAATTTGGATCATCTAAACAGATGCACTAAGATGCTCAAGATTAGCTCTCCCTCTGTGCCTGTTTTTCTTTCTCTTTGTCTCTGTTGCCCTGTAACTTCTCTGTTGCTCTGTATGTGTCTCACTTTCTTTTTGTCTCTCTCTTTTTCAACCTGCACATCACCTCAGATATTTGTTTAGCAAATACCTAGTATATCATGGGATGAATTGCAGACATTTGAAGTACAAGTATTATCACAGTATTAAAGATCCTTGGCCAAAACAAAACCTCATTGACATTCAAGTGATAATAAAACAACTGTGTTACTTTAAAATCAGAATCCAAGATGCTAAGTCTGTTTAAAATATTTCCCTTCCAGCACACTAAGCTCCTAAGTTCCACAAAAGTGTCCTTAAGAGGTATTTTTGAAATTTTCCCTTTATATTATTTTACTGGATTACCTAATCTTGGTGTGAATACAGAGGGAATTTTGTGCAAAAAATCTATCAAACTTACTTTATATGACAAAGCAAAATGAAGTATGCTTTAGCAAGCAAGGAGAAGTTCCCTAAAATTCATTTAAACATGTGACTCATAAAAAATTGTGATGTTTTCATAAACTTTAAAAGAGACTAGTGGGGGGCTGGAGAGATGGCTCAGCGGTTAAGAGCACCGTCTGCTCTTCCAGAGTACCCGGGTTCGAGTCCCAGCACCCACATGGCAGCTAACAACTGTCTGTAGTTCCAGTTCCAGGCAAACACCAAGGCAAATAAATAAGTAAATAAATAAAGTTTTTAAAAAAAAAAAAAAAAAAAAAAAAAAAAAAAAAAAAAAAAAAAAAAAAAAAAAAAATAAAAAAAAAAAAAAAAAAAAAAAAAAAAAAAAAAAAAAAGAGACTAGTGGAATTTGTTTTAATTAGTGATATGTTAAACTGGCTTATAATAAAAAAGAAATTCTTCTCAGTAACAATATCTAGATAATAAATAAATATTTTCTGGATTGTGATACATTTTCTGTAATTAAGTTTAACAGCAAAAGGAATATTACATTAGTGCACTAGTACCAATGACAGAATATGTTTTTCGTATAAATGAGAAGTGGCCTGATGTTAATAGCAGGCTAGAACATGACCAAAATCTTTTTGCAGAATGAGAACCATAACAGCATCTAAAATCAGTTACTGACATTCTTGTGTTATGCATGATAGACTCTTAATTTTGTAACATTTTAAAATAGCTTTAAAAAACATGCACAAATTTTAAAGTTGCTTATTTATTAAGTAGTTCTAAATCATTTTTATGATGTTAGTTAAGACTTTATGAGAACTCTTGTGAGTCTGTCCGTGTGTAACTTTCAATAAATCACCTAAGTGTTCTCTAGGATATCATGTTTAGCATTTTGTGTCAAAATATAAAGCCACTAAAGAACAGTTGTTGCCAACAAAAATAATATTTCCCTAATAGAATCTCTTCTATTCCAACTTCAAACTCTACCCTGGACAATGATATTGTTGAGTGAGTAAAAGCACTAGGCCCAGTCATGTTTACCTGAATTCAATAACCACAATTCGCATCATGCAAGGAGAGGTTAGTTTTACAAGTAGCCATGACTTTCAGGTTTTCTGTGATATGCACAGACTAAAACCCATACAGTCAACATTAGTAAATAATAAATTAGTACAATGCTATGAAAAACTTAAAATCAACTATTTACAGTCAACTTCAAAAAGCTACAACTGCCTTCATAGGGTAGAATTGGGTGATTGTTGTCTGTGTTTCTGTAGCATTACATGTTGTAAAATGATTTATTGTTCTATTTTTATGTTAGGTTCCAGTTTAATAAATTCCTGGATAGCAAATTAAGTAATCAATTGGCAGGTACTTAGATATATAATTGGATAAATAGAAAAGATTCTCAGACTTTGAATAAACATGTATGCTTGTAAAATACTAAGAATACAATGAATTATAATTTATGAATGTATATATGAGTAGTTTAAACTTTGTAAATAAAGATTTTAATCTTGGTGTATTGTAGCCAATGATATGTTGATTAATAAAATGAATTTACTCAATTAAATGTCTTAAAATGTTAAACATAGTCTTGTTTTATTTCATGAAAATTTAATTGTAATTGAGGATGGAAATGTCAAGAGACCATAAATGCTAGTTCATTTATCAATAATTAATTGGCAATTTAATGAATATGCCATTGAAATAGAAATAAATCCCCCAAATATTGTATTAGGTTCTGGCCTGGACTTTCTGGGACTGGATCAGAGCTTTAGTCCCGGATACGTGCAGTTTTACATTTCCACAGAGTCACAAAATCACACAGATGCTTCTATAATTTTTATGCTGATTGACCTAGGGCCCAGGCATATAATTTGCTCCCATCTGAACTCAATCCATTTTGTTTAGCTGTGTGTCTCAGTACCTTTTCTCAGAGCAACATTTCCTCTGTGTCTCATGGCAGCTCCTGTGACTCTGGAATCTGTCTCTGGTGTCTGTGTCTGCTGTGAGATATTGCAGACTTTTCTAATCCTGGTAGTGTCTCCCACACTTCCTGTCTGCCTTTGGCCAATCAGCTTTTTATTAAACCCATAGGCAGGACAAATATTTACCACATTACCAGCATAATCCCACTACACCCCAAGTAAAAGTTATTTTAAAACATGTATAATAAAATATTTTCTGTATTAATTTATAAATAATTCTATTTTTAAATATAGTGGTTCCATAAAAATTAAAATTTTAATAAAATAACAACTTCTTCATGTTATTATTTTATGCTAAAGAAAGTAACCCTTTCCTCCAATTATTGTCCTTTTAATATAACTTTTATGAAGGAGAAAAGAAAAAACACACCCATCCAATTAGTTTCATGTAAAACCCCCAGTGATTTGGGGAGTATGATAAATGCCTTTTTCAATGAATGTTTTTTATCTTACTTGTTAAAGATCATAACAATTTTGACAAACTAGACACTTCTTACATTCCTTAGTTTAAATTGTAATACACAACTATATTACTTTTCACATTTCATATATAGTTTTACATAAATTCTTCAAAGTTAAATGATAAAATTATTTTCTTTCCAAATGCATTCTTCATTACTTCTGATCCCATACTTTCCAAGAGCATATATTACTTCTCATGCTAGAGTTACCTTTGTTTCATAATGTTTGGGAATGCATTTCTGTGTTTATCTGCACTAAACAATAAAGAAGTTTTTAATACACAGGGAATAATCTAACATTGAACATTATGGGGTTCAGGTGTAAAAACTTACAGATTTGTATCCTTTTAAAAATGACTTAAAATTGATCACACTCATTTATTTTCTCTCATTAATTCCACATTGTAAATGATAGTATATAGAATGAAGGTAGTTTTCTCAAAAAAATTCCCACTCAAAGTATGAATAGAATAACACAGAAGAGTGATAACTGTCTACTTTCATGTATGGAACAATATGCTGCAACAAAGTATCATGCTTTTCTTTTCACCTATCTTGTTCTTCCTCCTTATCCCATCCATCTGCCCATCCATCCATTGATTCATCCTTCCACCCATCCATCTATCCAACCTTAATCTATCTACCAACTACATTCATAGTGTCTGTGCCACTGAGTTATATTTATGAAGTGGTAACCTGTGCCAATTTGTTGGAGGGCCTTTCCTACTTTCTTTTCTATCAAGTTTAGAGTGGCTGGGTTTATGTTGAGGTCTTTGATCCACTTGGATTTGAGTTTTGTGCAGGGTGACAGGCTGGATCTATTTACATTTTTCTACATACTACCACCCAGCTATGCCAGCATCACTTGTTAAAGATACTATCTTTTTTTCCATTGAATATTTTGGGCCTCTTTGTCTAAGATCAGGTGTTTATTGGTTTTTGGTTTAATGTCCAGATCTTCAATTCGATTTCATTGATCCACAAGTCTGTTTTTATGCCAGTAACAGGCTGTTTTATTACTGTAGCTCTATAGTATAACTTGAAGTCTGGGATGGTGATGCCTCCTGAGGTTCATTTGTTGAGTAAAATTGTTTTGGCAATCCTGGCTTTCCTGCTATTCCCAATGAATTTGAGTATTGTTCTTTCAAGTTTCGTAAAATATTGTGTTGGGGTTTTGATGGGATGTGCATTGAATCTGTAGATTGCTTTTGGTAGGATTGACATTTTTACTATGTTGACCCTACCTATCCAGAAACATGGGAAATATTTCCATTTTCTGATTTCTTCTTCAATTTGTTTCTTCAATGATTTAAAATTTGTGTCAAATAGATCTGTTACTTCTTTGGTTATAGTTACTCCAAGGTATTTAATGCTATTTGCAGCAATCATAAATGGTGATGTTTCCTTTATTTCTTTTTCAGCCCTTTTATCTATAGTGTATAGGAGGTCTACTGATTTCTTTGAGTTAATCTTGTATCCTGCTATCATTTTACTTTGTGAGTTATAAAAGTATATTTTTCTAATATATATTATTCTTACTAGATTAAGTTAAACTGTTTCCAAGTCTGTTCATGCCAACTTTCATTAATGTTTTAGATATAGTTTCTATGAACATATGCATATTCTTCCTGTGGACCACATTTTTTATTGGTGATGCTTAAATATATATTATTATGGTGATTTTGAAATAATGTAGTCCTTTTAGGTCTGCACAATGATGCAGTCTACTTTTGATCTCCATATGATATAGTCAGTTAGTCATTTTGACATTATATAATTAATTGGCTTCACTAGTTTCTATAGATATGCACTGCTTCCCTTTCACTGTTATTCCAGATTACGAAATGTGGCACGAGAATCATCAAAAAATTATAAAAATGCCTTACTAAACATTTTGATCCTTAAATTTTCCTGAACAAACCAGTATTCTTTTGACATTTTAAGTCTGCCTTTTGGTGACAGATATTTCTGTTCCTATCGAACAAAACTATGTCTATTCAGGTTCTTTTTAAATTCTGGTTTCAGGGTGACTAGGATTCTATAGTCTAACTAGGATTCAAACCTAATTTTCTCAGAAATAGAAAGAGACTTTGATAGTATTTTAAGGGCCAAAGTTTTCTAAGAATAATTCCTATAGTTCTGAAGCAAATCAGATTGTGTCATAGTCATATTCCTGATTTCAATTATTTTACTCAGAAAATGTACAATATATTTACTATTTATATTTTCAGTTAAACAAAAGGATGCTTTTAAAAATTAATACATTATTATTTTTAATTTAAAAGTACTTTTTGAACATACCCATCACTGTTCACCCTCCCTTCCCTCTTCCCTGTTTTCCCCCAGCTTCACTCTTTCCCTTCCCTTCAATCTTTCTCCAGGGAGGGTAAGTACTCCCAGGGTGAGTCAATGCAGTCTGGCATATCCAGTTGAGGTAGGACCAAGCCCTTCCCCTTATCAATGCTGAGCAAGGTGTTCCTCTGCAGGAAATGGGCTCAAGAAGCCAGTTCAAGCACTAGGAAAAAAATTCTGGTCCCACTGCCAAAGGCCCCATACACTGCCCATGCCATTGAACTGTTATCTACATTTAGAGGGCTTAGTTCAGTCCCATGCAGGTTCCCCAGCTGTCAATTCAGAGTCAGCAAGTTCCCAGTAGCTTAGGTGAGCTGTCTCTGTGGATCTCCTCTTTGAGATTTTGACCCCTTTGCTCATATAATCTCTCCTCCCTCCTTTCGATTGGAATGGAAGCTCTACCTAGTGCTTAACTGTGAATTTCTGTATATGCAGAAGTCAATTGTTGGATGAAGGTTTGATAAGACAATTAGGGTTGTCATCAATTTGATTATAGGGAAGGTCAGTTTAGGTGCCCACTAGTACTTGTAGTCCTAGCTGGGGTCATTTTTGCGGATTCTTAGGCATTTCTCTAGTACCCGATTTCCATCTAACCTGATAATGGCTCCTTGTATCAAGGTATCTATTTTGTTGTTCTCCCTCTCTGTCCCTCCCCCATCTAAACCATCTCATTCGCTCATGTTCTCTTCCTATCTGTTCTTTACCTCTTCCATCTATGATCCCAATTTAACCAGATTATTTTCTCTATTTTACCTTCCCAGAATGAATTTGAAATCCTCTCTTAGATTTCTTCTTGTTACCTAGCTATTCAGGGTTTGTGAACTGTAGTCTGGTTATACTCAGGTGGCTATTAAATATGAAAGTAGTAATTATATCCTGTAAATTATTTTAAAATTCACTTATGGTCATTCTTTCATGAACTATCAGTAGTATATTTTGTTCTACTCTTTACAATTTGTGTTCTTTGTTTACATTATAGTCAAAGTATTCTCTCTTTAATAATTTTGGCTAATATATGTTTTTGCATATATTTTAGTTCAAGCATAACTGATTCTGCTAAAGATATCTTTTTTCCCAGTGCATTAAGTTTCTCCTAATCTGTGCATTTTATTCTTCTTCTATTCTCCTTTACTTTCATGAAACACGAGTTCTAGGATTTGGCCAATATGTTGGTGGAAACTTTCCTGATATTTTAATCTTTTTTATTCCCTCTGAATAAAAAACGGATCTCTCAAGCATATTGTCAGCTTTTTCACTATTAGTAAATAAAATACCATTTGTAAAGTTTAATAAGTTACTAAACTTATAAACAAACAAATAAACAAACACAAAAAAACCTCTTTCTGGTTTTTCGTACTTCACTCTCTCCACAGACATATTCAATGCATATTCAATTGTGTGAAAGACAAAAACTAATACAGTAAAATATTCAGTGCACATTTGGCAATATTATTCCATGCATTTGAAACTTCTTTTGTGTTACTAAATGTGTTATATTTTACTTTAAGACCAAATATATTTTTTGGATGTTTACTGATTCATGTTGTTTTTATTTCTTTACTTTGAAGTCACAACTTACAACGGGCTATCTTTGTAGTGTTTGGTTTTATTTAATAATATTTTCTACAGATTAGATAATTAATCTTAAATTCTGGTATATAGCACATTTATCCTATACTATGGATATTTTCTGAGTTTTTGTCTTGATTTGTTAACCTTTTTCAAGCTAGTAGAAAATATTTTTAATATTTCCATTAAAATTTTATTAATAAAATCTTAGATCTTCTGAAGCAGAACTCACATTTGATAGCCCACCCAATTTATCTTTAATACTGAATATATATTCTAGCAACAAAATTTTATGTATAATGTCAGCAAGTTTAGAAAATAGCTCCTGAGAATATTACTGTATATGGAATTTGGTATAATAACATTTTATTAAATATTTTTGAAATATTCATTATGATTTTACAATTTTGCATTAGCAATTCTTACATTATACTAATGTGTCATATCCTTTACTTCATGGTCATATATGTGTATTTGGCAGTCATTATAGAAGTCTATAAAACATACATATGGGTGTTCATTATAAATACTAATTAACAGAATAATAAACTATTTTTAAATCTGTCCCCACCCTGCTTTAATGCATAGAGTTGGTGGTCTGATGTAGGTTGCCTACTTCACAGTTCTAATAATATGATGACACTATGCTACATCTCCTTCAGACACCTAATAGCTAATATCCTAATAAATTTAACACTTTTATGACATTCACATATGAAAATTCAAAGTGTGTAAGGGGTTTGTGTTAATTCCTTTTGCATTGCTATGTTGATACCATGACCAAGACAATCTATAGAAGGGATGGATTACTTGGGCTAAATACCAGAGGAATAAAATTTATCACCATCACATGATCTAGAAAAAATACATCTTAAACCTCAAAGCCTGCCTTCAGTGACATATTTCTGTCAACAAGCCCATAACTCCAAGGCATCCTGATTATCTCCACCCATAGAAAACAAGTATTCAAATGCTCAGAATTATTTTCCTGTTTAAAATCACATTGCTAATTTTTTTCCAGGCACACATTAAATACCCAATAACCATCTCTTATAGCTAATGTATATCAAGCACAACAGATCTTAATATTAACAAGAAAAGCATCTGAATAATCTAGATCTCATAAGACTCACTTAACTATTACTGTTGTCTTCCTATTATAAAAGTGATACATTATATTAGAAACTTACTTAATCACCTACCATTTAATCATCTTCAACATATAAAATTCTTTCTGCCTCATTGAAATAATATCACAGTCTAGAAAATGTCATAAATAAATACCCACACCTCCAAACTTCCATTTAAAGATATTATTAAGAATTGTAAGATTCCCTGAGTAGCCTCCAGTCTACTGGGTAAATCTACTCTATTCCCTCTTCCCAGGGATAGAAATAGCAGGGATCAGTAGGAAGGAGGATAGAAGGAGAGAATGATGGTAGAGGCATCTGGTACTGTGGGACCATGGAGAAGGTAGAAATATAGTGCAATAAAAACTCCCTGTAATTTACAAGAGGGCAACTGTGGCATATACTCTTAGTAATGGTGATTATGAATCCTGAAACAACCATCTTTTGTAACCAGACTATATTTTCAGGGATCATTTCTATAGTTTGTAACCAGGCAAGACTTTAAGTGGAGAGATTGAGGCACTGATTCATTCACTAAACTTTTGATTTTCAATTTGTCCTGCCTAAAAGATAGCCTGTGGTAAAGATGACCCAGAACTTGAGGGAATGGCAACCAATTACTGGTGCATCTTGAGAACCATGACGATAAAGGGAGCCCATGACTGACATTGCTTAGAAAGAAGCTAGGAACTGGATAACTTGGAGAACTAGTACAGAACCAAACTCCTGTTCTGTTCTGTTCTGTTCTGTTCTAACAGAGTCAATGAAATAATTCCTAATGATATCTGCTATACTTGTAGATAGGTGCATAGCCCAGGTATCATCAGAAAGGCTTCATCTAGCAATGATGAGGGCAGATACAGAGATACACTATAATTGACTCTATTTCTCAAGACCTAGGGATTCCTAATATTACAAACATTTCATTTATCTCATCTCTAAATCTAATAGAAGTCAAAATCAGATGTACTTATTATATTCGTATTATATAAAATTGTGTTGATTGGATTTATCAGGTAATATGTTGTCAACCAAGTAAGTATGATAGCATATGCCTGTGATCTCAACACTGAAGAGATTTATCCTGAAAAATTTCTAGTTAGTGACTAGGTTGTTGTATATAGAATTAAACTGTCTCATAAAAAGAACAAAAAGCAAGTAAACAAACAGGAAGAATAAAAATGTAGCAATTTCCAATCTTATATCTCTCTTCCACTTTTGTACAGACTATTGATATTTTAACCTTGTCCAGATGACATCGTATGTATTCATCATCAAGATGAATGATTTATTTCTGACTTAAAATAGAGCTGGAAACTTTATAGGATCACTAACTTCCCAGTTCTTCATAGATCTCTTTTGGATAATTTCTTGTTTTCATATATCTACTTCTTATTCAGTTATTTATTTTCTAGTAAGATCCTTATTTACTTTTACTATATTATTATTTTTAAATTATTGCATTTAGCTTTAACATTTTCACATTAAATCTCTCTATATATGCATATATATTTATATATATATTTGAAAATATATACATGAAGATATTTTTTGTTGCCTGCTTACAATGAGGATTATTATTAACTGTATATTTTTAAAATAAGATAAAGAGTGTGGCTTTTGTTCCTGGTGCTGGTGTTGTTTGTTTTTAAAATATTTGTATTTTGGATGTGCCCAGGTGATGGAGTTTGGTTAGAGACTGTTATATCAAATTACTGTGTCATCGATGCTACTCTTGAAAGAGATCATGTCTTTCTTACCAGACACTGTTTCAAGGATGGATGGTTCTGAGGAAACAAAAAACAATTTTGCTTCTTATTCTGCCAACTGCACCTCTTCATGCATGCTCCTTTTATTGCTCTTACACACATTGCCACTAAGCAATGTTTTCTGCCCTGATATGATGCAGACAAAATTTCCTCACCAAAGGAGAAATATATCAATCAAGGCAGCTGCTGAACTATGTTATTGAAAAATTGTTGTTTTACATCTAAAAGCTCCTGGTACTAAATACTTTGTGATTATCATATAAAATACTGTAAGACTAATATTAAGGCTATGTGTCTGACAAAATTTTATTTCTCAAATAAAAACCTTATAAATGACAAACTAGCATGCCCATCACCATAGGGAATATTGTAGTATACATTGCTGAACTTTATAGACTGGGCTAGTTTATCTCCTGAAGATGGGTAAGATATTTCAAAGTGAAAGTGGAGAACAGTTATGTAAATAGGCATTTTTCTATTTTTACATATGTATTAATATTATTAATAATAAGACATTTTTAATTATGAGATATAAATATATATAATTGGTCATTTTATAGCTAAAAGGTGTATCCATGATAAACTATGCTTCAAGAAACATTTTAGGTATATTTGTAGATCTTACAATATTCAGAAATAAAATTGTTATTCTGGTATTATTGCAGTACCAGCTGGAACAAATCATTAAAGAAATCACAAGACTCACTTCATGGATAATAAAATAATTATTAAAAATACTTTTATACACATCACTCACTATCTGTAAGTTCAGTGTTGAGTTATGACTTTTGGATGGTGCTGCTCTTCTTATCCTTGAAGAGTTTACATATCCCTCATATTGGACATATATTGCTGGCTGTTTGCTTGTGCTGTGTTTGCCTAGGTCAACATCAACAAAGCTTTCTTCTGCCTGTGTTAGTTCATTATTCAAGGCCATCCTTAATCAAATCATCTTGACATAAGAAAAAAGCTTTGTGTAATACATGCACTCTACTTTCAAATCTCTTATTTTTATTTTAAACATTATGTTATCTTTATTTTTCCCAGACTTAACATTATAGGCAGCATTAAAATAGCATAGCTTTTAATGTTTTGATTGGAGAGATTTTTTTCTTTTTTTATTATGAATAAAGTCATATTTGAATCAATGTATCCCTTGTTCAAACTCCCTTCCCCCTCACTCCCCTCCCAGTCACTTTCTCTAATCCCCATCTCCTTATCTCCTCCCCAGCAAGGGCAGGCAGTCCCAAGATCCTAAGGTCCCAAGGTGGCTTATTTCTGCATCCACTCCAAGCAGATCTCCTTTCCTCACCCCAACATCAAGACTGGGTCAGGTGTTCCTTTGGAGGGAGTGGGCTATTTAGTGTAATCAATACATTTTTTCTGATCTCGTAAAAATAGTAACTGCAATCATGTTTTATGATTATCAGGAATCATTTCAATAGGAAAATAACTGCTCACAGTTGCAGTCTCATCATGATTACTTGAATCTAATTTTGACTATGTAAAATGTGATTATTAGACAATTTGTGTGTGATAATTCTTCATTCACCTACTTTATACTGTTTAAAATTGATGATTTACCCATACTTATACCCTCATGATCTTGCATATCATACTGCACACATTATGTTATCTCTATCTTACAGCTCTACCATTGTTTAACTTCATTTTAACAGATGAGGTCAACATGATCACATCCATTAATGTGAATTTGTTCTTTCTCTTGAACTTAATCGTATTTATAATCTCTGTGTTGCAGAAATGCCTTTTATATCTGTTCTGTATGGCTTTATCCCAACTGAATGCTATTGTAGTCTAAGAATATTAAAAGATATTCAGTTACATTGATTTTTATTTTTTTTCTTTGGAGGTTTACAAAATAATTGATTGGAGGAGAATGAACATATGAAAGGACCAACATGATTATCAGTGTTATATAGAGTTGATTCTCTAGAAGCAAAATAACTTTTATTTGTAAAATGCAGTTATGAATCAGTGATCTGAAGAACTAATTACCAAGATCAATGCTGATGATGTTCTAGAACTTTGCTTTGTATTACTCTCAGAGAGTTTATGACATGCGGTATTTTCTTTCGTACTACCTAAAATATCAGTACTCTCATTAGATAAAGTTTATAAAACTCAAATATCATCCAGTAATTTCAGAGTTGTCAAATGCATTATAAAGCTGGAATTTATTTCAATTACAATTCTTTTCCCACATGTTAAAGCTATTTTAACCTTTAGCAGCATACAATTATTACAGAATAGATTATTTTTAATGATTCATTATGTATGAGGTCATTTGACAATGCAATTAGCTTTGTGATGAAAATTTCTATTCTTTTGATCATTCTGTACCTATAATGAATGAGGAGAGTTTTACATCTAATTTCCTGAAATTAGAAGATTAAAGATAGAAACAGACTCTTGTATTTAAATGAGAGACAGAATGACTAGATTGCATTAGTCCTTTAGCTGTGCAGACTGAGATTGCAGAACTTTGGAATGTTGCTCCTTTATTCATTATTCATGCAACAGATCCATTGGTACTGTCTGTCAGTTTCCATTACCACCAAAATTCTCAAAGTATGCTTGCCACTGTGAACTGCAGATTAAAGAGTAGGTTTTGCAAGTCTTCAGAAATGGCATGCCTCACTGTATTGCATACATGACTATGAAATGAAGTCAAAAGAAGTAGGATAAAATTGATAGAAATCTGTGTAAATGTACAAATAAAAATTGTATTGATTGTGCTTTATTTGTTTTTCCTTTTGTCTTACTTTTACCTTGTTCTTTTGTGTTCACTGTTGACCAAATGATTACTATATTTCTGGATAAGGAATACTATGTTCCAAATTTTGAGCTTTTCCTTACATAATATTCCTGAAAACACTTTGATTTTTGTTTAAAATGAATTTAGACAAAATTTATTTTAAAACAGAGGAACCTTTATAATAGATTAAATGTATATAGGGTCTTATTATTGTTCTAGTTCTAGGCATTTGAGATAAAGTAAAGAACTAAAATATTGTAGGTCTGATGTCTTTATGACATGAGTTAATATGCCCAGTGCATTGGGTGGAGTTATACTGTCACAATAATAATTGTATAATGGATTCAGAAATTATTTATCCTTGAGATACTATAGCTAGGTAGGTTTGTGCATTAAATTACTCAATTATCAAATTGATGACTTTATAACTCAAAATTCCCAAACTGAAAGAGATATCTTAATGCATTTGGTAAAATTTGAAAAGCAATAAGTAGATGAATTTCTGCTAGTTCAAGATTTGTGAGCATGTTGATATAGTAAAGTTTGGTCAGTGAAGGATTCAATGTGAGACTTTGTCTCAAATATTGGAAGGCAGGAAATAAGGAAGTGATGGATGGAGGGGGCAGAAATGGAGACAGAGAGAGGGGGAGAAGGGAGGGCAAGAGAGATGATGTTCTTATGTGAAATATTGATGTTCTTGTTTTATAACAGCTATTAAAGCCTTTAAAAAACTGAGAGTGATGAGTTCTGAATGTAGGTCTTAACACAAAATGAACAAGAAATCTACTTCTGACCCACACTCCCAAACTCATAACAATATTTATTGAGTAATATCTCTAGCAATGCATCTAGAGATACATATATTTAATGATCACATGAAATAATAACCCATTTTGCAAGAACATGAATATGTGAATGGATTTTTCATCAAAAAACATGTTTCATTCTAGTTTTTAGTGAACATATACTTTTTTCCTCTTAGAAATATATTTATATATACAGCACATGTACATACACCAGGATAGGCTTTTTCCTAAAACTTAAACAGACCAACACTATAATATCTTGGTAACTTCAAAATTATGATGGCTCATAGTGAAAAAAATAAAAATAATAATAAAAGCTTTCAGTGAATTATTTTTTCTAAAAGAAATGCTCTGTAATGCTAGCTATTAATGAGCTCCCCATCACTCACTCATTCACATATTGCTGTAATGAAACACCTAGTAGTAATAGATTACTGTGTGTAGGTTTTCAGATACATAATAATTTAATGATAAAATTAATAATAATAAGCTAACATAATTGTTGAGTAACCTTAGAATGTGTTTTGTAAAATAGTAATAATAATAATAATAATAATAATAATAATAATAAATAAGCAAAACATTACAAATAAGGCTAGTCCCAAGTGTCATTAGGATGAAGTAACCACTAAGATAAGAAGCGGTCATTTATTTGTTCCTGGGAATTTTTCAGAGTCCAGGATTTGTATTCTGGCAAACAAGGTCATGAGCTTGATGGCATTAGAAGCACACCAATCCTAATAATATTAGATGTGTCCTATTGACTCAGTGATAAAAAGGGTTAAGAGGATATTTTCCAAGTGAATTCCTTGCTTAGCTGAAATAACAGAAGGTCTGATAAAACATTGATTAAAAGCCCTAGGCTATTTTCACTGCTTTGTCCCAGGACATTATTTTTGCCTGGACAATACATGGATGCCTGGCTTGAACATTAACTTTTAGATTAACCCCCCCTTTTCTCTTCCTGTTATTCATCATTGAAGAAATAGTTAACAGCTGTGGAATAATTGAAACATTGCTTAGTGTGGTTGCCTAGCAGAAGATACTGTGAAGAGTATCAGTATTGTTTAGATGTCTGATGACCTAGAATTGAGTGAAAATTCCTTGAATAAATCACTTCTATAGATGTAATGCTGAAAACCAAAAAAATGGAAGTTTCTCATTATGTATATCCAGTTTATAGCAGAGGAGGAAATAAATACATGTGAGTTTGAGGAGAAAGAATTTCATGTACCAGAAATTTGTTAATTTGCACTTTGGCAGACTGAAAACACAGATATGGAGATGAAAATGAGTCCTGTGGATTTCTATGTATAAGTGCAAATAAGGCCAGTGATAGTTCTGTCATGTAAGAGGATGAGACATGAGGCATTCAGCTCTCCACTGCACAAAGAATAAAAATATTATAATTTTCTGCTGATACTAACTTTAACAATATATCTGTCCCTATTATTGTAAAATAAACAGAAATGTAATTTTGGAAGTTGGTGTACCATGATTTTCAATTCAACTTCATGACAAAAATTTTGAGAATTTGAGAATAAGTCCATTTTTTAACTCTCATTGTGAGCTTGTTTATTCAAAGAACATACCATTTGAGAGTTGAGTATGCTTTTCCATTGTGAAAAGATATAGGAGGTTTCCAATGCTCCTGAATGTTGACATACTCAATACTTGTAATAAAAGCATTTATTAAAATATAGGGATCTATTACCAACATGCTTGACAGTTACTTCGATTTGATAGTATATGAAGAAAAATTAGGGGAAGAAATGTGAAAAATTCTTCTTTGTTTAGTAGTTCTTCTTTATTCATCTACTCAATTACATGATCAATTATGCTGAGAGCTTACCATGTGCAAAAGTACTAAAGGCTGATGATATATGCGTGAGCTAACAAGATTCATTGCATTCTGTTTGAAGACACAGATGTTAAATGTTCCATTGCAAATTAAGTCATTTCAATCATTAGGCATGCCATAAAAGAGCATCACATACTAGATTGTGTGAAAGAGTATAAGAGAAGGCCAGCGTCAAGTGTTTTGGGCAGAATTATGATGAGTAAAAGTAAAGAGAAAGACAAGGTTGGGGAAGGCAGTGAGCACAGTCCTCCAAATAAGGTAGACATCATGTGAAGTAATGTGCAACTAGGAATCTGAATACTGTGAAAGTGTCTTCAGGGGACCCTGCTTTGCTGGACTTAGGGTTGCCTCTATGCTCAGGATCCTGATATTTCTCCTTTGGAGAAAGAGAAAAGATGGCATGTAGAGAAAATCACAGCCTCCGAGAGCAAGTTCAAACAAGCAAGTCCAATTCTATTAAGAAGGACAAAAATTAAATATTCTTTTTCCCAGACCCTCCTATCAGCCAGGGGAAAAGGCTTTGATTTTCTGGTTTCTGTAACTGTGGTGGTGATCTCTTGCTGGTCTAGGAATGTTGTATTCAGACTCTACCCCTCTCAGATCCCATGTTGGCTTATGCTGAAGTCCTTAGGAGCACATCTCTTAAGTCACTAGTTATCACCAATTTGTACTGGCTATGGCCAGGCTGGTTTTGGGGACCCTTAGAAGCCTCTAAGGCACATACATTCTACAGGAGTAATCCCAATAATAATGCCTAGCTGTATAAATTCAGAGATCAGAACTTCCATCTCTAGTCTATATAAAAAGTAGCCAGTGCATACGCCTAACCTAACCAGAAATAATACAATGAAATGTCAGGCTGATAGGAAACAGATTCGCAAAGTTCTCAAGATGTGAAATATTTTCTTCCTCATTTTCTTATTGGTTAGTGTTGAAGGTATGAAAAGACTCTCCTATAATTGACAAAGATTATTGAATCACAAATAACGAGATCACCAAAGATCACTTTAAATTGCACTGAGGGATTTTTTTTTTTTTCTAAATGTACCTATTCTCAACATTTTCATCAAACCACTAGAGGCTAAAATGCAGAGAACAATGGCTGAGATGTCCATCTACAGTTAAATAATCTGTTCGTAATACAACCAATACACCTAAGGCTCACTGAATATTGTGGAAGAGGATCAACAATATTGTAAATTCCAGTAGATTTGGACATGCGCTGTAACTAGTATCTTTTACATGACAGAAAAACGACACCCATGAAATGTCAAAACAGAGTTGTCTTAACAAGACTTAAAAAATAATACCACCAATTGACATGCCAGCATGGATGATACAAACCTCACAAGGCCCTCCTTCACCATTGACATTTAACTAGGTACTGGGCATGCACTCCCTCCAATGGTAAGATTCTCAAATCCAATAAGGAGGTAGCTGTCTAACACATGAAAGGCATACCATGATTCCACAAGAAATAAGCTTTTGTCCTTAAAGTTTGGACTGTGACATTTGAGGTCCAAATTGAGCAAGACTATTGTTGACTATTCCCTGACAACTACTTAAATAGCATCTTCTGACCCTGCAAATGTTAACCAAGCAACCAGGAGGAAGTTTCTGGCTTTGTATCATGATGCTTTTTTTGTAATCTGAAATCAAAGTATATAATCCTTTCTGTAAAAGGATTTCACAATCCATAAAGAATTGTGCATAGCTCATTCATAGTAAATGGAATGATCTGTTGGAATAATACATTTCTGGCCTGTCTAGCCTGTGGTCCTGACCCACAGATCCACAGAGCTTCAGTCCCACAGAAACCCGCAGAAGCTAATGTTAATTGCATACTGCTTGGCCTATGGCTCAGACATATTGCTAGCTAGCTCTTGCTTCTTAATTTGAGCCATTTCCATTAATCTTCTTTGCCTCATGGCCCGTGGCTTACCTATTTGTCTACATCTTGTTTCTTGGCAGCTGGATCAAGTCTCTCTTGAATCTGCCCTTCTTTTCCTATATCTATGCTTAGATTTCCTGCCTACTTCCAAGATGCCTTGTTATATGTCCAAACAGTTCCTTTATTTACCAATGATATTTACAGTGAAAACAAAGACATCCCATATCATTCAGTTGTAAAGCACCTATAGTGTACTAAACCAGTTCTGCCCTCTACCTTCCATGAAACTCAGGGAAGCAACAAAAGGTAATATTGACAGCCTCTATTGTTTTAGAAATCCCTTATTTCCCCTCAGTCAATAAATTTTAAATTTAAAAGAGGCTCCTTATGCCATCACCAGACTGTGTTGTTGTTTTTGAATATCTATGGCTGTGGAAAAAACTAGAACAGAAACAAACAAATACTTTTACCATCTCTGACTCATACTGTAGTTGCATGGTTTGCTCTTAGAATCATTGAAGGGGAGCATTTCTAGGATGGACACTATTCCTGCCCCCCCTCACAATTTAAACAAAATGGCAGCTAGTGAAAATAAGCTCTATGGTTTTTCATCATTTATAGGTTATTTTTACATTATAAATTAAACCTATTGTCAAAGGCAGAGAGGCATTTCTACTTCAGTCAAATTTACTTACAATTTTATTAAAGCCTAGAGCTTTAATCAAGATGACTCTGACTCGGTGATTAATTCTATTTTTCCAGAGGACCCAAGCTTGATTTCCAGATCCAATATGGTGGCTCAAAACCATCTGTGGCTATAGCTCCATGGGCTCTGACTCATTTGGCCTCCTCCAGTACTGCATACACATGATTTACACACATAAATGCAGACAAAACACCCATGTGCATAAACTGAAGCAAACACTAAATAAAAGCTTATTTGAATTTTAATATTTCATATATATGTTTTCAAATAACATATGTATCTTAAATTTGTACTCATTTGCCCTTCAATATCATGTACATAACTTTCCATATATTTTTTGGTATCAGGATACTTCCTGCTAAAATGTTATCTTGCTGTCAAAACCCATATATTTAATATAGTCTGAATCCTCAGAGAAATTTGTTCAAACTTCTCCAACTTCAAAGGAAAGCAATAAGTCAATCTTTCATGAGTATCTTGTGTAACTTCCCTAAATCAACTCTCATTTCCTAAATAGACAGAATGGTCACCTATAGTTCTCTGAATTTTTAGTAATTTGTAAAATATATTAAGTTTACTTTGAGAATTAGATATGAAAGATCACACTTTGTAGATATCTAATTGATTTTCATGTCAATAATTGCTCAACCTTCTTACTCCAAAATCCTTTGAAAAAGCAAAGCTTACCCTGCAATCTGACAACTGCACATTGTTTCCTGTTTATGTTATCTTTCTTTCAATACCTGTTGGTAACTTTTACACAGAGAAGGAAGAAAAGGGAAACAACTATTGTATTTGCATGCCATCAAGCTATGTGACTAGAAATCTGTGTTTATGAAACCCTAAAAGAGAATTCTTCCCATTTTTCATATTTAAAGTGCATGAAGTCAGTAAATTCACAAGTAAACATAGAGCTTGTTCTTTTGAGAGCCTCATCTCCGGGTTTAGTCTACCAAATCATACTACATATGCAAATGTTGTTAGAATGCAATTGAGCTGCATGCTAAGCAGTACAGAAATCTCAAGGGTCAAAGATCTGAAAATATCTGCAGCATGAAAATCATACAGACAAATGTTTGATGTACAGATGGGCATACTAAAATAGGTCACGGTTAGATAAATTCATCTATTTTGTTCAATGCCTTATTTAGAATTGTTTATTAGAAATTTTTAGTGTGTGTGACTTCAGTTTTCCTTCTAACATGAATTCCAAATCTCTCAGAGTCAATATTAGTCCAAAATACAGAATACGTTTACTATGAGGATGGTAGGGGATTTGAAGAATTCTCTAGAAACACTGTAAAAAACTTAAATTGAACAAAGAGTAAAACTATCCAAACTTCCCTACACTAGTTTCTTTCTCCCTGATTAAATGTGTACCTGAAACTCTACGGTGCCTGCCATAATTAAGTTTCACTAAAGTAATATTGTATTTATTGTTTTGCTTTCAGAATATAGTTTGTTTCACTGAATCACATGGTTTTGAATTATTTTAAGTTTGAATTCTGACTCCGTAAGTGATTGTATTGAAGTATAATTTCATTTATTAAATGTAACAAAGTAAAGAAAGGCTAACATATTTGGGCATATATTTTGAAATTTAATATTAAATCCTTTTAAAGTACATGTGATAAAGTGTTTTCAATATGTTTATTCTAAAAGAAAAGATAGAAAATCAACAACACAAAAAACTTCAAATGTGCTTTTTATGGAACTAATTGGTTTAGTCAATCATCAAGTATTTTGTGAAGACTGCATATTATAGTAGGGATATAATAATGAATCAGATGAACTCTATTTTTGCTCTTCAAAATAGGAATCTAGCCATTAAGATTTTACACTGAAAAGAAAAAAAAGCAATATGATAGATAATGCAAAGGCTAAAGCAAAAGTCAAATTTGTAGCCCATAGAAACTTTTGTACAAAACAATAAAATCATAGAAAAATCTTCTCTTTATGTAATTTAGTGCCCTGAGGTGTTTTCTAAATTTGCTTCATTAGACATCATAATTATGTAAGCATGTTCTAAGCAAGCATTCATCAAACTTCCAAACTTGCCTTTTGGTTCTAATGTTCAAAAGGATTGTTTAAAAGGTACTTCTTGGTCCCTCATTCAATCAGGTGAGGTAATTCCAAACACATTTGAATACAAAGTCTAAACATGCCCTACCTGCCATAACATTTTCTTTCTTCAGAAGTGTTAAAATAATATTAAATATAACTTTAAGAAACAATGATGACTTATTATGTATGGATATCAAAAAGTTATGCTTGAGTTATGGTTCATAAACTATGTTTTATCAGTTATATATATCATGAATTTTCTCACGAACATAGATTATTAAATATGAATGGCCTAAATCAATTCCTTCAAGTTTGATCCCCAACATCACAACTGTATTCTCATTCCCTACAGTTTTTCTGTTTTCTATATTACATGTTTCTGAAAAAATTGTGTTTGCTACATCATTAAATAAATTTGTAAATCTTATTTCAAGGAAAAAAGCATACCATCATAAGTATTTTGTTGCACTTTTAGTGGTGTTCCCTTAGAAACTTATACAACAACTTTCTATCTCTGAATGATTTCTTCCCCTCATCTAAAAATTGAAATTGTTTAAGTCTGTCTTTGTTCACTTGTCATACAGAAGTACATATTATGGTCTTTGACTTTCTTAGCACACTTTAATGATATGAAATGTAATGAGTGCACTTACTTGTAACTTCTTGGTACAGCACCATGGAATTCTGAGGGGAAACTGTGTCTTAAAAGCAAGGTGACAACATAAGCCCAGGCATTAAAACACCTGGTAGTGAATCTTTTCTAGACCATGTGGGGCAAGGAAGATTCCCAACTATTTTAATACAGACATTGGCAAGCTTTAAACGAAACAAGACTATTTAAAACTTTAGCCAACATTTCCAATTGCTCCCCATCATTTGGGTCATGTGCATCATTTCTCCCCACTTTTTCAAGTTGTTTGCAGTAGATGTGAGCAGATTAACAGACATTAACTGATATAGAAAGTAAGGCAGCCTGTAACTCCAAATCTTCTACTGCAAAGCAGTTTGTATTGCATCCCTGAATCATGGCATCCCTGAATTATGGCTGCATCCAAAGGTTTCTTTGTGCAATTAAAAGGTAATGCTCTTGTAATCATCACTAACCTGGGATTCTGCTTAATGGATTCTGGCTTCCTTCTTTGTCCAGCTCATCAATGTGCTCTCTGCTTACATGAACATACTTATAGAAAATATACTCACCATTGTGAGTTTAGTATTACAGAATCTATAAGCAAAGTTACTTTTCAAAGAAATATACAAAAAATTGTTTTATTTAATTGATCCGATACATGTATTCATTTTACTGAATATTAATTAGTCAAGCATGTGTTAAGCATAGGATTGTGGACTAGAAAGCCCTAACTGGAAGTTACATTTTAATAAGAAAACATAACAGGATATATAATTATAATAAAATAAACAATAATAAAGGAGCTATGATCGTTTTGACATTTGTTTTATGCTATTCATATTTGATTTTGCAAAGTTAAAGCATTCAGAAGATACTTATTTAACAGTTTGATTTTAATGAAATACCAAATTCAGAAAGATTGTGTACATCTGAACTACACGTAGAATCAGTTAGTTGCAAGTGAGCTATCAGAGGAGGGGAGAGGGGTGCAGTATAGAAGATTATTCCAAAGTCTAGAAAAAAACTTCATACCACCCACACCATCAATAGACTTCTATAGGAAGAAAGTAATGCAAAATTAACTAACAAAACAATTCTGCTTTTAAAATGACTGTCCTCAAAGAGGTACTTTTGTTCTTGTATATAGAAAAACTCAAGGCTTTAAAATGGCAACTGTATAGTGTAAATTCTTCCTTTCTTATAGCTCTGTAGTCTTAGCATTTCAATTGAAATGTTTTATATATTAATAATAATGAGTAATATCAAAAGACACATAAGAGAGCCTGAGTAAATTAAAGATGCAAAATAGCTTAACAATTTTTAAGTTTTCTATATCTTTACATGCTTTTTTATTTTTATTTTCTTTTTAAGTACCTTTATATTGGACCTAGTCATTTAGAAATAATAATAGAATCTTCTAAAAATAGCTAAGTTGTGTAAATACTATGATGTTTGTGGTGGCTTTTGGTTTCTTTGAAAGAGTAAAACATTCCTTTGTTGTAGTATCAAGTTGGTGCCATCTATCAAATTCATTAAGCGACACTTTATAATATGCAACAAGGTCCCGTATTCCTTGTGTGTAAAAATCAATGACCCTGTCAATTGGCAGCCATGGAAAATCAGCCACAGCTACACCATTCTGCCTGAGCAGTTTGTTAGAATATGCAATGCTCTGTGAAGCAAGAAAACAAAAACATGAGCACAACCAGACATAGAGTTTGCCTAATCTATGACACAACTCTTGCTCTGCATTTAAATCATGTTCAGTATTGCTAATAACTTTTCAAATGCTTAATAGTATTGGTAATTGTAACTGTAAACACACTGTCAAAGCTCATTTGTAATACAATATGAAAGGTGTAACATAACATTATGTAAAATTTTAGTTAATTGCTTTTGTTGAAACTTATACATTAATTGCTAATTATATTCATGTATATTTATAGCTGGAGATATTCTACTCATATTCTTTTTTTCATATTTTTTCTGAAGAAGCAATCAATTACATGTTATTTGAATGAAGCTAATTTTTTGTG
Organism: Sigmodon hispidus; assembly: GCA_004025045.1. Classification (NCBI taxonomy): domain Eukaryota; kingdom Metazoa; phylum Chordata; class Mammalia; order Rodentia; family Cricetidae; genus Sigmodon; species Sigmodon hispidus. Next base: position 68,584 of record PVIH01000487.1, read on the forward strand.
TTAAAAAAGGAAAATCAGGTATTTGCAATTTAAAGATACAAATTGTTAAATGTGAATTTCATTGAACCAACAAGATTTAGATAAAACATTAATGTTCTCTTTTCTCAACTTTGCTCTCATGAACAGAAATAATTGTCTTTGATAAGCATTATACAAAATTCTGAAGATGTGTTTTGAATTCCTGAGAAAGTAGACTTATTATATGAGAAGGAGCAATATTCCACAATTGGATAAATATGAGCAATGCAATTCCTGAAACTATCTTTTTGTTTTTAGTTTATTATTCCTTTAGAAGTTTTTTACAACATATTTCCATCATATTTACTTCCCCCACTTCTCATGATTCACCCCGTATTTCCCCCCCCACACACAAACACTTTGAGTCTTTTTCTCTGTTTATAATTTTTAAATCCAAATTTTGCTGTTTATATGGTCTTCCACAGGAGGACAGTCCTCTTATCAGAGATAATGTACCCAAAAAATTTTTGACTGGCTCAAAATATATATCAGTTGTCAGTTTCCCCTCAGAGCTTGGAGTGGAAATTAATGCCTTCCTCACTTCTCCAACTGGCATTGCCTTGGACCTTCACCTGCATAAGTCTTACATACTCTCCATTAACACTGTTAGTTTCTATGTGTAGCTGCCTTGCTGTGTCTGGAGAACAGGTTTCTTAAGCTCATCTACCAACTGCGGCTCTAACAATCTTTCCACTCCTTTTCCACAATATCTGCCAATGCAACAAGAAATTTCTCTGAAGATTCACTAATTTATGAGTTTAACTATAAGTGAGTACAAGCTGGCTTAATACTGTGTCAAGTAAGCCAAATAATAACTGTGGGCTCTCTCCTAGTGTTTAGGATCTGTGTAGCCACAAAAACAGTACCAGGTACGAGTTTCATCTTGTGAAGCATGCCTTAAATCCAGTCAAAAAGCTGTTGCTATTCTTATCAGCTCATCCCACTGTTTTGCCTGCAGGCATATGTAGCCAGCCAGGTTATTATTATAGCTCTTATAGTCCACAGATCCGTGAGATAGATGATGACTTTTTAATTCCAGTAGTAGCACAGGACTACCTTTTTGGATTTGTTTGTTTGTTTTGTTTTGTTTTTGAGACAGGGCTTTCTGTGTGACAATCCTGTCTGTCCTCCAACTTGCTTTGTAGACCAGGCTGGCCTCAAAATCACAGAAATCCTCCTGCTTCTGTTTCCCAAGTGCTGGGACTAATGCCATGAGACACCACTGCCTGGCTGTTTGCTTCTAGAGAATACTTGAATGTCTGCCTATGCCTGCCTTAAATTTCTTCTCTGCCCTGTTGTGTCATTTCTGGGTTTAATTTTGCATCATAATCCTAGAGTTAGGATTAAATGTGTGAGCTACTACTGTTTTTGCTTTTAGGCTTTGAACTCACAGACATACAGAAAGATGTTGCCTAAGTGTTGGGATTAAAGGAATAGATCACCATGCTGGAATAAAAGGTGCAAGTTTCTATTCTTCCACCCTTATTGCCTAACTGTGGGAGATTATGTTCTCTGATATTCCAGGATGGTTTTACAAAATATAAAATATATCACCACACCATCCAGCACTATTAATCTTGCCAACTTTAATGGAACTCCTTATTCAACTAGCTTGATTCTTCCATATTTTATAATTCAAGTGTGTGGGATATTCATTAATAAGGCCTTACTGTCAATTTCTTGAGGACAACCAAGAATGTAAGCAATAGCCTATAATATCCATTAGGGTTTTAAGGGATTTCAGTGACCAACAATTCCAAATGTGGTAACTACTCCTGTCCCTGGACATGTTCTTTATTAGCTGGTGGCATCTAGTAAGGGTATTGCTGCCCCATTATAGAATAATTCCAACATATATACATAGATATGTATGTATGTATATATGTATAGAGAGATAAGTATACATGTTGGAAGATTCTCAGTAGTAAATTTCCACGTAATTTAAAAAAGATTTTTAATGTTAGTTATTATTCTCACATATTTATATTTCAGCATACCAAACATAACTATTAGTTTCATAGTGAATGAAAACCACAACAGTGAATTTTTAGATATCATAATACATAACTTACATATTAAATGCACATCTCATCCTTAAATGAGCATGACATGTAAGTTACCTAAGTATAGTATGTATCACTGATTGATTCATAATTTCTGGAGATACTATGTTTTTATATAGTTCCAAGGTTTAATAGAGTGAAAATTCTCATGTTCTCCACTCATCAATCTCACATGATAATCATTCTCACATGATAAAAATATATTGTATCACAATCTTGATTATGACATTGAATCAAATTAGCAATATAATTTCAGATTTTCAGCTTTACACAAGCTCATCTTCACATGTTTCTGTATATGACAGAACGTCTATAACATTTAATCTCAAGGACAACTAAGAATAAATAAATACCACAAGTGCTAAGATATGAAACATAAATAAGGACTCATGTTTCCTAAAAATGTTGTTCACTAAAAGAATGGTACATTTACACAATAAAGTACTACTCAGCAGAAAAAAGAAATGACAACCTAAAATTTTAAGGCAAATAGATGGATTTGGAGAATAACCTCCTAAGCAAGGTATCATAAGTCCAGAAAGATTAGCATGGGATATACTCATTCATAAGTGGATTTTAAACAAAAATCAAAGGATACCAAAGCTGCAAACCTCAACCCCTGAATAGCTGTAGATAAGAAGGAATGTAAGAGGGACAACCAGGGATCCCCCAGGAAGAAAAAATAGAAAAGATCTCCTTAGCAAATTGGGATCATAACCAAGGAGGGGTTGGAACAAATCATGAGAGAAGAGATGGTTGAATGACAGAAGCAACAAAGTAGGAGAAGAAAAGAGGTAGATATCTTAATAGAGGAAACCTATGTGCAGTTGAAAAAGACCAGTTGCTAAGGAAACCTCCAAAAACTCAAAGGATGTCCCTGGCTAGGACTCTAACCAATGGCGGAGAGGGTGCCTAAACAGGACTTTCCTTATCATCAAATGAATGACAACCTTGTCATTATAGAAACTTGATCCATCAATGAATAGAGGCAGAAATAGAGATCTTTACGTAAGCACTTGGTCGAGCTCCAGGTTCAGCTAAAGAGAAAGAGAAGAGTGTATATGAGCAAAGGAATGGGGATTCTGAGAAGTAGTCCTACTGAGATGCCTGGTTGGAGCTCTGGGGACCTCTTTGAATCAAAAACAGCCACTAGGGACTCATCAGGAATAGGAACTAAACCCTCCAAAGGTAGACGACTTTCGAAAGGCATGGGCAGTATGTGGAACCTTGTGGAGTAAGATCAGCCTATGTTCCTATGCATGAACTGACATCTTGGACTCCATTCCCTATGGAGGAATACCTAACCCATCCTTAATACTGGGATGAGAGACTCAGACCTACCTCAAATGAATATGCCAGACTGAACCAACCCACCTTAGGATTCCTTACCCTGCTTGGGGGATGAGAGTGCGAGGATGCTGAAGGAGCACTGGGAGGGGCTTGAAGTATGAAAGGAGGGCAAGCAGTGGTATATATTGAAAAAAACCTTTCATAAATAAATTAAAAATGGAAAAGAAAAAGTATATATAAAGAAATATATCACTAATAAGAGATACAGTAGAACAGGGAAATGACCCTCACATGTTATCCCCTGCACATTAGCAAGTGTTTACATTCATGTGTACACTCACACATGCATATAGATATGCACATCCAAACATAAGTATACATATTCATGTTAAATTAAAGTTTAATTTGAATGTAATCATGTAATTTTTACTCTTGATTTTCTGGGTTTGTTTCTGTTTATTATATTTTTATACATATATTTAGCTATACAATAATGCATCACGTACATTTGCAAAGGCAATAAAATCCTTTCAAGGATATGAGTACATATTTTCAAAATTGTCCAAGAAGAGTGTATAGTCATTTAATCCTGGGCTTTAATCATATGTTTATTATAGACATACAATTTTATTTAAAATTTAATTATTTTGAATCGTACTTAATAAAATAGAATAGCAAAATACAAGATTATATAGATAATACTTTTAATTAATTTTATATATATACATATACATGTATATATATGCTACTCAGGTACTCACATGACTATATTAACACGTATATACACATAATTAAAATTAAAATAAATCTTTTATTTTCATATACAAAAGTTCTCTGTCTTATTGAACTTTGAATTTCATACTCATAAAGGCAGGGCATATGGGTTGGAGAAGGGACAGTAAATACTTGTCCTTGTTTTAACCCCTTGTGACTTTAATACTGAGTCCCGCCAGGGCTGGTATCTTCACTAGCAGCTGATTCTATTTTTTTTAATGAATAAGAAAGTCACACTTTCTATCCTTGTACATCCTTATTCAAGGTCCCTTCCCCCTCCCACCACATCAGGTCATTCTCTTTTCTCCACATCTCCCCATCCCCGTCAGGGGCAGGAGATCTCAAGGTCCCAAGATCCCAGTATTGCTTACTTCAGCCTCCACTCCTGGCAAATCCAGCTTTCTCCCCCAACACTGAATTGAATTGAAATACCTGGTGAAGAAAGAAAGAGAAGGTGTAGGCAGGAAATCTTTCTTTAGCTTGTGCTCCCAGACATTCTGAGGACTCTTGGGAGAAAGGACCTACTCCTACTCCAATGTCCTAAGGAGTTGGGTGGGTAAAATCTGGCTGTGATTTGATCCCTGTCTCTCTGATATTTCAGTTTTTTCCCCAATATCTGCCTAAATATAATAAATATTCATCAATGATCATCAATTTTCCAAATATAATACCAAATAGAATTAGTGCGATAACTGATGAGAGAACTGGCCTATACAACAGTCCATATACATTTGCTTTTTCTGCTCACTTGACTATAATAAGATGATTCAATAAAACTTCTTGAGTATCTGATATTAAAAAAAAGAAGAGTGCATAGGTCCATTAAAACCAGTACTCTATACTTATTCAGACTATACTACTTCTACATTCTAGTTACTTTTGCCTTTATCTATACGTGGCTAATTTTTCACTCCTAATCCTATGTCATCTATGAAAGTGCTGGGATTACGGTTATATAACACCATTCCAAGATTATTTGGGTCACTCTGATAGAATATTGGTGATAATTCTTTGTTATTAATTATAGTTTCCCATATAACTACATAAATACATTGAACAACAAACCTGATCATTCTTTCATAACTTGTATCTTTTTCAGGGATTTGTTTAACTATGTTTTTTAATTTTGAAGCATTTGGGGTTTTGTTAATTTTGTTTGTGTACTTATTACACATGATGTGCATTTCATAAAGAGTTTTCTTTACAAATATCCTGTACTTCCACCATGTTAAATCTATCCCTCCCATCTACCCGTCATGCTAGTCTCTTGTCTCCCTTTGCCTCTTCCACATTCCTATCACATGTATTATATTTTTATATTTCCACATGAAACTTATGTTTATGAATTACAAAAAATATGTAATATTTTGTGTTTGTTTTTAGCATAATTTGCTTCAAGTGATGTCTCTACTTTTATCTATTTTATAACATAAATATAATTTTATTTTGTTAACAAAGTAGAAGTGTTGTATATGTACAAAATGTAATTTTGCCAAACGTTTTTTTCTTGTAATAATTTACTACATTGAAATTCATATGTGACACTGAGGTCCCACCAATAGAATCTGCTTAGTGTTCACATCCCCAAGAGTTACTATTATAAAGTTTATGATGTGTAACATCATCAGTGTTGTAAACAAAACATTTTCTAGGAAAACAATTCATCATACCCAAGTAAAATGGTCTTACCTGTCACTGATATGAGCGCAGTTTACTTTGCGTTTAAGTGGATTTTAGTCATCTTACTGGATTATTTTTCTTTATTTCCTTTTCATTTGCTTAAATGACTGAGTGTGAGAGTACTTTGTATATTCTAGGTACTTAAATACTGGGTATTTGGTTAGCAAATACATTCTTCCTTACAGGATACTACACAAAGCAAATATTTTTAAGCTCAGTGAGAAACAATTTATTTACCTTTTGAGTAGTAGGCTTTGGTGTCAAAGCTAGAAACTTTGATTAAATTTCTTGTAAAAAAATACTTAACTTATACTAAAATCTTATTATTTCCTCTGAATTATATTTTTTGAGGAGAGTTTGAAACTATATTACTAAAATTAGATTTCAATTTTGTTTTGAAATTCTTTTTCAGGCTTATGTAAAATAAATAATGTGTGTATACTTAGCTTGAGATACATGAAGGAAAAGAGAAAGAAAGATTATAAAATTTTTCATTTTTGGAAAAAGGCTGAGGAAAGCCAAGGTCAAGGCAATGAACTGCTATGGCAATAAAGTTCTATCAACATTGTGAAGAAGTGTACTTGATATGGACTGTAATAAGACAATTAGCAGCCAGCCTAGGTTGGGACATATAACAAAGTCAAGTTATGAATCTGGAACCGGTACAAGTAGTGGACAGATAAGGTTGATAAGGGTGGAAAATATAAAAAAAATGGAGAAAATAATATGAACATATTACATGTACACATGTAACTCTCAAGGATAAAAATTTTTAAAACTTGAATTATTTCTTTTCTTTGTTTTTTTATTATGAATACAGTCATATTTTTTATCCATGTATCCTCTTGTTCAAACTCCTTTCCCCTTCCTGCCCCTCCCAGTCACTCTCTCTTTTCAATGTATAAATCTTCATGTGTTGTAGTAAGTTTCCCGGGCCCGTTTGGGCCTGGGGTTTTGGAACCTGGCCCGTGGCAGCTTTTGTCCCCCAAAGAAATGAATCAGATACTTATATAATTTATACGGTTTGGCCCATATCTTAAGCACATTACTAGCTAGCTCTTTCATCTTAATTCAACCCATTTCCATTCATCTGTCTGCCACGTGGCCCTCCGTGGCTCACCTGTATTTGTTTACCTGCTTCTTCTTCAGGAGCAAGATGGAGACTGACTAACTCCACCCTTCTCCTACCTGCTGGTCCTCTGATTCTCCACCCACTTCTATGGTGCTCTACATAGGCCAAACCAGTCTTTTATTTATAGCATACAGAGAGCATTTCTACCACATTCATGCATTTGGTTCTAGAGATTGTTAGCTAGTATTGAACTTTCATAAATTATCTCATAAACAACGTCTGAGCCTAGCAATTTGGTGGTGGTTATCCTTAAAATTTTGGGGTAACCCAAAAGACATTAGACAATAGTGAATGAATTAAATACAGGATTTTTCATTGGTGTTGCCTACATTTTATGTAATTCTACATGTAGAATAATTGTGTTCTAGCAAAAATCATTATGTAATAGATTAAGAGTTCTGTTAACTTTAAGTATTCTGTCAGGTTAGGCTTTTAAGGTCAATATATTTTTATTGGCATCATACTATTTCATGTATATGTAAGTGATGTAAAGCAAGATTATTATCTTATAGTTGTTCTGTTCTATTGTTTTACTTTTTCCCATTTCTCTCCTTCTCTTCTTTTTTCTTGTTTGTTTGAGACTTGGTGTCTTGTAACCCAGGCTGGCCTTGAACTCAGGGTTTAGCAACGGAATACAGTAACTGTGGATCCTCCTATTTCGACCTCCAAAGCCCTGAAATTAAGACCTACACCAAACAGAATGTATAATGGGATCATCCTGGGATTTTGACAATACTAGTCATGCATTCTACCAACATATCCAAGCCTCAGCCGTCACTTTATACCTTTAGAGGTCAGAGTTTAAAGTGGAGTTTCACTAGGCTCAAGTAATCTTTTCCACATTTAGTTCATGTATCAACAGGACAATGTGTATCTTGCTGTTTTCAGGTTTTCTTCAATGTCAGTCCTTTCATGCTTTATGTCAGAAATGGTGTCTCAAGTCTTCTCAAGTGTCATAATCAGACAATGAGGCCTTGATAATCTTTTGACTTCTAAGATTTCTGTTTAATAGATTAGATATACAATAATCCAAGATAATTTACTATGTACTGATTAGCAATCTTACTTCACCTCTACCAGGAAATATGAAATAGTCATATATCCTTTGTATTAGATCACAGACATATTTTGAAGACTGTTATTCTGTCTGTTATACACTTTTTAAAAAGTTTTACTTTTATTAAAAATAAATTTTCCATCGAGTATAATCTGATTACACTTTCTGCTCCCCCAACTCCTCTGAGATACTACCCAGCACCACTTACCCTGCCGTAGAATTCCACATCCTTTCTGTTTTTTCCAGCTGAGGGGCACAGGTCACTACTGGCAACTATAGAAAAACAATAAAATAAAATGAGAGAAAATAAACACAAACAAAAGGACAAAATGAGCAGATAAACTGAAGAAAAAAAAAGCCCAAAACAAAGCACAGGAATATAAATGCAGAGAGACAAACCTTTGTATGAATAGGAATTCAATAAAACATGAAGACATAGTATTTATATGTAAAGGATCTGGAAAAGAAAACAAAAATGAGACTGAAAACCTCCAAAGGTTCCCTGAGTTAGTTTTGTGTTAGCCATCTTCTGCAGAGCTAGCAGGAAGCCTACCCTTAGGAGTACTTTATCTTCCCATTGAGATATACTCATGGAGAAAAATAACTTTTTATTCATGAGAGGTTATCTATTGAAGAAAGATTATGGTGTATACTTGGGGACTGGGCCTACTATCTTCTTAGTGCTGGGACCTTATCTGGTGCATATCTACATTATCAGACCTTTTCCCTCTGAGTATATACATTTAGAATTCAAGAACTGAGACCAGAGGAGTGGCTTAGTGTTTAAAAGCACTTGTAGTTCTTCCCTTGAACTCATGTTTAGCTCCTAGCACCTAGATAGTGAAACACACTTTTAGATCTCCAGTGAAGGGGTTTAATGACCTTTTCTGGCTTCTATAGACATATAAAAGCTTGCATACATAAACTCACACACACATACATGCAAACAAAACACTCATGCACACAAAAATAATGTAAACAGATGCTTAAAAGAAGTATTTAAAAATATAAATCTTAACACAGTTGTCTAAACAATAAAATTTTAAAATTTTCTATGTGACAGTAAATCTGAGAATGGCAAATGAACACTCAGTTCACATTATTACAATCCTCCTAGGAGCATTCAGGTTTTTTCCATGCTTAGAAGCAGGTAACTTTTACCTCCAGATGCATGTTCACATTCTAATCAGAGAAAGGATATGACAAAATCAGGTTATTTAATTCAAACGAGTCCTACTTCATGAAGTGTGCATAAGTTTGCTTGCAAGTTATCAGTCATGGATGTTGAGGTGACAGAGACACCAGGGTGCAGAGCTTAGTGTTTGTATAGACACTATTTACCAAAGAAAATGTAGGCATTCATTTTACAGAATGATGAGATAGTGAGTAGGCAAATAGGAGGTTTCTTTTCTTAATTTATATGCAATACAACATCTCACAAAGTTTTTTGGGGACACATTATATGCAATAATGTAATATGCTGTTGAAATAATTTTAACTGTATACTCAAAGATATGCCCAAGTCTTGAGATTTTTATATTTGGTATATTATGGGTATTACATCAAAGATTTTTGAGTAGCAATTACTCTCTAAAGATGTGCTCCATATCTTCTGCTCCAATGATTTCCAAAATAGTAGTGTGCATGAAAATCACTTGGGAAAATCACTTAATTGAAATCTGAAGTCCTCTGTCTACCACAGATTATGATTCGAAAAGTCTCAGGGTCTGAATTTTAACAAGAAGCCCAGCCATTTCTGAAGCCCAGCCATATCTGATTCAGGTGGTCAACAATCTCACTTTAATGATGAATATAAAGCCTCTAGTAAGCACACCTGCATGCAATTTAACATGCATTTATTGAAGACTGTTAGGGTCGAGCCAGCAATAATGGTCCTTGATATAGGGAACTGTGCATTATAGATACAGAAAGAATTCGACAGAGACAGAAAGATAGAGTCAGAAGGACACTCAGCTAATACTGTAGCAGCACTGAATTTCATTTTTCTTTGGCTTTTTATACACCAGAAAGTGGAGAGGCAAAAGATTCCCCCTCTTAAGGGCACCATGGTTACAAAGTACAGACAAGTATAAACACTTATTCAATACTCAAAACATCTAGCAGCCACACCTTTACCCAAAATATCTTCTTATGCATCCTTGGGAGGGGGCAAATTCAAACACTGACCTTGACTCAAGATGAAGTAAGGTCATACTATGTAGGCTTTGTGGGCTCCCACAGAGAACCTGCTACAGCATGACTACTAGACATGTGCATTTAATAAAAATGAAAACCTGTATTCTCTTGTTAAGGAGCTATCAGTGAAGTGGAAAATACAGACCTGGTTCTACTACTCAGCTTAAGAACTCCCTACAGAAAATCTAATAGCAGAACAGGGTCACCACTCTTTTTTTACACTTGTTACTATGAATTCTTATATATCTTCTATCTATTTTGTAATTATTGCTTTAACACTAGAACATAAGCCGCACGATTGCATATAAGGCATGTTTGTTGTGTTCTGTTTTATCACTGAAGTCCCTTAAATAGCAAAATGCTTTACAGTTTCCAAGAATAAAATACTGAGCTATAGTAAGACATTGTGTTCTGCATCTTCAAAATAAAAGAGAAATAAATACTTGAGAACATCAAAACAACAACAACCTTCCTCTCTCACCAAATATATAGGTAGTTATCGGTTCTTGAATTGGAAGGTACAAGAATCTGCAAAGCAGAAAAAACTGTGGAGTCTGTGAGAACATAATCAAAGCTATGGATAACATCAATGCATTTGGCCAACATGAGTGCAAACAATAACATATTCTCTGCTGATGATTTTTCAAAGGAGCTTTCTTTACATTAACATTATCCATATCTTCCTGAAGCAGCCATTGCCAGGAGAGACAGTTTCACAACAGATTTCCCCATCCACAACGGGAGAAATTATACACCATCCCATCCTAAACTAAGAACTACAGGCAACCAATGAATTTTGAGAAAGGAAGAATTATCTTCTTCCAAAAATGAGCCTTTTATTGGTTCTCCAATACAAAGCTGTCATTCATGAAATTATAAACACACAAACAACAAAAATGTACTTAGGAAGACTGTATTTTTATATTTGTACATATGTGTGCATGACAATATTAATTACACAAAAAGAAGCCACCAATTTGGGAGTCAGAGGGGCTCAGGAAGAGTTGAAGAAGCAAGACCTATTGTTGGTTGGTTTTGATCCCAAATAAATCACTCAGGGAGGCTTATTCTTGATTATAAATGTCCAGCCTTAGCTGGCTTGTTTCTAGCCAGCTTTTATCTTTAAATTAACTTCATATACCTTACATCTCTGGGCTTTTATCTTTCTCTTCCTTCTGTATCTACTGCTGTCACTTATTCTCTGTCTGCCTGTGTGGCTGTGTGGCTGTGAGGCTGGCTATGTAGCTATGAGGCTGACTGTGTGACTGTGAGGCTGGCTGTGTGGCTGTGAGGCTGGCTGTGTGAATGTGTGGCTGTGTGACTGTGTGACAATGTGGCTGTGTGGCTGTATAGCTGGCCCCTTGTATCTTCTCTGCTTTTCTTATTTTCCTCCTTAATTTTTCCTTCTATTTATTCTCCCTGCCTGCCAGCCCTGCCTGTCCTTTCTACTTCCTCGCTATTGCCCATTCAGCTCTTTATTAGGCCATCAGATGTTTTAGATGGGCAAAGTAACACAGTTTCTCATAGTTAAACAAATGCAACATAAAAATATACAACATAATTTTGCATCATTAAACAAATATTACACAGCACAAACAAATGTAACACAAACCTTAAACTAATATTTCACAACAAAGACCTTATAAGGGGCTAAATGGAGGAAAGAGTAGTGTGGGAAAGGAGTTTCTATGGCTTTTTTTTTTTTCTGTCTTGCTATTAAAAAAATCAAGTATGACACATGACCAGGTTAAATGATAAAAAAATTACTTATATTTATTTTTCTTTAATGTAAGAACATTTGCATTTTTATATGTGTAAAAATGTGTAAGTTATGAGTTCAATTTCCCTACCTAATATCCTGCAAAGTGAAGTTTCTAAATACTTTAAAGCCCTTTCAAATTGTACACACACCTACTCAGAGTCCAAAATTTAAGAGTGATTTTATAGATTAATCCATACCCATCAGTCAATAATCAGCCAACCATTCCATGATGCACTGCTGTCTGCTTCAAGATGCAAACCTAATGACTTGAGTTTAACTCCTGGAAACCATATAAGGATGGAAGGAAATCACTGACTCCACAAAGTTATTGCCAAAACTCCTTGCCTGTACCTTGACCCATGTGCCCTCACTTCTCTCTCTCTCTCTCTCTCTCTCTCTCTCTCTCTCTCTCTCTGTGTGTCTCTCATCACAGTCCTACCATATATACATCAGATAGAAATAAAAAATTATTATAATAAGAATTTAAGTGTAGAAACTAAAAAGACAGTGCTGTTAATATAGTAGTTATTAATGCTTCTAGCACAATAAAATATTGATTTGCATGTGGTTTTAAAATATCTAAAATATTTGATTATTTTTATATCACTCAAAAGGTAAATAATATGAAGTATTTTTCATGTTTTCCTTGAGAATCAAATCAAAACCATATTGAGTTGTGATATAATAGAAACCGTATGTCTTTTATATGTATCTTTGAAATAAATCTGTTGGATTTTCCTTTTTCTTTTTTTCTCTTAATTCTTCTTTCACTAAAAGACAGATTGAAAGATCAGTCATTCTAAAGATGGTGAAAAATGATTAGAGAAAAGAGACCTATAATATGATAAAAATTAATGACACATAATTTATATGATGACAAATGGAGTAACATGAATACTATGTATAAATACTTGTGATGGTAAGATATAAAAGAGAAAGATTTATTTCATCTGGCTAGGGACTTATAACAAAAAAATGATGTGATATTTTACAGAGATAAAAATTTACATACCATGAAAAATGTTTCTGTCATTTAGAGCAACTAGATAGAATCATATTTCCTGCAGGCATGAGCACTATAGATGACCCAAACCTGACAGGATATACCCTTAGGTATCTTACAGGTAGGAGAGCCATTTTATAATGCCCTTGTTCCTGATCTGAGTAGGACATCTTAATAACTTGAAAAACTTAATGATCCATGAAATAGAAAATCTTATTGTAATAAGTAGATTATTCCATAGACCCTGCAAAGATCTGTGGTTGAGATTCAAACTCATATTACTTTCAGAGATCAAATAGTTGCAAGTCAAAAGATTTTTGAAATCAAAACATCCTTTCATTATCTTTTTTGATGAGCAAGACTAGATGAATACTGTTTTATATAAATAGCAAAAATATAAAAATCATTTTTTTTCAATTCAGAATTCTATGTCATCTTTCTCTGTATACATAGTTCACTTGTTTTTGCAGATTGAATAGTATCAGACTATGATCCTGGGAAAAATGCACATTTAAGTTCTTAAATTATTTGTTTTAAAGTTTTAAATGTTCTCCATAAAATAACGTCCTGAATAAAATGTTAAATGTTTCTGATAAAATCATATTATCTTTATGAATTTCATGTGCAAATATAAACAATGCCTTCTCTCTCTCTCTCACACACACACACACACATAAACACTAACACACACAGACACACAGAGAGACATACAGTGAAACACACAGAAAGAGAGAGAGGTATATATGCACAGGTGCTTTCATGTCCATATCATCTAAGTTACTTTTATATTAATTTTCATTTCTATAATATATTTAATGTTGAAGATGGTAAGCCAAACACAAGTGATTAATATATAGATAACACACATTAAGTTCTCCAAAGATTCAAAAATATTAATAATTCAAGAGTAAATATTTAACTTCTTGTTTGACTCAAACTAAATAAGTGAGAAAAATCAAAATATAACCAGCAATGTAAATATAAAAATTAGAGAGCCTACTGCCTATATAGGTGTTACAGACCCATGAGAATAATTTCTTTTATAATATGTGAGAGAAAAAGTCAAGGCGAATCTTTCACACCTGTTCAACTCTTTGAAAACTAATGGAAATCATATAAGAATTGGAAGCACAATGAGAGCCAAACATATGTGATATCTAAACATTTTTTTATTCAACAAGTTTCTTGGGTTTCTACATTTAAAAATATGTCTTGCACAATACTTTTTTCTCTGTTTTAAAGAAGTTTAGAAAGTATTTAAATAAATTTCCCTCTCTATATTTTATTTAGTTATAGCAATAATTATCCCATGTACTCTGAAGAAGCATGTACATATATGTGTGTTCCATGTATCAGTCTGATGCTTCTAAAATCCTGTTGATCTTTCCAGATTAATGATAATGAGTAATGATACTTACTTTCAGGTGTTTTAATAACTCTAAATTATTGCTTCAATTTGAGAAATTTAGGGGTGTCAATTACTTTAGCAATTTGTGTAACACATAGCACTAGAAGGCTCTGGTTGTTGAAGAAATGTTTGGCTTCAGTCTGCTCTAATGTTCAAAGGATTGAGCTCCAAATGCTTGTTCAATTGCCACTCAGCAATCCCATGCTCCCCTGTCTCTTTGGCAGAGTATCCTTAGACTTTAAGTAGGCAATTACATATCCAGTGTAGTCTGCCTTCTGCTCATCCTGATTCCCAGACAGAAATAATCATAGTGTTATTAACCATCTACTCCTCCTCTTCCATTTTCCTTTTCATTGTGGAGTAGTTAAAACCAATAGAATTCATTTATTTAATCAGTGCCTTCTCAGCCACGTTCTTTAACATCTATGAAGTCAAAAGTGGATCTTCTTGATATAATAATTTGGAATTCAGTGCTATTTTAATGTTTTTCACATACTATTATCATGTTATGTGTACTTTTCATTATTTTTAAATTTATACTAATCCCTTATAATTCTAATTTTTTGAAATACATCAATTTATTTTCTATTTATACATTTCAGTAATTAGTATGAAAGTTTAACCTAGCACTATACTAAGCCCTATCAGAAAAAATATATTCAGAATTTCAAAACATAATTCAAAATAATCATAAATGTATCCTAAGGAATCATATTAGATCACAGTAATAATGCACTGTTTTTAATCAAATTATCTCAACTTTTGAATTCCTAAACTTTGAAAAAGTAACTTAAACTTTTAATTGGTTGATGTTTGGCTTATTGAACACAGAAGACAACAAACATCTACTCACTGCAGATAGACAACTACTAAAAAAAATCTATTTAATTATTCACCAAAGTCACACTTGACACACCAATGAACCTAGTGGGCTTACTTACAGTACCATAGATGACTACATTGCAGCTTCAGCACTGAAAAGTTCAACTCAGTCTGGATGATGACTCACTAAGACAAGTCCCCTAGGGCTCTCTGCAGGACAGGCAGACAGCTGAACAGGTCAGACTCTCCTCTGCACAGCAAGTGTTTACTGTTTATGTAACCTTGTGACTCATGAAAGTTTTAACATACTGGGACTTCTGTATTTAGTTTACTTCTGAGTTTCCTGAGATATTCACCTCCCCTTTTAATTCTCCAGAAGAGATGTTTCAAATTGAGGAAATTGCTACAGAATGGTGATTCTGCGAGAAGTCATTTGCAATTTTATATATTACGTAGTTTTTCTCTAAGTGAATACATATGTAGACACCTATATACATAGGCATGAATTGGAAGGATTAGTGGAGTATGATTAATAGTTTCAATCCCTTATTTTAGTTTGCTTTCTTTGAGCAAAGTGTTAGGGATGAGACTGTCTCTCAGAGGGTTATCATAAACCTTAAAAATGAACAGAAGCTAAATTCATAAACATTTTGTGACTAATACTGTTATAAAAAAGAATATGTTTAAAATTAAAGATTCATATCAGGTAAAGATATAAAGGAAATAAATGCCAGTCACCCAATGTATTTTATATTAATAAAAGCATCTATATTATCTGTAAAATTGTCACTGGTGAGGTTTGTTTCCTTTTTCAAGAAAGCGATACAACAGTTCTTTCTGTTATCACTATCATCAAGAGTTTCTACCCTTTGACAAAATATGGCATATTTTCTCAGCCTTCACAATGAAAAATCAGAAATAACTTTTAGGCTCCAAGGTAATTATGAGAAACCACTATCCTCTCTTACCACTTTTATTAAACTTCAGATTTAAAGGAAAATAATTAATAGAATGATCATGCATCTTGTCTTAAAGAGACCATTTTGAGCATGAAATAATTGAAAAATTCAAATATGATTAGATATGAATTTCTCTGATGCTGCCTTTAACTATTGTAGGAATTTTATAATCTAAAATTTCTCAGGATTTTAATATTTGAGGTTTTCTTTTTTACATTAATGCTTTTATATTTGTAAAACTATGAATAACTAAAAGCATTGTAAGATACCTCTTACATTTAGTTATTTTAAAGATTTTAAAGAATCTATTGTAACTTTTATTGAAGTATTTGGAGATAGGAACAGCAATTTTTAATTTTAAATTTATAATGTGTATTGTAGTACGTACAAAATAATTTCATTTGTCAATCATTGCAGCGAAAATTTGCTGCTCAAACAAGTCTGTTTTCTTAGTTCCCCCAGACTAAAAGGGAATTTCTGTGGTGATATGTTTTATATTTAATAAAATCAATCTGGAATACCAGAGAAAAGAGCCATCTCTGTCATCATCAGCCTTTCAGACTGACTTTATTAAATACAAAATATTTAATATTTTATTTCAATTTCTATTGCAATGAAGAATCAAATATTCTTTGTAGATAACCAATTTTATTTAAAATTTAATTATTTTAAATAGTACTTAATAAAATACAATAACAAAATACAAGATTATATAGATAATGCATTTTTAAATTCTATATATATCTATATGCTTTTCAGGTACTCTCATGACTATATTCACACGTATATACACATAATTAAAATTAAAATAAATCTTTACAAAAATATATTCTGAGACAAAGCATTTGAATAACTATTCTTCCACAATGTTCACACTGTATGTCTGTGTATGTGTATGTGCTCATGTGTGTGAAATTCACAATTATAGCAAGTAAAAGATATCTTCCTATCAATAGGAGAACTGAAGTAAGTTTTTTAATTTGTTTTTTTTAACATACACACCACTATTCCACCTCCCTTTGCTTTTTTCAATCCTCCCTCAGCTTCCCCCAACTCCATCCTTGTATCCATTCCTCAGAAAGTGTAAAGACACACAGAGTGAGTCAAGGCAGTCTGGCATATCCAGTTCAGGTAGATCCAAGACTCTCCCCCAAGTTTCAAGGCTAAGCAAGGTGTTCCTCTGTAGGAAATGAGGTACAAAAAGCAAATTCATGAGCCAGAAATAAATTGTGCTCCCACTTACAGAGGCCTCATAAACTGCCCATGCCATTCTACTGTCATCTGAATTCAAGGGGCTTATTTCATTCCCATGTAAGCTCCCCAGCTGTCATTTCAGAGTCAGTGAGCTTCCAGTAGCTTGGGTCTGCTGTTTCTGTGGGTCTTCTCAACGTGATTTTGACCCCTTTGCTCATATAAGCTCTTCTCCCTTTCCTGAAGTAGGTTTTTCAGTGATACTATTTATTTAAATCATTGAGTGAAAGATTTTAAAATTACCTCCCTTCAGCATTAGTAAAATGAAAATTGCTTCAATGCTTTACTTGGTATTCTTTAAAAAATCCTTGTCAAATATAAAGAGCAGATTGTGTAAAATATATATGATTCCCAGCTGTTTTAATCAGTACTCTAAATATGTACATTTCAAGAAAATTCATATCTAAATGACTAGGGATGGAAGATGTTTCTAGGATTGCAATAAATTAGGTGTTAGAATATGAGAAAATCTGTAAGTCACTTTATAATTTTTCATTAACTGGATGTTTCGGCAGTCAAGCTAAACTCATTTGTTGAAGTGGAATGCCACCACCTACTGCATCTAATGATGTCTCCTTAAGAGTAAGATTACTCAAAAGGGAGAGTTGGAAGAAAATCAATGAATCTGACAGTGTGGATTAAAATGTATTTATACTTACAGTATAAATACAGAAATATTTATACTTATAGTAAGTTTTCCAGGTTTCAATAGGATAAATATGCAAATATTGAAGATATAAACTTCAAAAATCTGATATTAACACTTGATATATTATGCTCAAAATTAGTAATTAAGGAAGTTACATATTTATAACATTACAATAAGGTAACTAGGTTGAACTTAAGTAAAAAACAGTCTCCTTTAGAAGTATTTCTTCTGTGTTTACCAAGCACATCATATGCGTCAAAACAAAGTAGAAATTTAAGTTTGGATTTGAAACTCATATTCTGAAGAGTTTATTGCAGTATCAATATGTAATTGTCCAAGTATTAGACAATAAAGCGCACACACTGAGAAGGAGGACATCTGTGTGATATGTTCCTTTTCTTTTAGTCTCAATTATTTTAAAAGAATATTTCATTCATTAAAATTGATATATTTCAATCACTGCCACTCCCTGCCCCTCCCCTCTCCTATTGCTTTCTACTCACATTCCCCTGACAACTTCAGGTTCTTTCTTCTTCTTAAGTGGCTGTGTAAATCAATCAGTGCAGCCATTTGTTAAAGTATAATTCCCTGGAAGCCAACAATGGCTATGGATCCACAGCCTCCCTCCCCCATGAGCCAAAATGTCAACAGATGCTCTGAACTGGTGGGTTTATGTGCCATACACTTCATAAAGGTCTTTACTGACAACCATACACACTTAGAGTGCAGAAGGGAAACATTTCTATTTTCCAGAAATCACTATTTGATGCCAGCTGTCCCTGAGGACTCTAGTTGTTACACGTTTTCAGGAATTCTTTTTCTCAATGGTCTCTTAGCGTTGGCACATAGAATATATACAGTATTAACTGTCATTCATTGCACAGTTAACTTCTGTGAGGAGTTAGATGAACTAACTTATGCAAACAAAGATCCATATTTAGAAAGCAGTTTGATAACATCTTCATGAAGCAATTGTATTTGGTTCAACACAAGGACTTAGGAGTTTCTTAGCTATTGCTTCTTAGTCACATTTACTGTGCTTGGCATGTATTACTCTCTGTAGTGGGCTTTATTTTTAACTAAAAGATTTTGGTCACTCTTATAACACTCATACTACAAGTTCATGCATGAATATTTCTTGTCAGGACGTTTGATACTTTAGCTTTCAGTGATCATATCTGAGTAATAGTATTAATAACATTTTTTCCGGACCAACATGAACAGCCACTTATGGCACTGTGAAAGCCAATTAACAGGAAAGAATTTTCTTGGTCAATATCAGTTTGGCTCTTCTGAGTCTAATGGCCAAAGTATATGGAGTCTTTAGCAATAAGGTCTGACTATCAAGTTTCTATTGCTTTTTGTTACCCAATAAAACTTGATGGTAAGATCCTATTGCTGAAATCATATTTTTAAATTTTACAAAAATTATTTTGTGTGGGAATTAGGGCACTGTTCCAAACCACCACAATTAACACAAATAAAAGTAGGCTTAATGTAGGATTTATATATGAGTATATATGTTTATAAATGTGCATATATATGTATAAAATAGGTTTAAAATAAAAATACATCCATAGTAGGTTTACATAATAATAATATTCAATCTCCAATTGAATTTTGACACTTGTATTTTTGAAACATAACATAAAATATTTACTTATTTACAAACCATTTCTCCCTTCATCTCTAATTGATCTGACAGTTCTGATACAATTTCACAGGCAAAATATGATGTTATGAGCTAGTGAGAAGAATGTGTCTATTATATTATTATATAACAGATTTTTTAAGCATGGATATATATCAAATATATAGATTCTTAAATTCATAAAATGAATTACCAGTTTTGTGATTTTAACTATTTTTAAATAGTGATGCTTTTATATTTTTCTATAGTTATGCAAGGTTATTAGTATACTAAACACTCAAATAATTTAAAGTCTTGGTGATATCTACCCCTCCAATTTCATTATTATCATAGAGAATTTATATACTTCACTGTACTCAAAGGTCTAGTCTAAAAACTGACATTTTTCAGCTCAAATGTCCTGATATTTTTATATAAAGTGATTTTTAAATTTTCAACCGCTCTATAATTATCCAGAAGAAAAAGAGATTATCTTTAAACACTTCTGTTTTCCCCATTTTTATGTTTTGCATATTTATGTCGTGAATCTGAAATGTTCACTACAAATTCATCTGTTTGAACACTTGCTCTCTGGCTGACGGCACTCATCTGCAAGTTTGTAAACCATTTAATAAGTGTTTCATTTGTTGTGATACCTCATTTGTACTCTCTCTTTTGTTCAGAACTGCTCCTCTCTGATTTCCACACTATGATTACCTCTAATCTTTCAGATGCAACGAGATCAAATAAATCTTTTTACATTGTTCTTGTCAGTCATTTCATCATGGCAATGAGAAAAGTAACAAATACATTGTGTGGAGAAGTTATGTTTCTTACTAAGTTTCCCAAACATACTACATGTAACACAGTCAGACCATCAAGTAAAATGGAATCCAGGTCATCATCAGATGCCTTAGATCTCCATAAACTGCCCAACAGATGGGAAATGCTTCTAAATGCTGTTGAGTAAATAAGTTGACATTATTTGACTTCTCTGTTCAAATCATTGATGTTCCACTTTGTGTTATTCTGTTAAACATTATATCATTTGTACCCTATAACCTGATGAAGAAAATATGTTTTAGAAATAAGTTTATAAAATCTAAGCATTCTGTTTCACTCCATTGTTACTATAACAAGTCTTTTTTAAAGCAGATTGCATCACAAAAGCAGGCAGAACTCTTCCTTAGTACAATGATCATAAAGGCTACTGACCAGACAGTTTTTGTTTCATGAGAGATTCATGAGAGATATTCAGTTTGATGTCAGGTTCTAAAATAAATAATTTGGTTTATTTAATCCTGTATGTCTGTAGACCATAGTCTGTAGGATTATAGTATTTTGAGTCAATATTTCTTTAATTCATTTCTCATCTTTCATGAGAAATATAAACAAAAAGAATTAAATCAAAAAATTCTACAAAGAAATATATGCTCTCTTTACTCTAGTTTTATCTGTAAGTTAGTTATAATGAGAAAAAGAAATGTAAATTTTATTATTATGTAAATATTTTATATATAGTTTTGAAAGATGGACAAAATCAAAGATTGCATGCATATTAGAGTCAAAAATAAGGTTTAGCAATAAAGTTAAACATTCCATGAAAACATTTTGAAATCTGTATATAAAGCTTCAAAATATATTAAAAATAATTTATATAACCAAGATTTTATTCTATGAGGTAAGTCATTCATTTATGGAAATTAAATATTTAGCAGATAGTAGCTTTCAACATTTTCATTTGTCATCTGTAACTTCCTAATCTAAATTATTTAGATAATTTGTATATTCTTACATTTGAATGGGAGGAGCAGAAAAATTGTTCATAAAAATGATTAAATGTGTACTTTTAGGTGTTTTAATATTTATATTTTGAGAACTTTAGATAAAAAAGTGGAACTAACCTACTTAGTAATGTTTGTTACAAATTGTTAAATCGTATATTCCAAAATGATTAGTTTTAATAGCCACAGGGGAGCAACTTCCTTAAATTGCACATGTGCAATTTAAAGTAGAATATATATATATATATATATATATATATATATATATATATATATATATGGCAATACTGTTCAACCTCGGAGAGTTATTTCTGAATCACGGTGGTCATAGCCTTTGCTCTTCCCATCACACTGCATGATGTTCACATTCATTATCTATCATAGCTAAGGGAATAAAGGGAAAGAACCCTTAGCTGATTAAAGAGCTCAAAGCTCTCAGTTCTAGGGACTCTCGGTCTTTCTGCAACCTGGAAAATATGTCTTGATTTGTGGTAGAAAAATATATAGACTAATTTCTTCATAAATCTGGACAAGATGCAAAACAGGAAGAGAGAAAGGGAGGAGAAAGGGATGGAGGGAAGGAAGGAGGGAGGGAGGAATTAGTAAGAAAAGTGAGGCTGGAAAGAAGGAAAGAAAATGTTCAAAGGAAAGCTGAGTATCTAAGAAAATTCATTGATTACAGATATCAATTGGCAAAGAGCAAAATTAAGGGATGTTATCAATAAAAGTGATAGGGGAGGGGCGACAACCATGGAAGTGATAAGAAATTATGTCATTGTTTCAGTCACCAAGGAACTCTAATTTTTATACAAACTACATTTCTAACCATAATGATATACCATAAAAGGAAAATGTGAAGTCACAAGGGTAGCCTGGAGAATGAATGCCCAGCTTTATCTTTTCATATCTAAATATTATAATTGAACTTAATGATGGATTGAGTTGGAATGGGCAATGTTAGTGATTAAAAGGTGCTATTGTTCTGATTAAGGATTTTAAAACGGGTCAGCATGTTGTAGAGATTCACAGTAAATGTAAGATAACACCTTCTTCCAATTCCAGAAAACGAGGTGGAAATGCAATTGATACATTAATTTTGATTCTGAATTAATCTTTTTGTTCTTAAATATGTGTACTCCTGTGAGCATCAATTTGCAATGCTTACAGGCATGCGTAAATAATATGGGGGACAACACAGGAGTGTTGTTTCTTAATATTTAAATTTTTCTTGTTCCAATGTATTATTTCTGTAATTTATTTTCCTGTGATCTCCCTTTTGTTAACTATCCCCAGAGGAAGCACATTAAGAAATGTCATCTCAGAGGAGATTCATGAGAACTAAGCTGCTGTCCAGAGTGTCAGGAAATCACAGGAGGAGGAGAATAAAAGTGTGTAAAGGAAATTACAGTTGCTGCCCTTCTGGTTTCAATCCACTAACATAAAACAAATCAGTTTATGCCTGAGAACTTTAGTTTTATTTAACATTCTATTGCTACTCTAACTTACTTATCTGAGAAAATTTTAAATGAGACTCACATAAAATTACTGTAGGAACACAATTTCACAGAAAATAATAGTGATATATTACTTGGCTTTGATAACCTTCCTCAATTGCAGGGCATGATTAGGGCATTTTCTCTGGAAAAATTCTTAATGATAACCATTGATTTAGTAATAATACCCTATCATATTTTGTAACTATTTACATGTAAAAACAATATTATTTTAATTTCCCTCAGTAAATGGAACTCATATTTTTGTGTAAATGATCACCATAATGACAATAATTGTAAAAATAAGACACCTCATATAAACTTTGATAATTAATATCTACATTTTTATGTAGGACCAAAAATACAAAATCAAGTGATATTTTATTTTAATGAGATTTTAATTTTTTAATAAATATTTACTGTGTCAATATTTATTGAATCTTAGTACACATATGGAAATACATAATTATGTGTACACTTCTGGAAGTAGAAGCCAATGACAACTTGCTAATCTACATTTATATTATTTTGATTGTATCATCTAGAAAGTATTCTACCTGCAATACCAAAGCATACTATAAGCATACAGAAATAAAATTATTTTATTTATTCTGATAATGTAAATTAGGTAATGAATCTGCTTGGAGAAAGCAGCTGTGAAGGGGTGAACACTTCTGTCCTGCAAGTCTTACATGTTATTGGCAGTTAATGGCTATGCGAGTCAGCTATCTGTCTCTAGAAAAAAAAAACCTGAGAGAATTAGCTTACAGGATAGAATGGTTCTAGTAGATGATGACCTTCCATGCTGGTCCTCATTGCTTAGTCCTGTGACTGCAAAGCACATCCTGCAGAGTTTCTGTGACAGGGAAAGACCTTTCTTTCTTTCTTCCTTCCTTCCTTTCTTTCTTTCTTTCTTCCTTCCTTTCTTTCTTTCTCCCTCCTTTCCTCCCTCCCTCCTTCCTTTCTTTCTTTTTCTAAAAACAAAAGGCTAGAAGAGGACATGGTCCCATAACCCTATTCCATGGGTGATTTTCCACTAACCAAACTTTCACTAATGTCATCCACATTACACAAGTATCATAGGCTTCACATCAAGCCTTTAAGATATGAACTTTCCAGAGACACCTATTTGTAGTGGGATTATGCTGGTAATGTAAATATTTGTCCTGGCTATGGGTTTAATAAAAGCTGACTGGCCAAAGGCAAACAGGAAGTGTGGGCAGGGCTACCAGGCTAAGAAAACTCAGGAACATCTCAGAGCAAAGACAGACACCAGACACAGACACCAGACATAGATGCCAGAGTTGCCTTAGCTGCCAGGAGATGCAGAAGAAATGCTAGTTAAGATGAAGGAGGTAGCAAGTTATATACTTGGGGCCTAGGTCAATCAGTATAAAAATAATTCAAGCATCTGTGTGTTTCTGTGGGACTGTGGATGCAAACCTCTGGTCCAGGCCTGGAAAATCTGGGCCAGAATCATTTACAACACCTATGTCAAACCATAATACCAGCAACTACTAAAAGTAACATAATATGTGATTAAAATTACATTAATTTGACAAGAGGCAAGCATAGCCTTTAGAAGCTAAAGTGCATATGTGTGCATGAGTGAATTAGTGTAAGGCTAACTGCTCTGAGAAACAAGGCCCCAACAATGGCTTTGCTGCTCAGGTAATAAATAATCCAGTGCTAGTCCTTTCACTGATAGATGTCCTTTCTTGAGGTTATGTCCAGGGTAGTATCAACCTGGTAATCACTCTCTTCCTTACCCCAAGGCCTAGAATTCCCCTTTGTGGTGGTGTGAATGAGAATTCTCCTGTTGATTCATGTGTTTGAATATTTGCTCCCATGTTCCTGGAACTGCTCAGAAGGACTGAAGGTGTCACTGCATTGAAAAAAGTATGTCATTAAGGGCAGCTTTGAGCTTTCAAAAGTCCATGCTGTACTCAGTTAGTGTCTGCACTCTTTCCCTTCCCCTTAACCTGCCCCCAACTCCTATTCTCATCTCTACTCCTCTAACACAACCTCTGTACCTCTGCTGCTTTCATCATGTCAGCTCTCAGCAACAACTCCAGCACCATGCCTGACTGAATGGTGCTACTTCTCATGTCTCATGATGATCATGGATTCCACGATCTCTGGAACTGTAGCTTCACAAATTAAGTGTTTTATTTCATAAGTTGTCTAGGTTATGGTGTTTTGTCCTAATAGAAAAGAAAGATGGTCCCCAAACATTAGCTGAGAATTATGACAAATAAACAAAACTAAACTGGAGAGGGAAAATGATCTCATGTTTTACCTGTTAGAACAATAAACGATGGTAAGTATAGTTTCTAGGCTTCCTAAATATTTAAGCACTAATCTTCTGTAGATGGGAAATCATTTTCACTCCAAAGCCAATAGTATTCTAGTTAAGCTGGTTTATTTTAGAGAACGCTTTCCGCATTTCTTTTCTTCATAAGAGATAAATAATCTAAAATTAACAGCAGGACAAATTTCTGTTTTCCAATGTCATAAATCACCCTTAATGAATTGGACTGGACACATCAATGGATTCCAAATGCTTTCTCACTGATTTGTGCTGTAGACACAGTCTGAAACTACAAACTGTGATATTTAGACATAAACATACACAGCCCCCCCCACACACACACAACCTACCTTCATAGAGATTACATTACAGGGGAGAATATATAAGAAGAGAGAAATTCAAAATTAAAAAGAAAACCTTGATAGTTGAGTCATGACAAAAAATAAAAAGCATGATGAGATTTTTCTTGGCTAAACTGAATTCTTTTGTACTGTTTATTGAAGCTCTTAAAGTCTGTACTTTAGAAAATAATTACATTTTAAAGTTCACATTAGCATCAGCTAAGGGACATGGACCTGTAATTTGATCATTGTACTTATAAAAAGAGTTAATCTGTATGTACAAAGACATAGGAATAGCAATAGCATTTAGGAACAAAGGGATAGGAAGGTGAAAGAGAATCACAATGGTGCCCATATGTTAGTCAAGCAAAGGCCCATAAAATTAAATAAGCTTGCTAGCATTGTTCACCTCACAAACTAATAGGATACACCTCTTATATGAAAGCTTCTTCAGCTATTTTATTTTCTACCAAAAATGTGGAGAGAATATTGAAGAGCCATGCTTTCATGGTGACTAGGAAAGAAAGACTTTCCTAGAATTGAAGAGTTAGCTCAAAAATAAAAAAGAAGAAAGTGTCTAAGGGTGAACTTATGAATCATTTTTTAGGCTAGGGACATATCATGACAGAAGGCAGAGGCAGAAATGATTTTGAAACCTGTGGAGCTCTTGAGATCTATGTTTATTGTCATGATTATGAATCCAGTGACACATATTTCTAATGGTCAGAAGAGAGTCAGAAAGAATAAGATAAAATGCCTTCTTCAACTTCCAACATATATTTATCTTATGTTGCTTAAACTGAGCATTTAGTAACTCTATATTGCAATTATCATTCCAAAAATCTCAAGAATTATAGATAAAATGATTTAGTTCTTTTTAGATAAAACTGTTGTAGCAAGTTTTCTGGGCCGGGGGTTTGTGCCTGGCATGCGTGGCTGAGGTTTTGAACATGGTCCACAGCGGCGGTTTTGTCCCCCAAAGAAATGAATCAGACACTTATATTACTTCATACTGTTTGGCCCATGTCTCAAGCACATTACTAGCTAGCTCTTTCATCTTAAATCAACCCATTTCTATTAATCTGCCCACCACATGGTTCAGCCTGTGGCTGGCCAGTACCTCTTACATGTCTGTTCCTCTTGGGGGTCTGATGGAGACTGACTTAACTGCGCCCTGCTCCTACCTGCCTGTCCTCTGGTCCTGCACCCACTTCTATGGTGCTGTGCATAGGCCAAAACAGTACTTTATTTACAACATACAGAGAGCATTCTACCACATAAAACTATAATTTTATTTACAGTAAATACAATATAAGAAGTAAATAATTAGAATGAAAAGAATCAAACATGATTGGAGTTTGATTTTCTTTTAAAATATTAATAAATGTGCATAAAAATTAAATCAAACTTTATCTTACTTATAATTGATTCATTAGTATTTTTGTCCCTTTTTATGATGTTAACTTTAGCATATTTGGTTTCTATAATTTTATTTAATTTTTTTTAATTAGTTAACTAATTAGTTAATTGGGATAGGTCTCACTTAAAGCATAGAGTGGTCTAGAACTTTCTATATAGCACAACCTGACCTTTAAAATCATATTAAATTAAGCCTCTCAACTGTTAGAATTACAAGCAAATGCTAGCATGCCTGGATGGTATCTCACAAATTTAAATTATTAGTTGTCTCTTAATTTCTAGATAAGGTTTTTGTAGATAAGAAACTCATGATGTATTCATTAAATATATTTTAGTTTAAGGCATTCCTCAAATTTTAAACTAAATAAACTAAAGTTTTACAAATCCAAATTATCTCAAGTGCTTCTAAATTTAAATAAGTTAGCATACAGTTAAACACTGACAGAGTAGATTAAAATGTATCCCCTTCTAGATTAGTTTGTGTTATAATCTTCTAACAATTATATAATCACTTCCAACAAAGTTCTGATCTTAAAGGTTGATAAAGAAACATGAAAAACAGATTCACATACAGAAATGGACTTTCTGAGCTCTCCCTGTGCTGGTTTCACAGGGTTTTCTAATTTAAGAACTTAAGTAAGAGACAAAATGTTTCCAAAAATTCTGCACACACCCTTCATAATTATTCTTGTTTTCTTATAAGCAAGATGGACACAAAATACTGCCTATATTTTTCAAAGAAATATTCATGAGACTATCAACTAACCTGAGATATATAACCTCTACGTAATCGTGAGGAGATATAAAATGTAAATTCAGAATTATCTTGAAAGATAACTGTTTCATTTTTCAAACCTAAAGCATCATATGGTGAAGGCTTCTGAGATTGTTAAGATTCAAAGAGCTAAGCAATAAATGTTATATATATATATATATATATATATTATGCATTATATTTGGTCCTGAAATAAATCTATTAGAGGGGGAAATATCATCAAGGATAATATTAAAAAGGATAGGAAACCTAACATGTAGAACATATATTAAATTGTTATCAGCCATAACAAGTTTGAACGTTTTAAAAGTTTAAGTTGATAGCATGTACAGTATACAAACAGAAACTAGTAGACTCAGTGACAACAGTTTTGAGAGGAAAAAATAAATTACCGAGATATGAGCAAGCTATGACGTAATGTCTCAGCCAATTCTATGTGGAGTTATAGAGAATATGTTGCCATGCAGCCATGGTAGTACTTATATTGGACCAAAAGATCTCTGTCATTGCCTGTAGATTTGCTCACGGGTGAGGAGAGGATAAAATGAAATGAAAGAGAAAGAGTATAGGAAGGAAGTAGGGAGTGGCAGGTTAGGAATAAAAAGAGATGGGAGAAAGAGAGGGGGGAAAGGGATGGGAAGCTGAAAAGGAAGGAAGAAAATGTGAGTGACAGAGAAGTAAGGGAAAGAGAGAAGTGGACAGAAGGGAGGAGAAAATTGGAGAAAGAAGGAATAGATGGGATGGGGAAAGGGGAAGAGGAGAGAGTAGGGGAAGGCAAATGAAATGGAAGAAAAGAGGAGTAGGGGCAGAGAGCTATAGGGAACTGAAGAAGTATTCTCTGCAGCTGAGTTTATGGTGAATGTGTGGATATCTAGCAAAAGGTTAGGCATTCCCTGCAGCAATTAGTAGCTTGTCCCCAGGTCCTTTTCTTGAATCAGCAGGTAGCAATAGGTCTATAAGTCAATGTCTTCAAATAAATTCCAGATCTGAATTTTTCATAAAAAAATATTTGGTTATAAAACACATACCTAGACATGGTGCCCAAGGTATTATGGAGATTATTATAAAGAAAAATCTGGAGAATAAAAACAAAAACTATATGGTGTCATTTAAACACTTGCTCAAGATACACATGATCTGAAATTTTTCAAAATGTTTCAAAGTTTGCAATGAGAAAAAATTAATATATATAAAAAAGAAAAGAATGGCTGGCGGTGGTGTAGCTCTAGAGACTTTAAGGGAGCATTTGCCAAGAAACAAGGTCAGTCAGAGACTGTGTCAAACCCACCCTTTATTAGCCTGAGTAAGTGAAATATTCCTAATAAACTATAAGGCAGACAATGAGGAAAAACTAGAAAAGGAAAAAGGAGATAAGTGCTATTTCTGTTCCAGGTGGCTTATGAAACATTTTGTAGATGTGTCTGTGTTTTGTAGCAATGATAATTTCCTCAGTCAACTAAAGTCTTAACAGAACAACAAACACAGTTAATATCTGGAACCCAAATGAGAGAAAGAACAACAAAGCTAGAAGGGTTTTAGGAATGCTATTCTGTGGACAGGGTATTTTTAGCTGCGAGTTTTTTAGTTCCAAAACAAGAAAAGCTGAAATTACACCATGTGTTTTTTACATAAATACACACACAGACACACACACAGACACAGACACACACACACACACACACACACACACGATAGAAAAGGTATAAATTAAGCCCTGATATAACTCAGGTAAATTGTAACAACTCTCTATGAAGGTGAATATACATGTTAAACATTATAAATTCTTTGAATTAATTTGAAATAATTGTATGGTATTTTTCTGTAGACAAGATCAATTTGTATTGCTACTGCATGGCTAAATTTGAACCCACAGAGATCTGCCTGTTTTTGTTTCTCAAGTGTTGTTATCAAAAGTGTATACCACAATGGCTGTCTAATATCTGACATTTTTTATTCATAAAAATAGGCACATTATAGAGATCTTATACCTAATAGTATATAAACTAAAAGATACACTCAAAGTATCAGTAAAGATAGTTAACCTATGTAAGTAAATTCATAGCAAAGAGATCAATATCTCCTCTTTCTCACAAAAAAGTAAACAAGATGAAACAAAGCAGTCATTTACAGAAAGGAGGAGTAATTTATATTCACCATTAATGTTTTACATTTTCATTACAATCCTGTGGACAGTTCTGAGCTTTGTGAATCTAGCTGGCTCTCAGATAGCCCAGAGAATCTTTTCAACTCTTTCATCAGCGAGCACACACACACACACACACACACACACACACACACACATGCACACATTTGATTTCTTGATCACATCTATTTTTCCCTCAACTATAAAGGAAATTAAGTGGACTGTCTATTCCATTTTCCTCCTGGGTACAGATTTCTATAATATTTGTGTTTGATAAGAGTTTTTATCTTGTATAAGGACCTGGTGTCTAATTCATCAAACAACCACATATATTGCAAGCCTCAGCTGAAACATGTATCAAAGAATGAACACTTTGCAATAAAATAAAATGACACTGAAGGGGAAAAGTAGAGTGGCCCAGAGAGAAACACTAAAACAATGATTTATCCCAGTTATATATATTGCTCTGCTGTTTATTCCCTGATATAAACACACGTGGTACCCAAGTTTTTTATCTTATTTTACATGCACAATAGATACAATTCAACTGAGGGTGAGAATAATTGATTGTGTTTTACTAGGTAAGTTATCAAATGCTCACAACTTCATGGTTATTCCTGCTGTGGATATGTACTATTACAGTCCAAGACATAGAAAATATATGGTTATGCATTCTGGGTCTCAGTCATCAAAATGTAACTGATCTTCAAGATCATTACATAGTTAAGATTAAATGGGAATAGCTATCAGCAAGAAATATATAGTGTAAAATCCGCCATCATTTTTATTTAACCTAAGGATGCCTTTATGAAGCTACTTCTCACAGGTGAATAATAACCATCAATCCACACAACTCATACCTCTGTCTTCACTGCCTGTATCTTTTGAGTTTCCTTTTTCCTGATAATTTTATCTCTTCTTTGCGTTCATCCCTACTTACCTTATTCTTTCCTTCCCCCATCTCTCTACCACTCAGGGTGTGTGTGTGTGTGTGTGTGTGTGTGTGTGTGTGTGTGTGTGTACATTTGCTATTGTGTATCTGTGCTTCTGCTAAAAATATTTTATTCAAGCTCTTTGACGCTCACTATGCTGTAGCAAAAGATACATGAAACTCAGTCAGCATTTTTTCCTTTATTGTATAATTGTATGGCACAGAACATAACTATGTCTGTAGTAACATGTCTTTAAAACATAAGCTTTAAAACATACCAATTATTATCCTGAGGTATAGCGTACTTCTTTTAAAAGTAGCCCAATGCTGTGAGAATTGTAGTTTTCAACTTTTAAATTTTGTTTTAAGCATGCTCATTGAGCAACTGTGAGCATTATAAAGATGTGCAAGTCTTACCTTCCATCAGCAGATCGTGTGTCATCAAAACCTCCTGTGTGTAATACACATGACAAATGTCAGTAGAACTCATACCTACCAAAGGCAGAAGCTAGACAATCAAAAACTGGAAGTAAGTTTGACCATTTTAAAAAGAAGCATTTATATATACCCTGTAAGAATTAGTAATCTAAGAAGATTCAGTAAACTTTCAGTGACAAAAGATGATGATATTTAGAAATAGCAAGGCAATTGAAATATATTTTGACTACTTGTCATGAGACAGATCTCATCTGTCATTTATATGTTATTTAATCTCATTTTTGACAGAGAGAATGTTTCAATTGCTCCAGATTTACATAAAGTTCAGGCTTTGTAGTCATTACATATTTCCTAAAGTTCACACAGCTGGTCCTCCAGCAACGCCCCACAGAACCACCCCATTTCTGGCAATATTGTTAGACAGATTAGCTGCTCAATAATTTTTTTCAGTGAATAGAGCAGCAGGATCAAACAGGGATGTAAGAGAGTAGGGTGAAAAGGATTTCAGTGGTTGACTGTGTCTGAAGAGCTAGAAAGAGAACTGAGAAAAAAAAAAGACACACCCTAACATGATGGATACAAAAACAAAAGCCAACCTTCTACTGCAAAGAAGAAACTCCAAAGACAAACACAGGCTCAGAGTAAAGAGTTGAGAAAAGACTTTTAAATCAAATGGCCCCAAGAAACAAACTGGTGTTGCTATCCTAATATCCAACAACATAGACTTCAAACTAAAATCAATCAAAAGAGACCAAGACAGACATTGATTATTTGTCTCAGAAAAAACGGATCAAAATGAGATCTCAATCTTGAATATTTATGCCCCTAATATAAGGGTACCTTCATATGTAAAGGGAACAATACTAAAGCTTAAACCATACATCAAATATCACACTCTAATAGTGGGAGACTTCAATACCTCGCTTTCACCCATGGATAAGTCAACCAGACAAACACTCAATAAAGAAATAAGGAGTCTA
This sequence comes from Sigmodon hispidus, assembly GCA_004025045.1. Taxonomy (NCBI): domain Eukaryota; kingdom Metazoa; phylum Chordata; class Mammalia; order Rodentia; family Cricetidae; genus Sigmodon; species Sigmodon hispidus. The sequence continues at coordinate 100,893 of PVIH01000487.1, forward strand.
ACAGAGGTTATGATGCAAATGGACTTAATAGATATTAACAGAAGCTTTCATTCAAACACAAAGAAATATACATACTTCTCTGCACTCCATTGAACTTTCTCTAAAATTGACCAAATATTGGTCATAAGGCAAATATCAACAGATACAAAAAAATGGGAATAACCTTTGCTATCATATTAGATAACCATGGCCTAAAGTTGGAATTCAAGATCAATAAGAATCACAGAAAGCCTACAAACTCACGGAAACTGAACATCTCTACACTGAACCTCCTCAGGGAAGAAGTTAAGAAAGAAATCAAAGACTTTCTAGAATTTAATGAAAATAAATCCACAACATATCCAAACTTTGGGACACAATGAAAACAGATGAAATTAAATTAAATAAAAGCACAATTTAAGAGGAAAATTCATAGCCTATTAGAAGCCTATTAAAAAAAAAAAAAAACCAAGGAGTAGCTCACACAAGAGATATAACAACTCAGCTGAAGGCTTTAGAACAATTAGTAGCAAACTCACCTAGAAGGAGTAGACAGTAGAAAATAATCAAACTTAAGGCTGAAATCAGTACAATAGAAACAAAGAGAACAATACAAAAAAATATCAATGAATCAAAAAGTTGGTTCTTTGAGAAAGTCAACAAAACAAACAAACCCTTATCCAAACTAACCAAAAGACAAAGAGAGAGTATTCAAATTAACAGAATCAGAAATGAAAAGGGAGACATAACAACAAACCCCTAGAAAATCCAGAGAATTATAAGGTCATACTTTGAAAATCTATACTCTACTAAAATGGAAAACTTAAAAGAAATGTCCAGTATTCTGAGTAAGTACCAATTACCAGAATTAAAGACCTAAACAGACCTATAACACCAAGGAAAATTGGAGCTGTTAATTAAAAGTCCCCTCCCTCCCCAAAAAAAGTCCAGGCCTACATGTTTCACTGAAGAATTCTACAAGAATTCTATTCAAAGAAGAACTAATACCAATAATCAACAAACTGTTCCATCCACTGGAAACTGAAGGAAAGCTGTGAAACTCTTTTTATGAAGTCACAATCACCCTGATACCCAAACCAATCAAAGATGCAAATAAGAAAGAGAATTGAAGGCCAATATCCCTGATGAACATTGATGCAAGAATACTCAACAAAATTCTGGCAAACTGATTACAACAACATATAAAAAATGTTATCCACTAGGATCAAGTAGGCTTCATACCAGAAATGTAGGAATGGTTCAACACATGAAAAACTGTTAATGTCATCTATCATAAAAACAAACTGAAGAAAAAATCATGATCATATCCTTTCACGCAGAAAAAGCTTTTGACAAAGTCCAATACTCCTTAATGGTAAAAGTCCTGGAGAGATCAAGAATACATGGAAAATACTTAAGGATTATAAAGGCAATTTACAAGAAGCTGACAGCCAACATCAAACTAAATGGAGAAAAACTCAAAGCAATCCCACTAAAGTCAGGAACTAGACAAGGCTGTCCCCTCTCCTTTTATCTGTTCAATATAGCTCTCCATATTTTAGTCAATGCAATAAGACAACGAAAGGAGATTAAGAGGATACAAATTGGAAAAGAAGAAGTGAAACTATCTCTATTTGAAGATGATAAGTGATTCACAAATTCTACCACGGTACTTCTACAGCTGATAAACACTTTTAAAAATGTAGCAGGATACAAGATTAACTCAAAGAAGTCAGTAGCCTCCTATACACTAAAGATAAAAGGACTAAAAAAGAAATAAGAGAAACATCACCTTTTGTAATAGCTGCAAATATCTTTAATTACCTCGGTGTAATTATAACCAAAGAAGTAACAGATCTGTTTGACAAAAACTTTAAATCACTGAAAAAAAAATTGAAGAGGATATAAGACAATGAAAAGATCTCCCATGCTCCTGGATTGGTGGGATCAACAAAAGTAAAAATGGCAATCTTACCAAAAGCAATCTTCAGATTCAATGCAATTTCATCAAAATCCCAACACAATTTTGTAATAGAACTGGCATAACAGAAAAGCCAAGATTGCCAAACAATTTTGCTCAAAAACAGAACCTCAGGCAGCAGCATCATCCCAGACTTCAAGTTATACTATAGTATTAAGAACAGCCTGTTATTGGCAAAAGAAACAGACTTGTGTATCAATGGGATTGAAGTGATTAAAGACCGAGACTTTAACCCACACACCTATGAATATCTGATTTTTAACAAGCAGGTTAAAAATATTCAATGGAAAAAAGATTGTATCTTCAACAAATTGTGTTGGCATACCTGGATGGCTATATGTAGAAAAATGCAAATAGATTCAAGCTTATCACTGTGCACAAAACTCAAACCCAAGTGGATCAAGGACCTGAACATAAAACCATGTACACCTAAACTTGATAGAAAAAAAAGTGGGGAATACTTTCCAACTCACTGGCACAGGTGACCACTTCCTAAATATAACATGAGTAGCACAGACACTAAGAACAACAATCAATAAGCGGGACCTCCTGAAACTGCGAAGCTTCTGTAAAGCCAAAGACACTGTCAATAGGACAAAACGACAACTTACAGAACAGGAAAAGATTTTCACCAACTCTAGAAGTGATAGAGGATTGATCTCTAACATATATAAAGAACTCAAGAATCTAGAGCCCAAAACCCTCAATAACCCAATCAAAAAATGGGGTTCAGAAATAAAAAGAGAATTCTCAGCAGAAGAATTACAAATGGCTGAAAGGCACTTGAAAAAATGTTCAACATAATTATCCATCAGCGAAATGCAAATCAAAACAACTTTGAGATGCTACTTTCCACTGCCAGAATGTCTAAGATCAAAAACACAAATGACAGCCTTTGCTGGACAGGATGCAGAGCAAGGGGAACACTCCTCCATTGTTGGTGGGAGTGTAAACTTGTTCAGCCACTCTGGAATGTAGTATGGAGGTTTCTCAGAAACCTAGGAATCACTCTCCCCAAGGATCCAATAATACCATTACTGGGCATGTACCCTAAAGACACACATTCATACTCCAAATGTATTAGCTCAACTATGTTCATAGCAGCATTATTCATAATAGCAAGAACCTGGACACATCCTAGATGCCCCTCAACTAAGGAATGGATTAACAAACTGTGATACATCTACACAATGGAGAACTACTCAACAGTAAGAAAAAATAATATACTAAAATTCACAGGCAAATGGATGGATTTGGAGAATATCTTCCTGAGTGAGATCTCACAAACCCAGAAAGATAAGCAGGGGACATACTCACTCATTAGTGGATTCTAAACAAAAAAACATTCTTTTTTCACTGAAAGATGATGGGTGTATAAAGTGATTTAAAACACACACACATATACACACATATGCACATGCACACACACAAAACAAAACAAAACTTCTGGTTTGACTATACAACGGTTGCTTAGCAGATATTTGTGGTGGACATAGTGCATATGTGGGCATTAACTGTGACCTACTGTGCTTTCTTTATCTGTAGTTGAGCCTAACCTGGCTTTAGAAGATTTAGATTTTATTTTTTATATTTCATGTATTTTAGAGAAAAGAGAAGTCTTATTACTGTATGGTTTTTTATCTATTCTGAATATTTTGCTTTTTATATAATGTTTGATATTGACTTTCAAAAAACAATTTAAAAAAGGAAATGAGAATTGATGCATAACTGAAAGAATAAAAATGTACATAGTCAGCCTGATGTTCACATTACACATGTGAAAAAATATGATCTATAATGTCCTATCACTATAAATTTTTAAAAATAATAAAATAGTTATAGGGATGCACCTCTAGAATTCTAGCACTCAGGAGACAGGTACCAGAAAATTATGCATTTCAGGATAACATGGGCTACTTGTTAAGACCTTGACTAAAACAAAACCAGTTTTAAGTAGCAAACACCATGATCTGCTTATATATATAATCTGTGGAGGGCAAAATATCTCTGTGTATATTGGTGCTTGCCACCAAGCATAAAAACCTGAGTTTGATCCCTGGGTCCCCATGGTGGAAGGAGAGTACCAACTCATCCAAGCTATCCCAGTCATGTAGTAAAACTCTAAAATATATAACAAAATTCTTCATAATGAATAGAGGATGATTTGTGTGTAAATGTGCAATGAAAGATACTTTAGTATCATGTTGCTGAGTGGTGGGGTTAGTGTCTTGGTTTAGTCAAGTAAGGATAGGGGCTTCAACCAGAGACACAGCAATGAAGGTACACACCCTAGATAGATTAAGAAAATAATCACACTATCATATTATTAACAAATTCTTTTTCCTTCAAAATAGCATCAGGTTGCTATTTTTGAAGGCTTTTGTTCTATTTTCACCTCTATAAGGAAAAATAATTACTACTATATTTTTCTTCTTAAGAATTCTCTAGTAAGTGGTTCTTCTTGCTACTAGTGGGTATCACCTGCTTTCCAATATTACTGTGGTTTGGGCTATGTTGGTGTTTTTCGTATCCTTTCCCATATCCAATAAATTGTTTTTAATTTTTAAAATTTATGTAGAATCAATTTCACCTTTCCCAATCCTCTCTTCTACCCTTCCTCCCATCTCCTGCCTTCCAGACTTAGCCCCTTCTTTAGCCATTGTTGTTATATATATTCTAATCATCCAGTTTGAAAGACAGTTTTAAACTGGTAATAAAGCTAACAGAAAACTCACCAGAAAGAAGCAGGCTAGGATAGAAATGGCTTTTGATTTTAATTAATGTCTTTATATCTTAAATGATGTAAATGTGGTTGGTTATTAAGGTCATTTTTTATTTATTAAAACTAACATTAAATTAATCATTTCCGAGGAAAATAAAGAAGTATCAATGCACCATAAAAAGAGTCTAACTAATTTTTCTCCTGAATATTTTTAGAGTGAGAAAAACTTTTTAAAAAAAGACAGTATTAAACTGTAAATATCTGTTGTTTGTTCTTTTCAATCAACCTGTAAAAAGATATTTCAAATGAGCTCTTTAGTGTCATTATTTCAAAGAATCTAAATGTCAAAAATATCATCAGGTCTAAACTTATTGCCCTCTCCCAGGACTTCATTAAGCAAATTTAAAAATGAATAAAATTTTCTGTGATTAATAGCAGCATTTATGGAATTTCTCAAGAAAGCATCCTGGGCTTTTTATTATTTATAATGCAGTAAGCAAAAATTGCTCCTAGCTATGCTTTGTGGATTATAGTATTGCATTTTGTTGAAAATAAAAATAGGGCTACATATTAGGGTTATATAATTTAACTAAGTGGGAAGTTGCTAATATATTGAGCCATAGTCTTATTAATAGCTGAAAGAATATTAAACTAGTTTCACTCCTTGGAAGTATGTATCAGTCGCCCAAATTTTCTTTTCCTTGATTTCATCAGTAGAATTAAATCAATTAAACTATTCTCATTTATGTGGTTTTTGAACACTTTCTGTTTAGAGAGAAGTCTCATAGTATCAGGTCAACCACTAATTTCAAGCACTTTTCCTGTAGGCCTACAGGGCCTGCCTGTAGGTGAGAACAAGAAAGTGTCAACTTTCTAAAATGAACTATAATTACCTTTAGCTTCTCTTTATTTATTAGTTTCACTTTGGGTGTTCTTCCATTTCCCCCTGGATGATTTATTGGGATTTAATATTTTAGCAATAATAAATTAACCTAAGTATGTATTATTTATTCATCAAGATTATAATTATGAGATTATAGCACAGGTGGTCAGAGGTCCAGATGGTTGTATCTGATTATTTAATGATTTTCCACACAATATGTGATGGTATGCTTCTGGTCTTTAGGTCTCTAATTATTAATTCCCAATCAGTCTCCTGAAGTTTAATTTCTGGGGAAGACATACACACACACACACACACACACACACACACACACACATACACACACACACACACACACACACACACTTTTCATTTAGAAACAAATGCATATCTTTAAAACTATTAAATTTATTATTGTACTATACATAATATATATATGTAAATACATTTTAGTTTTTAGTCTCTAAGTACTGTAATAAGTACTTAATTAACCTGACCTTACATAAAACTATAAGGCCAATACAATTACATATTTAAAAGAGAAATTATCTAAATCAATTCTTCATGTCTAGAAATGGAGGGGTGAATGGGAAGAAAGGGAAGGAGCAAGAAGAAAAGGGTAACAGATGAATTAGGGGACTATGAGAAAGAAAGAATGCTCCTTTTCTCCATTACAGCCTGTTTTGTGTTGTACATTCTCAAGGACTTACTGGTTTTATTAGCCATCCAGTTACTACATATGTATTTTAACATTATCATATTACTATTTAAAAATTTCATGAGTCAGTGTGGAATGGTAGTTACAATTAGAATAGGGTCTCATTCGTATTTATTTTAAAGTCCCAAAGTGATTGCTGATTATCTAGAATACTTCATTCAAGATAACTACCTGCTTTCATTCTTAGAGCTCATCATTCACTGAGTGTAGTAAATAGCATTCACCTCTTATGGCTAATGTGAATTGAGACTAATGCCCATATATCATACTGGCTAGTGCCTGACAAATAGCAGCATTTGGTAAATGGTAGTTATAGAAGTTATTGAGGTTGCTATTATGATTACCATATTTTTCATTATGTAAATAAGTGCTCTTTGAGGGCTAAGTCACTCTTCTATGTAGTTTATGCCCTCTAAAACATTATAGCATTAGTAGCCACATACTAAGGAATGAATGAGTACATGAATATTTCCAGAAACTTCATAAATCTAGTTCAGCACGAGAATAGATGCATGGTGAATATCTCATTTTATTTTAAGTGGTTTTCCAATATGAGTCATCATTAAGACCAGCCCCCTGAGGCCATTTGCTATTGACCATGACCCTGATTGCTTCCTCAGCTTATCAAGAGTCTTTCATTTTATGGCCTTGTAATTTCTTTCTGGTGAGTTTGATTTGCTAGAATATTTTTAAGAAAATCATCAATTACTGGGTTTGTACTGCACTTCAGTTTTATTATATAATAGTTCCTAATGTACTTAATATTTTTATGTACACACATATATAAGAGGTCTATTCATTATGATGTCTAAGGAATAATTTATTCTGAGAGTTAAAAAATGATAGCTATTACTCAGTTGTTTCACTACCAAAAATAATCATCTTTCTCAACATATCCACACATCCCCATGAAGTCTTCCTTTACATTTTAATGTTAATGATATTTGGCATCACACCAATATAATCATTGTGCTATTAATTGTCAGCCATCTGGAAATGGTTCATATTTTACCCCTTCATGCTTACAGTTTTGAAGATGTCTTTATGAAGTTTCATGAAAAATGTTACAAAATACTTTTTGAATTGTTAATACTCCACCCTCTCTTCCCTCTCCATCACCCTTCTCTTTGCCTCCCCTACTTTTCTCTCTCTCCTCTCTGTTCTTTCTTTCTTTCTCTTCCTCTATCTCTTGCCTCCCATGTATGTTTGTATGACTTGTGTGTGTGTGTGTGTGTTTGTGTGTGTGTGTGTGTGTGTGTGTGTGTGTGTGTGTGAAGACAGTTTGGTGAGTTTGCATGTATAACAAAGCAGTTGTGAAAATTTATAGTGTCAATTTTCATTTTCCAAATTTCTTCTAGTTATGGGGAACAAAATTCAGTTCTGCAGTCTTGCAATGTTTAGGTCCCTAGTAGTTTAGTTTTAAGTGGCCATGAACAGCTTTTACTGAACTTCCCTGAGCTATAGACTATTACAAAAAGCAGCACATTAAAAGCTAAATAGTCAGTGATTATACCTATGATGGAGGGCAGGAAAGTGGGACTGGGCTGTGAGATGGAAAGCCATGATGCCCATAAAGCAAATCTTCTGCTGATTCCATGGGCATCATGAAGGTGAGATAACTTTTCAAAGTTGATTTAAATTTTGAAGGTGAGTAAATGAAGCCTTTTTACTACCTCATCTACTCAGTTACTGTGCACCTGGGACCTACAGCTTTTTCTAGCTGAAGCTAATTTCAGGAAACACCTTTTGGTCCAACCAGCTCATATATATATATATCAGGCACAAACACACCTCTCTGTCATTAAGAGGAATCCCAGAGAATAAGTAAGCATTCTCCTGCTCAGGATTCCACATGGTAAATAGGTAACTTCCATGTCATTTTATAAATCTTGTTTAATCTCTATAAAACTCAGAGGACAAAAGCATCTAAGAGGTTTTCAGTACCATTAGTGATCTGACCATAGAGAATGTTTCTGAAATCTATGTTATAAAGTGTCTTCTTGTTAGAAAATTATATTCAGATTCTGTAGCTTTAGCATGCTCCCTAATTCCTTTTGTAAGATCAGTCAGGATTTGACTACTTTTAGGCTTTGCCCTACATTCCCACAATTATGTGGAATACGCTGCAGAATATTTATTGGAGTCAATGCTGACTTTTGTGAGGAAAGCTGAACAAAGATTAGTCAGACTTTTAAGTTTTCACAAAGCTTATTTTATCTTTAATATTAGTTAGTTGTATGTTTTAGTAAAAATATATAATTTATAGTCATGTCAAAATTCACTGAGTAGTGCACTAACTATGCAGCAAATTTAGATTACTGGTTAAATTTCATAGGAATACAAATTTTTTACTGTTTTGTTTCATTAAAGTTAATAAGCTTAGAAAAATTAGAAAATTTTATTTTTTATAATGCCTAAGACATTTTATCTTTGGTGGAATGGGGAGTTAGGGAGACCTTCATAAATCTTTCAGGTTTTGATTACAAAACCCAAACCTACTGTCTCTGTGGGTTCTCTGTGTTGTCTTACCTCCTATAGCAAACTGAGCATGAGAAGTAAAGGAATTCATACAAGTATATTAATAAAACCAGGAGGAGGGGAAGAGATCTTTTACATTATTATAAGTTGTTTTTTAAAAGCCATTTTATAAAGTAGACTAATAAAACCTAATTTGTGTAATAAAACAGACATGGAAGAGAAAAATAGGATAGCCTCTGTTTTTCAGCTGTTTCATGCTATTCTTTTTTAAATAAAACAAAATTATTGCTCTTCCATTGCAGCGTAAAATGTTTTAAAATTATAAATGATATTGCAGCTGACTGGATCTTTATCCTAATGGGATATCCATCAAGTCTATGAGGATTCACAAATAAAAAAGGCTTTTAGAATGTAATACAATGTGCAATGACAATTTAAAAGTAAGTGTATGTGTGTTCTTTGCTCAACATGAAGCTGAAATCATTGATGTTTTACATTGATTACAAAGAGCATTACTGTGGCCATGAGATGTGAATGCCTCCTGTTTTGACTTGTGCTTAGGACCTTCTCATTCTTCTCCTAACTCTACATGTGCACAGATTAATCAAATCATAGTCCAGTTGGACATCTGCCTTCATTCATGTTTTTAATTCAGAAACTGAGAAGATAACCTAGGAGTAAATAGTATTTGGACTCTCAATTTTTTTTTTTATTTTTCAAATCAAATTCTATGAGTACATTTAGAAAAATTTAAGACATCTGTCATTAATGCCAAAGCAACACTTTTATAGATATTTTCTAATCTATTTTGGTAAGTATTTTTCATAGAACCATTAATTGTGGAAATGTACCAGATCATAGAAATTGTAAGGTTTTTGAGTCAGCATAAAAAAGTGAGATTCTCAAAGCAGACACATGGAAACCAGCTACTACCTACTATCCGATTTAGCAACAATTTTAAGAAAGGAATTGATGAAAGAACTAAGATATCTGGTTTATATTGCATTATTTCTTAGAACTTTCCACACATGACAAACTAAAGCATAGTATTTAAGCACAAGTTCAAGATACATATTATAATCATTCACTATTCTATCTTGCATAGAATGTGTGCTAAGTGAGAATCACAGAGTTCCTAGATGAAATTAGAATTCTATCTTATTTATATTTTAATTTGTCTTATTTTTACACTGTTTATCTACATAATTAACCAATATGTCTATGTTTGCTGATAATGAAGATACTCATGCTGACACATAGCATCATTTGCATGTAGGGTTGGAAAGGGCCCAGTTTTTTTCTGGTGTGCCAGCTTTCTTTACAAAGTGAACAATTTAAATCTTTGTCTTTCCAAAATATTGCTATACCGTGTGTCTTCTGTAATGTGTATTTCTATATTTAAATAAAGATATTAAGTTTCCAAAAATGGTTGAGTTATAATTCTGGTGGACAGAAAGTCCTATGGTGGCTTTGCTCAGCTTTGGGAGAGGTAGGAAGGGATGGGCCTCAACTCAGTATGTTGTTGACTACTCAGGGGGGCCTTATCCAATTTGAGGAGTGGGTGGATACTGGGATAAAGGGAAGAACGGGAGGGAAGGTGAACAGCGGAGGGTATGTAAACAGAGTTTTATTAACACTTAAAAAATATTTTAAAAATCTTCTATGAAAGAATAATTTAAACCATTTTAAAACTCATAAGACCTCTCACTCAGATAATGAGGCAGAATTATTTTACTAATAAAAACTTTTTTGCAAATCTAAACAAATTAAAAGGTAATATTAAATATGAATACTTTATAGAATATCAAGAATTAATCTATTTTTTAAGCTAGAGACTTGGGTTTTATTTTTTCAAATTGATAAACTGAATTTTACTTTGTAATAGCCACAAGTCTGAGAGCTTACTTAATTTTGTCTCTGTACCATATCTGTATATTAATAGACTTAAATTTCAAAACTGTTGAATTCAGAACAAAATCCACAATCAAATGTAAGTTTATAAAACTCTATTACATAACTATAACTAAATATACAAAAGACAACCTTTCATGTGTCCAAATATATTTCTTATAGAGTTCTATCAGGATGTATAAAACTAGGCATTTTTAAATTTTGATTATCTGAAAATAATTACAAGTTTAATATTCTCTAAACAGAGTATCAATTAGATATGGATTAAAATGATCAAACCTGAGACCTATGTACAAATATTTCACATCTGTTTGCACCAATTAATGCCAGCAATTCATAGTGTATTGACCAAAAATGCAACGTCAGGAGGTTTGTGCTTAGTCATAACACCAATTAAATCATTCTGGGCTTAGTGCCCAAGGTTCTAGTCAAACAAACAAAACTGAACAAAATAATTCCTAAAAGGAATGCTAACAACAATATGTACTTTAAAATATGTTAAGCTATCTGACAAGGTCTTTATCAATTTTGGAACGTTAAAAAGATTTAAGACCTTTTTACATGAACACTCTCTTTAAATCATTTCCACCCCTTCCTCTCCCTACCCACTCTAAAAATTTCTAAGTCCCCCACTCCCTACTGATGACCTCTTCTTTCTTCATCATATCATTATTACATATGTATTATTAGGCATACATGTATAGGCTATATGGTTATATATAAGCTGTAACATAACTGCATGGATAATTAGATATAAGTAGTGCTTTATAGATTAATATGGAGGGGATTAAAACATTAGAATTAAATTTATCACAGTCTTCTTAAAACCATAAGCTTTATGTCAAGGAAATTTTTTTTCTTCAAACAAAGTTTAAATTACATAAACATTTTTAAAATTGTCTCGCAGTGCCATGTTTAGTATTCATTAAGATACATACTCATCTGGGGTTACTGGTGTATACTTAAGGAAACCTGAACTCAGATGTATTAAGCTTCTTCCCTAAGCCTCACAATGACTGTTTCTATTTGCCTGGCTTGGAATCTAGATTTACCTAGTGCAAGTTTCATTACACTGTAATAGCTGGATGGAGAAAGACTGATTGAACCATGTTCTGGTTTTACATTTCTAAGGAAGGGAATATGTTATGGAGTCTATATCAATGAAGAATGCTTGGACATGAGTTTAAGTCAATAGAAAATTTTTATTACCCAATCAGTGATTACAATGAGTATTTGGGATCCCAGTTTAGCCTCAAGCCTTTCTGCAGGTGAGTTTTTAAGCACAAAAATTATGTCCTTGGCTGGCATACTTTAGTTAACACGAACAGTTAGCACGAAGTAGAACTACAGAAACCAATAAGCAAGGTTAGTAATTTCAGATATTGTCAAATATCTATGGACATTTAATAGATTAGGTCTTTTGTTTTTATTTTTGATAGGTGGTATTCTCTACATGCTGAGTTTTATAGCTTGAATGACAGCTCTGTCATGGAAGGTTTGTGTTAGCATCTTGAGGCCTCCTAAAGTCTGTGGCTCTGTTACAACTACTGTGTTATTATTTTCTGACATGCATTGAAGTACCTGTACATGGGAAGATCAAATATAGCTAGGTTAACAAATAGTCTATTTCAGTAGCTTATATAAAGAGGATGAATTGTTACTTAAAGGAATATAGGATACTCTGACAACTGGATAACAAAACATATCTCCACTATCATAAGTGATGTCATATAAATGTTATATCACTAGGCATCTATTCACTAAAGATTTGAGTCACATCTCCCCTAACATTTTTTTTACTACTCATATAATTTCAGGGAGGAGTGTTATGGTTTCCACAAGTCCAAGTTATTGTGATTCTGGTAGGTCTCCCTCCAGATAGAATATTCCATTCCATAGGAAACAATTAAAAGGATATAACGTTAACCAAGATCATTATTAATCATTTATCTTGATTTTACATAAAGTGAGAATGTTATACTTGAACTATTGGCTAGTGTACTACATTATAATCTGTACAATTTTAACTCTCTCTAGAAAAATGCTTGCATGAATTCACTTAAGCAAATATTGAATTCATCTTAAAATAGAATATGCCTTCAAAGCTATACAATCTATAAGACAATTTTACCAAAAACAATTCTTTGGAATAAAACTAGTGCTGGGTCATGGCTAAGCAAGCAGCATCCTTACTTTGGTGAATCCTTTACAAAGCATGTGTACTGATGGTAATTGGAATTATTCTTTCTGAGCTTTATAATGAAATGGAAGTATGCACCACTTGAAAAATTAAAGCTTAAACATATAGGGCTTTTTATTTAACAGTTCATGACTTAATTTTACTAGTATAGTGCAACTCCATTGTGCTACTGCAATCAAAACTCAATTGTATTGTTTTTGTTTTGTTCTTTTTTGCAAAATATACTTTCCAAAAGGGAATGAATAAAAATTATCAGTTAAATAGGCAGCTTTGCTATTTCAAAATTATAAGAGATTTTGGAATAATGTAATTGTTTCACTCTTTAGCTAAATTGAAAAATAATTGTGTGTTTATTAGTAACTGTTTGATGTAGGGTATTTTTGCTTTTAAGTCAGATATGAGATAGCAAAGGGCATAGTATTATTAATTTTAAGCAAACATATTTTTATTTAGTTCTATTTTACTTTAAATTGCAATACCAATGATTAACTTAATATTTGAAGGGTATAATATTACATATACTCATGAATAAAGTACAGTTGGAATTTCGGGTCACTATATTTCTGTGTTTTAATATTAATTGGTTCATACTAGTTAAAAATACCACTATTAACACTAATTTAACAAAGTGGAGCAGTGTTAGACATTAATGATTTCTCAAGCTTCATAATAAACGTTATATTCTAGTACCTTTAATTTTTCAATATTTTTGCTTGAGATTCTCATTGAAAAAATATTCATTCAAAATCTTTTACGCATTTTAATTACAATTTATGTGACAAAATGGTAAGAATCTATGGATTGTTTCCCCAGATAGCATTTAATTTATTGTTCTTAGATCTTGTCAGGGTTGTTATGTAAAGTTAGCTTTTAAAGGCAAATGATTTTTGAAATTATATCCTGCATGATATCAACAGCTGTGAAGCATCAAATAAATGATTAATATTATAATTTGAATCTCTGTGTGTGCATCACTCACTGAGTGTGCATGTGCATATATGTTTTAAATATATATCTATGAATATCTAATAAATAACCTCTCTAGTGTAAATTGTGTCAGATCTTTAACTCCATTCGGTAGGTATTTTCAATGTCAACCATATAGCTAATTTTTTGAGCATCTAAATTTGTTTACACTTAAGTATGACTCTGGAATGTCACAGAGTAATGTCTAATACTGGAATTAACATACAAGAAAGTAAAAATAGTACATAGAGGTCATCATAGAACCATATGTAGTATTTTTGCTAGCCCTTTAGGCTGTTAGCACAATGACATATTAGTATATTAACATCAAGAAAAGTACCAATTCAAACTTAAAAAGATTATTTGAACAATAGAGAAATTGGTTTTAGTTTTTTTTACTTTCCTTTATTATTATTATTATTATTATTAATATATTATTATTATCCCCTTGTTCAAAGTCCCTTGCACCTCCAGACCCCTCCTGGTTACTCTCTCTCTCAACTTTACTCTTTATTCTGAAGTCCAATAAGAAAATTTTTTCAGATATGCAGAATCCAGTACAGAAAATAATAAGACAAATAGAAAAGAAGGAAGACAGATTTTTAAAAAAAATAAAGAAGGAGGGAGGGAGGAAAGGAAATAATGAAAGAGAAAGAGATATAAGGAAGACATCAAGGAATAGAGTAAATAAAATCACAAACTTCACTAGCACATGTTCTTCTAATAGTTAGGACTCAATCTAGTGCAATAAGGAAAATATTAAGTCTACATAAAAATACAGTTTGCTAAGAAAAAAATAAGATGGCTAATTTTATAAGGGTTTTGTTAGTTTTTTTGTTATTGATGTATTATTTTTAAAGTTAAAACAGATTTTAGGATATCATTTTTTCTTACTGCTGAGTAGTATTCCATTGCGTAGATGTACCACAGTTTGTTAATCCATTCTTCAGTTGAGGGACATCTAGGTTGTGTCCAGGTTCTTGCTATTACAAATAATGCTGCTATGAACATAGTTGAGCTAATACCTTTGGAGTGTGAATATGCATCTTTAGGGTATACACCCAGAAGTGGTATTGCTGGGTCCTTGGGGAGATTGATTCTCAATTTTCTGAGAGACCACCATACTGCATTACAAAGTGCCTGAACAAGCTTATGCTCCCACCAACCATGGAGGAGTGTTCCCCTTGATCCTCATTCTCTCCAACATTGGCTGTCATCTGTGCCTTTTATCTTAGCCAATCTAACAGGTCTTAGGTGGTATCTCAAAGTTGTTTTGATTTGCATTTCTCTGATGGCTAAAGATGATGAGCACTTTTTCAGGTGCCTTTCAGCCATTTGTAATTCCTCTGCTGAGAATTCCCTTTTTAGATCTGAACCCCATTTTTCGATTGGGTTATTCAAGGTTTTGGGCTCTAGATTTTTGAGCTCTTTATATATCTTAGAGATCAGTCCTCTATCACTTGTAGGGTTGGGGAAAATCTTTTCCCATTCTGTAGGCTGTCTCTTTGTCCTATTGACAGTGTCCTTGGCTTTACAGAAGCTTCCTAGCTTCAGGAGATCCCACTTATTGATTGTTGGTCTTAGAGTCTGTGCCACTGGTGTTATATTTAGGAAGTGGTCGCCTGTGTCAAATCGTAGAAATGTATTTCCCACTTTCTTTTCCATCAAGCTCAAAGTGGCTGGGTTTATGTTGAGGTCTTTGATCCACTTGGATTTGTGTTTTGTGCAGGGTGACAGGCTCGGATCTATTTGCATTTTTCTACACACTTCCATCCAGCTATGCCAACACCATTTGTTAAATATACTATTTTTTTTTCCATTGAATGTTTTGGGCCTCTTTGTCAAAGATCAGGTGTTCATAGGTTTTTGAGTTAATGTCTGGATCCTCAGTTCTATTCCGTTGATCCACAAGTCTGTTTTTATGCCAGCACCAGGCTGTTTTTATTACTGTAGCTCTATAGTATAACTTGAAGTCAGGGATGGTGATACCTCCTGAGGTTCATTAGCTTCTGTTCATTGTAAGTGTTAGGTTTAAGATAATACTTTATCATTTTTTATAAGTCTTAATAAGGTATGTTTGGTTAAACAGGGGCCAGTGTGAGAGAACTCAGATCCACGTGTGGAGGAGGCATGAACCCTTTAGATTAATTCTAAAGTGAGCCTAAAAACATAGTAGAAACACTGAGGACAACAATAACGAAACAGACTGTGATTTTCAGGGAGGAAACTTTGAATAGAAGAATAGAAGTGACCTATGCACCATATCTAAGCAAATAAATCTGGGTCAGCTCTTATCAAAATCTTTATAATCCAAAAATTGCAGTGAACACACGAACAGGTCTAATAAATGTAAATTCAGATTTTTAGTTACCTTTAAAAAACAGCAGGGTTTTTAGTAGTGCTCCAGTAACTAAATGAGCAGCATGAATGGGCTTTTTTGTAAATGGGGAGATCGTAAGGGTGGGTATGAAATTGAAAGGACTGATAACTGAGCTTGATGGGGTGCATGATGTAAAATCACCATGTAATAATAATAAGAAGAAGAAACATGAAAAAAAGGAATACAGGCATGGGCCACCACATTGACTTTCTGACTTTCCTTTTGATAAATTGTATTTTTCTCATAGCAGACTAGAAATTAGAGATTTAGTTTAAACTTAACAGTATAATGTATATTTTCTTGTGTTTATTTAAATTTATAGATAAATAATGTAACTAACTACATAATTTTATATAATGGTATTAATAATTATGTGTATACATATTAGTATTTTTATACTTGAAGTGTATTACATGAAGTGTATGCATGAGAAAAATCTCTTGATACATGATGTTTAAATTAGTGTCATATTCCTCTTACTATACTAATGGTACAATTAATATTTCATCAGTAAATTAAAAAACAGATTTAGTTTTAAATATGTGGATCAATTTTGATGAAACTGTACATGTGCTCACAGTGATTATTTTATTATTTCATTTCATTTTATTGCATTTTGTGTTCAAAAACATAATAATTGATTTCTTGTAGCTAAATATACTCCAAGATACAATAAATAGTGATCACAATAAAAAGAAGAAATGAAAGAAAAATCCAGCTTTTTATTTTTCTTTAGATTTCCAAACATTCTTTGTTGAATGACAAAACTTGCTATGAGACAGCAAGCTGACAAACAGTGCCACGTGCCATTTTTGAAACTCAGTTGTCAATTTCATTTTGATTATGAGAATAAACAACAAAACAAGCTCAATTGTTGTTTAGCAGCTTCTAGGTAATGACAACTCTCTAATGTCTCACAAATAAATAAGTGAACATCTCTATATTAAAATATAAGTATGAGAAGGGGAAAATGTTGGAATTGTTTCATCATGTTTAATTCCAACAAAGAAAAAAATTAACTGCTTAATTATAATAAAATCTACAGTGGTCATGTGTCTTTTCCTGAAATAGAATTATTTATCATTATTACAACAGTGAAGACATATATTGCTTCAGTCAGTTCCTAGCTTCATTTTCATATAACCATAGTGAATCATATCTGATACTTCATTGCAGATTGCTTATTTTATGGTAAACCTCTGTGTTCATTGGTAACTTTGGACTGTAGTCTTCCATGGAGAAGAAACTCTATTGAGAAAATGCCGCATCATTTGGAGTGGAGTATGGGTAGGTCTGTGGGGAATTTCTTGATTATTAAAGTTTGTAGAATGGCCAAGCATACCATGAATAGTGCCTTCACTAACAGGAGATCCTGGTTGTCTTAGTCAATGTTCTATTGCTATAAAGCAACACTATGCCCACAGAAACTCTTATAAAGAAAACATTTACTTGAGGCTTGTTTACAGTTCAGAGGTTTAGAGCTGTATACCATGGCAGGAAGCAAGGTGACATACAAACAGACATGGTACTAGAGATTAACTGGATGATCTACATCCAGATCTTCAGATAGGAGAGAGACAGAGACAGAGAGAGAGAGAGAGGGAGAGAGAGAGAGAGAGAGAGAGAGAGAGAGAGAGAGAGAGAGAGAGAGAGAGAGAGAGAGAATTGGCTTGGCTTGAGCATTTAAGCATTTAAAACTCCAAAGTTCTCCCCCAGTGACATATTTCCCCCAACAAGGTAACACTCACTCATACAAGGCCACATATCCTAATCACCAAGCATTCAAGTATATAAGCCTATGAGGGCCATAAAATTTCAAACCACTATATTCTACTCCATGGTCACCATAGGTTTATAGTTATATCATAATGTAAAAATGCATTTAGTCATTCAGTACAACAAAAGTCCTGGTAGTCTATAAAAGTCTCAACACTGTATAAAGTCCAAAGTCTCTCTGAGACTCATAGAAATCTCTTAAATATACTCCCTTATAAAATCAAAATCAAAAAAGGAGATCATATACTTCTAACAATGGCACAGAAAATATGTTACCATTGTAAAGGGAGATGAGACAACATAGTGAGAGAAATAGGGGCCCAAAGCAAAAACTAACATCATCAGAGCAAACTTTAGATCCTACTTCTCCATATTGATCTCAAAGAGATCTTAAGATTTCAAAGTCCTTTTAGCTTTGTTGACCACAACATAGTTTTCTTCTTACTTTAGCTGGCTCCACACCCAGGCTGCAGCTAATATTAACAGGTAGTGTTTGGGTCTTGGATCTCCAACATCTTGTATTCTCCAAGGCAAGCTAGGTTTTCTTCATGTAGGTTCAAGAGATGTTCTCTCTGGGATTCTGTGCAGGGAGATGCCTCGGTGCCTTTCCTTAGCATTACACAGATATTTTAAAATTTTTATTGTATTATTTTATTTTGATTCTTGACTCTAACACCAGAATAATGTGGCCAAAACTATCAAATTCTTTGCTTTCTAGGTTTGAAACATGGCCCCTGGTTCACCAGCTTTTTTTATTTGTTTGTTTTTTAATGGATCCCTTTACAGGCTAAGGTTGGTTATCCTTGATGTCAGTCTGTAGATTTAGCAGGCCTTGAAGTCATAGATCCACCTGCCACTGTCTCTAGAGTGCTGGGTGGGGTTAAAGTGTATGTCACCACTCTCAGCCTAAAGATTTTCTTTAATTTCTTTACACAAGTTGGAAACATAGCTAGATGGAGTCTTGATTTGAGGTTACCACTTCCTCTATTCAACTTAGAATCAGGCTTTTCTTTAAACTTTTAATCTCTTTGATTACTAGAATTAGATCCCTTATACTTCTTGGTGCTCTGTTTCACCTCACACTGTACATTTCATAGTTTTCCTTGCTTAGCTTGCTCATTGAAATATATGATTCTATGGGTATCGTTCCTATTCATACCACATCCTGGATTATATAAAACAGCAATCTGAGCAAGCCATGAGGAAGAAGCCACTATGAAAATTCTTCTATGATCCTTGCACCATTTCCTGCCTCAGGTTCCTGCACTGACTTCTCTCAGTGATGGACTATAAGATAGAAACTGAAATCCACCCTGTCTTCTTCAACTTGGCCCTGGTCCTTAATACAACAAAAGAAACCACACTAAGATACCCCCTGAAATTCTCTCCTTTACTCTGCTTTTCCATTTGTCTGTAGTTATGTTTATCACAGGCTATGCTGGTATAAAATTCTGGAACTTTTTACCTTTACCTCCAGAATGCTTATGTGCTGTCACCACCGACTTAATATTTCTTAGCTCTTGACTTCACTCAGTATTTTAAATTCAGACACAATAGCAAAAATCATAAAAAAATGATATTTTATTTTTAGGTATTAGGACATAAGGTCCTTGATTTGATCCCCAGCACTCATGTCACATTCCTATGGGGAGCATACCTGTTATCAACAATGACAATGCAGATGATAGGAGCTCTGGGCCTTGCTGGCCAGCCAATGAAGCTAAAGCAGTGAGCGGCAGGTTCCATGAAAAAACTATAGTTTTAAAAATAAGATTCAGAACAAATTAAGAAGGTACTTAATGTTAACATCTGGTTTCTACCCACATAAACACACAAGAGGATGATTTTATATGAGAAAAGGGAGAGAGAAAGTTCATTTGATGTGGCGGGAGGGGGAAGGGACCTTGAATAATACAGGGATGAAAAAGAAAATGTTCAGAGGGAAAGCTGAACACAAAGTAAATATATGTGTAGTAATCTTATTTGCATTATCACCCTTGATAAGTCATACTTATGATTTTTATCTTCTTCATAGTTATTGTTAACTTAGCAGTATTTTAAATTCATTTTACTGTTTTTCTTGATAAATACAAAATAAAGAAGGAAAAAAAGAAAATAAAATTGAAATAATGAAAATGGCAAAGTTCTTAAAACATACATATACATATGAATGATTTTAACTTATAAATGAATAAGCTAATATGGTAATATAGAATGAGTCATATTCACAAACATGCTTTTAGAACTGGGGTTTGGGAAAGAAGAATGCTTTAAAGAAAGGAATTATAGATCACTTACCATTTACATTCATTTCTAGTTAAATTGGCAGCGAGTCTATCTCAATATTAGCTGGCATTTGACTATTTGATTGTGGAATGTTTGTGAGGAGGAAGTTGTCTTAGGTTTAGCTACCTGAGGTATGTTTGCAAGGAGGCAGGTGTTGTAGGTTTGGCAATGATTCTCAGGATCCCTTGGTGGTTGCATACCACATATTTGCATTACAATTCCTTGGTGGTTTTATATTACATATTTGCATTCCAATTTACAACAGGAGCAAAGTTACAGTTGTGAAGTAGCAACAAAATCATTTTATGGTTGAGGGTCACCACAACATGAGGAGCTGTGTTCCAGCATTAGAAGAGTTGAAAGCCAATGGTTGAAATCCTGATGAACCTGCCTTTCAGCCTTTTATGTCTTATTGCAAACACTCGCTTCTGATCCAGTAAAGTAAAAGGGAGAAGTGAGATAAGAGCTTCACACAGATGGAGCTGTATAAAGGGAAGAAAAGAGAAAGATCAACTAGAAAAAGAATATATGCAGATAGGAGTATATCCTTAGTGTTGCCTCACCATCCAGTCCATGTTTTCCCCAGTCCACCAGGCTGAGATTCCTCAGGAAAAAGTACATGATCACATTCTTCCTTCCTTCTCCTCTTCCCTTTCTTCTTCCTTTTCTCCTTCCTTTCTTCCCTCCTTACTTTATTGTCCTCCATAATTTGCTGGCTTTGATTCATCCAGTATTCTACAAATATGGCATTGTTCAATTCGTTCTACCTCCTTAATTGAGTTTAGCTTCTTTGCACCCATTGTGTGAGGTTTCTGAGTTTCTTGATTTACAGTTTTGCAATCACATACCCATGAAATGTCACTTCCTATAGTATGGCCTACAAGAACCATCAGCTATTGCAGTCTGGGTTCATATAGTTCATCCTCAACTACAGGAGATTTCTGAGACCTATTGCTTTAAATGAAACCTGAAAAATACCTTCACATTGAGGACCTGAGCAGTAGAGGATTTGCTGTTGCTATCCTTCCCTCTGAGATCAAGCTTTGCTGTGACATATTCTTCAACATTCTTATTCAGACATTTAATACAATATGATGAGACCTGTAACTTCTTTTGCTGGATTGTTAACCATATAGTACTTAAGCATGGCCATAACCATTATTTAAAATCCATTCTTAAACGTATTACTATATTCTAAAATATCAGAATTTAAAGATGCTATATTCTGTCATGTCCTTTGCATGGCATTGGCATATTAGACATGACTGTGAGGAAAGTGAATGAGAAAATTACAGCAACACTTAGATATAAAAGAACTGTGGTCCAGTAGATGGGCTTTCTGATGGAGAAAAGGGGACACTCAGCATTTTTTAATACAAAAAGGCAGGATTATTGCATATACCTGAAAAAGCCATAGGGATTATGGCATACAAATGGACAAGAAGGAATGGTTTAGGATATAAGCTGAATAAAGGAGGCAGGTTTAGCTAACCTCAGTGGAATGGTAACTTCAAGACAGTCATATCTGTGAGGAGAAAGTTATTGTAAATAATTTTGAAACAGGCTTTCAACATCCACACATGGACTAGAAGGTCTTTAGAGTCTGAGGATAGGGTCCTTGGTATATTGCCCACGTCAACAGCACACATACACTCAGGACCTAACATGCTCAAAGATCCCTTTACTCTGCATAGTTGTTGTTTTAGTAAATAAAAAGAAAATTTACTCTATTGGTTAATATGTTCCATCATTTATAAATAGCATAATTATCTTCTGTAATGCCAAAGCAGTATCTTATCATCTGTTTCTGTTGGAGAAATATTGTGCAATCCCATTTTAGGATTTATGTGACAATCACTTTTACCACTGTAGTCAAAGCTAACATGAAATAGTAATTCAATTAGTGAAATATCCATATCTGTTTTCGCTGTTTCCATTAGATTTCTCAGAGGCCTCATTATAGAAGCATTATCTCTGCCAGGGACCTAATTATTTGTCTTCATATTCTAAGCAATTTACCTTTCATCTTTAACCATGGCTTTCGTGAACCTTTTCTTCTGTGGTATTCACTTCAATTTTCCTTAGCTCATGTTAGGTCATGCCATTCCAGTGAATTTTCATATCAGGGTTTCCTGTGCTTTTTCTTCATTGCTCTCTTAGAATTAATATCGATCACTTTTCACCTCCAGCATATTTATATCTCAAAAATACATCTTGCTATTGAGCATCTTTTTAATTAGCTCAAGTATTTTCTTTC
Organism: Sigmodon hispidus; assembly: GCA_004025045.1. Taxonomy (NCBI): domain Eukaryota; kingdom Metazoa; phylum Chordata; class Mammalia; order Rodentia; family Cricetidae; genus Sigmodon; species Sigmodon hispidus. Next base: position 123,430 of record PVIH01000487.1, read on the forward strand.
TGCCCTTCCTCATATTCAGGGGCATCTGGCTAAGAACCTACATTTTATATATTTAAAATCAATTTGACTTAGCATAATTCATGTTTCACTGTTAAATGCTCACCATTTTAATTCAATTCACTTCAATTTAAAAAATTTTGCAAACACTACTTTTGGCTTTACATGTGAAAGGTATGCCTCTCTTCAGCTCACTTCTATCTTAAAATATAGAATATTCTGTCTATCATGCAACCCAAAATATGAACATTTAACTTATAACATCTAAGTCTATTATTCAAAGCAAAACATGGATGATAATCATAAAATCTCAATGCTTATTTTTAAATCAGATATTGATTTGATAAGAAAGGTAGTTATCAGATAAGAAATCAGATATCAAAGGTAGTTATATTCCATTGGTGTTATAGTGATGCAGTACAAATGGTAATCTTTTTAATTTTTATATATTCTTCCTTTGCTAGAGAAGCTACTTTCTTCTTTTGAGTTTGTATGTTTTTATTCCTAATTATTGCTTTATTTTATATTATAAAAAATCTTATATCCCTATTTAATATATGTGGAAACTGAAACCAACACATAATACTGAAACTATATACAAAACGATTGATAGACTAAATAACCAAACCTAATTTCTGATGGTTTCCCACTGGCCCCTTTAACTGCCAGTGTGAATTATGGGCAAAATAAAACTAATTTGTTTAGTAAGTGTAATATTGTAAGAATATCATTATCTAGTAAAGGTAAATGAGTGTTTTTCATGACTAATAAAACCTCAACATGAACAACATAATCACAAGTGTTTTAAGCAATATAAAATATTTACAAATAAATTAAAATACCTCATAGCTACATAGGCAGTAGAAAACTGAGACAAGTTAAAATTTTCTAATTTTGCTTCATCTTGGCATTTTAACATTACATCTGTTTAAAGCAATGTTTGCTATGATCCCTAATGGTTCTTTATAATCAAAGGAAAACCATGTGAATATGTATTAATATGAGAATAATATTTTTTTTACCTAAGCATCCATCCATTCATGCACCTGCCTACTCACTCATCACTTATTAGTGAATATTAGATTGATCAAGTGTTATTCAGCAAAGTCTTTCTGATGCAATAAGAACTTAGCAATGAACCTCAAAAAAAATTGTTCCCTTAGCCAACTAACTGCATTTTGCTATATTAAAATCTACAGAAAGAAAACAAATATGCAAATTGTAGTATGACCACAACAACTATTACCTACAAGTTTCTTAATTAATAACACTTTTAACTTTTTCTAACCAAAAAAAATCAAATATACATTTTCCAAGAATCTTTTAGATAAACTGCACTTTAAGAAACCCATTAAAAATGTTAACCATCACTATTTCAAGTAAGAATAAGAAAAACTTTTAAAACTCTCAGTTGATATGATTGATTATTCATGGTTTGGACTACATTTTGAATGCATAGTAACCCTCTTATAGTTATATTTTCTGAGACACTAGAGTGGGCTTTTGATGAAGTAAGTGGTCTTGGAATCTCCTTAAGAATATTTTGTTCCTAGTAATGCTGAGTTCTCTAACAAGAAGTTTCCATGGGAATGTAATGGGTTCCTGAGAAATCTGAGGGGGTAAGTGGTACTACTACATATTTATTATGGTATTGAGATTACATATTTTAAATGTAAGAAAGTGTATTAAAATATTAGCTTTTATTTAGTACTACATTAGATTAGACTCTGCTCACTAGAAATTTTGAAAATAAAATGATTTATAAAACTAAGGCATACATTTTCCTATAACATATTTTAGAGTTCGAGAAAGCCTCAGTGACTCTCTTCTCTACATCTCCCCATGTCCTCCCCAGCATGGGCAGGAGGTCCCAAAGTCCCAATATTGCTAAGTTCAGCCTCCACTCCTGGTAGATCCAGTTTTCTGTCCCCAACATTGAGACTGAATCAGGTGTTTCTATAGAGGGAGTGGGATCCAAGCTGGTCAGTTCAAGGTGTTCTAGACCACAAGCTGTTCAGTTGTTGTAGTTGACAGCTTGGACATGCTTTGTTTTTTGCTTTTTTGTTTAGAGTTCACTAATGAGTGAGTACATTCCCTGGTTATCTTTCTGGTTTGAGATACATGACTCAGGAGGATATTCTCCAAATCCATCCATTTGCCTGCAAATTAAACTACCCCATGATTCTTATCTTGTTCAGCCAGGCGGCTCAGTACCTTTTCTCAGAGCAACATTTCAATTTCTTTCTTCTGTGTATGCTGGCATCTCATCGTGATGTCTCCGTGATGTCTCTCTGGTTTCTTTGTGACATCACTGCTCTGTACTTCCTGTTTTCAGAGTTCCCATAGTCTGGTAGCCCTGCCCACATTTCTTGTCTGCATTCAACCAATCAACATTTTTATTATACCAGTAGGCAGGACAATTATTTACAATGTAACAACATAATTCCACAACAAGTAATATTGTTGAAAGTGGGAAACATATTGTTTTCCAGGAAGAGCATACTGATTATCTAATACCAAGTTTCAGCCATGAAAAAAGCATATATAATATTTTACAAATTGGGCAGTTTATATCACACTTTCAAATGGCATGTTGCTTCAAAAATACATCATAAGGTGCAGAAATGTTCAAATAGACACGATTAATTACTATCTTATTGAAAGAAAGTATTTCTGCCATTAATAAATTAGTAAGTAGATTGGGGGTTCCAACAACCCAAAATAGCGATTAACACATAAACTACTAACATTTGATATCATATATTGGCTGTGTTTTCCTGTCTCTAGTCCACTGCTCTTAGTTTAAGCTACACATTTTATTATCAGAATTCACTTTCTGCTCAACTTCTTTAGCCACCAGAGCAATGGAAATCAAAACAGCTTTGAGATACCACCTAACACCTGTCAGATTGGCTAATGTAAAAGACACAGCCTATGCTGGAGAAGATGAGGAACAAGGGGAACACTCCTCCATTGTTGGTGGGAGTATAACAGGTTCAGCCACTCTGGAATGCAAAACTGGGAATCAATCTCCCCAAGGATCCAGCAATACCACTTCTGGGTGTATACCCTAAAGATGCACATTCACATTCCAAAGGCATTAGCTCAGCTATGTTCACAGCAGCATTATTTGACCCAGCAAGATCACTTCTGGGTATATACCCTAAAGAGGAACATTCACACTCCAAAGGTATTAGTTCAACTATGTTCATAGCAGCATTATTTGTAATAGCAAGAACCTGGAAACAACCTAGATGCCCCTCAAATGAAGAAAGGATTAACGAACTATGGTACATCTACACAATGGAGTACTACTCAGCAGTAAGAAAATATGATATCCTAAAATTTGCAGGCAAATGGATGAACTTGGAGAATATCCTCCTGAGCAAGGTATCACAAACTCAGAAAGATAAGCAGGGTATGTACTCACTCATTAGTGGACTCTAAACAAAAAAAGCAAAAAGCAAAGTATGTCCAGGCTGCAAACCTCAACCACTGAACAGCTTGGGATCTGAAACACCTTGGACTATCACCTTAGATCCTACTCTCTCTAGAGGAACACCTGACTCAGACTTGATGTTGGAGTGAGGAACCTGGACCTGCCAGGAGTGGATGCTGAACTGAGCCAGATTGGGACCTTGGGACCTCCTGCCCTTGCTGAGAAGAAGATGGGGAGATATGGAGAAGAGAGAGTGACTGGAGGGTGTAGGAGGGGGAAGGGACCTTGAACAAAGATGTACACAGATAGAAAATATGAGTTTATTCATAATAAAAAAGAATTCACTTTCATAATACAAAATTATCATCTCCACCAAGACAAACAGATAAACTTCCAAGAACCTATAAAGTAATAATTGTTGCCTTTGACAAGCAGTAAAACCCCTAAAAATCTAGTGAGCTGCTGAGGCAACCGTCAAAACCTGGTACAATAAATTGGAGATCAGATTCAAAGGGTTCATTCTTCATGCATAAAGGATGCCAGTGGTTAGACTAGACTGGAAAATGATTTCAAGCAAATGTAGCTTGTTACAATGCAGAAAGGAATAAATACAATGATTAAAACAAAAAAGGTGACAGTTATCCTGCACATTTCTCTAGGAGAGGGGAGATCCAGTAAGGTACAGAATGTCATAGCTCTGTCTCAGAGCATACATCGTTGAAGTGTTTGCAAGCAACCAGAGAGTATAGCTGGCAATTATAGACCCTTCTTTGTCTTTATTTCTAATTCCTTTTCTGCACATACAAGCATCTTTTTGTGCACAGTCCTTTATCATTTCACTGCTGAGAAGAGGATGTATGTGATGTCCTGTATCTATCAGAAACTGGATATATATATATATGTGTATATATATATATATGTGTGTGTGTGTGTGTGTGTGTGTGTGTGTGTGTGTGTGTGTGTGTGTGTACAGAAATAAGAGCAGAATTTATATCTAGCACAACACTGGGAAATTCTTACATTCTTAGAAACATTGCCTCCTGCATCTATCCTGCAAAGACCGCTTTCATTCAGGTAATTCCATAAAGCACATGTTTGAAGAATCGCAGATGTTTCAAGACTGTATTTAGTGAAGCACTATTTTGCTGAGGATGTGTATTGTAAAGGATGGTCCTGTACTACAGAAAGAAATTTATAGCTTCTACAAATAGAAAATGGATTTTTTTAAAGGGAAAAGTAGGAATAATATATGCTGCCAAGGCGAAAAACTTTGTGGTAAATAATGACATTTCTTACAAGCTTATAGAGAATTTGTTGAAATTTCTGTTTGTAGATATGTCACTTTTCTTCCAGTTCATTTCATGAGAGCTATGGTTAGAAAGTTTCTAAAAAGGACATTTTCACCATCTTCCAATGCTCATGGAATTTTATGAGACTAGATACATGTAAGAGCCAAGAGATAGGGTAAAGAGCTACAAAATGTCATTCTCTAGATAGGATACAACTACAATTATTATCTTACAACAGCTCTAGTCATCAGCTCTGGGCTCACATAATCCTAACCCTATCAGCATTATTTCAAGGCAGGAAAAGGGCTTCATCCAGCCCTATCCTTTATCTCTTAAATAATGCTATTGATAAATTCTGAGGGGAGAATGTTGTCACAGAAATGCAGCTCTCACTTCAAAGAAGAGAAGTGATAGTTTATTCTACAGGCAAATGAAAATGGCCATGAACTGGGAACATAGGATTTAAGTTACTTCAAATTCTACATGCCAATGAGGAGTTAAATTGTTTATAGCAATCAACCAGATAAGAAATAAGTCAAAACACTTTCCAAATACATTGATAACCTGAAAGGTTCATCAGGGATAGGGTTTAGACACTATATAACAACATCCCTAGCCCTTTCTTTGCTGGAAAACTGGGGTTTCATTACGTTATTACATTTTAATTTTTTTCTGTATCTGTTAGTCACAGGGTATTAGGTCTGACATGTTCAATCAGGCAATGGTGGGCCTAAAGATAGCTCAATGTAAATTGGAATTTGTCTCTAGATCTGCCGCTTCCCGATTTATTCACATCACTGAAGTTCCGTTCTGTCAACCAGGTTTTGCAGACAGCTCAAACCAAGTTTGCAGACTGTTTCTTTCCAGTAATTCTTTTTCACAAGTGAAACACTGCCTTTAGGTGTATATAAGCTGCTAAAGCCACCAGGATCCAACAGTCCAGCCTAATCTCAGTAGATGATGTTTGAAAAGACATATAGGGAAGTGGTATTTTGACAGGGATGGTAGGGAACCTATGGTGCACAAATATGTCAAATTTTCTAAAAAAAACTAAGCTAATAAAATATATATATAAAAAATTATCCTCTAACACCAGTATAGAAAAATATTGAATGAAGAAACCATATACCCATTTTCTCATGCTTAAAAATATAGGTTCTTAAATCCTTTATATGCTAGGATCCTCATAAAACCCCCACAAGCCTCACAGCCTGTGGGGAGTCGATCCAGGAAAGGCAAAGAATAAAACTCAGTACATTGCCATCTTAGGAGACACTGAATCGTGCTCTGCAGGGAATGATCAAATGGTTTATTTTTCTTACATATTTTAAAATAGCAGAATTTGTGACATGTGACCTTTACACTCAGGGAGAATTTTATTGGATGATAAAGAGAGCTCAGGACTAAGGCCTTGAAGAAGGATCTGTGATAAGCATAAGAATAGATTTTATTGGATGAGGATACTAAGAACATGGGGCTGCTCCCCAACTCCAGGAATTCTTGTGTATGTTGGGGGAAAACATTGAACTATTCAGATATTCCCTAGAGCCAACTACTACTAAAAATTTCAGGTTGCAGCCCTGTTAAGGGCCATGTAACTGCATGTGTGGTTGGGAGAAAGTTAGCAACAGCAAAAGTCTCTTGAGCATGCAACTGCCAAAAATTAACTTAAAATCTAATGTGTGATGAACCCTGAAAGGAGAGGGGAGCTGCTCTGGCAGTGCTTGGCTGAATTATATTATATGACCTCACTGTAGCTTTGGCTATAGACACACTGTGTGCTCCCTGCTGCTTTTCTAGTAAAATAATGATTAAACTATGCAGAAATGAAGATTGTGTTCACCATCATGCTTCATATTTCTTTGTATTTGTATTGTATTAGAACATTTGACTTCAAAATTATTGTTTGATGTACTTGAGTTTCATAAAAGGTTATTAATAAATTCTGGCCTGATTAGAAAAAAAAAAGAACATGGGGTTGCTTTCATAGGGATGTGTTCTATTTACTGTAGTACTCGGGCCTGAACAATACTTTGAATATTGAAGGAAAGGGCTTCAGGTGAAGGCTGGCTCCTAATATAATAGGAATCACGAGGTTGATTGACAGATATTCCCTCTGACATTCCAGATGAATAGATGTCATTCATTTTTTTTTTCATTGAAGAAAATATGCCTGTGTGATTGACAATTCTGCTTTCTCCAATGCTTATTTAAGCTGTGCTTCCTACATTTGTGTATGCACTAAGATAATAAAAGGCTATAGTCTTTCCTCAGAATAAAATACCTAAATGTAATTCATGCATTGTAGCAATGGATTTCTGCTGACTGCGGCTTCAAAGCAAGTACCCAAAAGACCTACTCACCACAAGCTGGTTATAGAAATCTGGAAAGTTTTCCTATTGTCCACAACAAACTATTGGACAATCTATGTATAGATGGAGGTAGCAAAAGAATTAGGCTATATTGACAACTTTGTTTCAATCTATAAGAACTTGATTGAAGAAAACTTTCCATGATGACCTTTACTAAAGTAAATCAGAGCTAAGAGCATCAGATGAAGCCTTTGATGTTTAAAGAAATGTATGCAAAATGCTCAAGTGTCTCTAATACCCTCAATATTAACAACTATTATAAACATTACTTGTGAAATACAATATAAAGGTGAGAGACAGGACTAACTATAGCAGAGTGTTGAGATGAAAAGATTCTGCACTGTTGTGAGTTCACCAGAAGTGAATTTCAAGGAATGGTAAGCAACTCAAGAAGCACATAGTGTTCACATGTACGTTAAGTAATCACACAGCAGATTTAAGCTCCTATAACACACTCAAGCCAAAGGAACAGCCATAGAGTGGATACTTTAAAGGACATATATATCAGTGAATTAAGGTGTCCCCATATAAGCTATAAAATATTTTCCCCATTCTATTTTTGTTTGTCCAATTTCATATACTTTTCTTTAATAAGAAATATTTACTTACCCCTTCCTCAAAGTGTTTCAAATATTTCTACTCCTTCACTACAATGTTATTTATTAGTTTTTTATTATAAATAAAGTCATACTTTTTATTTGTGTATATCCTTGTTCAAGCTCCCTACCTATTTTATTAGAAATTTTTCTCATCCTGATTAAAGTGTGGACTTTTAAATGTGGTTCCAGTCACAGAGCTTCCTTTAACAACACTTTCCATAAATGCTCTATGGGTCTTCTCATGATTTGATATAAAAACACCTACTTAGCTATATCCAGTAGCAGTTGAGCAGATAAAAGCTTGCCTCTCTTTAGTAACAAATACTGAAGGTCCAATATGAATGAAGTGTTTTCCTAGCAATGTCTGAATAATCCTCAGGCATAGTGTTGCCTAAAATTTATAAGAGTATATTAAATTGATCTTTTATATGATTGTTTCCAAATTTAAGTTTAATAAAGCCAAGAAATGTCTTATATTCCTTTTTAGCGATTTGAAACATAAGATATAAACCACAAAAAGCAGGAAATCAATAAATGGGGCTGAACTAAAAGTTGAATCATTAGAAAAAGCAAAGTTAAAATTGACTCTATTTTTATTTATAGTTTCTTTTAGATGTGTAATTTCACACTACAGGCATGCAGTAATATTTATAATAAAATATCCTTACTAAAGATATCAATGTGTATCCTGTCCTGGTTTTCCTTAACAATAAAATGAGCAGCAAAATAGAATATGCATTTTTACTTATACTGTTTTTTGCTTCGCTTGGAGGAGGAACATAAATAGCTTTATTTTATCCCAAGTAGCAAATGGTTTTAATGGGTACTATTTCTTTTTAACTTTTTAAAAACTTAATTTTATATCATGTATCAGGTTCCCATTAATCTCCTCATCCCATTCTCTACCCTGGCAACCCTCCTCCTGAGAACAAAACTTAAAAGTAAAGCCAAAATTCCCTAAACAAAACAAAAACAAAAATAAACAAACAACAACAAAAACAAGTAAAAAAGAATCTAGGCATGGAAACTGTCATGTGGTCCACTAAATCACATAGTATACACTCTTGTCCATACATCTTTACTTATAAGTATTTGTTACAATGGGTCATTGGTTGGTTAGAGACCTCAGGCATCTGCTACACTATTGATAATGTGCTCTCCCTGGGACAGCTCTTGGGTATACTGTTATTTATAGTCAGAATTTATCTGTCCTGGTATAGCCCTGAGTTCCTGACCCACAGTCCTGCAGCCCCTTTGTCGCTTAGTCCCAAATAAACATACAGAGGCTTATATTCATTATAAACTGGCATATGACTCAGGCTTATTACATGCTAATGCTTACTTTTAAACTAACCCATTATTCTTATCCATGATTAGCCACAGGGCTTGGTACTTTTTTTCTCAGAGCAGCATTTTGTCTTGCTTCTTCTGCATTTTTCTAGCATCTCCTCTCTGATCTTAAGATTCCCAGAATTCTCCTCATCTTGTTTCCCTGCCTATACATACTGTCCAGCTTCTGGCCAATCAGGGTTTCATTAAACCAATATTTACAGTGTGCAAATGTTTTATCCCTGTGTTAGAAAATTCTGTAGTATTGGATCATATATTCTTAATTATGTACCTTTTCTACCACTTATGCCTCATAAATTTTATAAACTGATAGAGTCATGCTATCATTCTTGTTTATTACATGAACTTTATTCCAGCATGAATATAAAAACTATTAGGAAACTGCTGAGATTTGCTTATTTTTTTGTCTATAGGCAAACCCCTCTTTTCTTTTTCCACAAAATTTATATATGAATGTATGCATTTGCAGAAAATTAAGGAACACTATAACTTTGTAAATGTTATCTGTGTATGTATTCTCACTACTGCAAAGGGCTATAGGAACTGTACTCAAACCTTTTACTTATGAGATTCTACATAAATTTCAATTGGAAAATTTTGTTTAATTACTTGTGTGAGAGAAATTGAATTTTACATGCTATAATTTAGAAGAACTAATTTAATATTTAATATTAATTTCTGAAATACCTTTTAACATTAGTTATATATGATCCTAAAAGTCTGTCCTTTTAATACATTTGTCTCATTATCAATAATTGTCCTTTTACAATTTTGAGATTAAGACTAATATATTTTGAATGACAAGTTCTATTAAGAATTGAATCATAGACTTCCATGCAAGCAGCAAGAGAATAGAACTATCATTTTGTGGAGCTGAAATGTCAGCTAGGACAGTCTTAACACTGGAATTATAGGTAATAGTTGACATGAACTTGGGAATTACTATATGCCCTGCTGTTCATGATGAGATTTCTGGAAGTGACTGTCAACTTTTTACCTGTTGGTCTCAGATTCACACAGATAATTCTAAAATGTTTCTTCACACCCTAAGACACTATAATGTCCAATTTTTTATGAATAAAGTCATATTTTTTTATCCATGCATTTCTTTGCCCTTTCCCCTCCGGCTTGTCCTAGTCTCTCACTCTTCTCTCCATCACTTTATCTCCTCCCTAGAAAGGACAAGTGGTCCCAAGGTCCCAAGGTGGCTTAGCTCAGGATCTGCTCCAGGCAGTTGTGCTTTCCTCACCCCAACGTCAAGACTGGGTCAGGTATTCCTCTGGTGGGAATGGGCTCCAAGGTGCTAGTCCAGGTTGTTTCAGATCCCAAGCTGTTCAGTGGTTGTGCTTTGCAGCTTGGACATGCTTAGCTTTTTTTTTTTTTAAAAAGTTCACTGTTGAGTGAGTACATCCACTGCTATAATGCTGCTATGAACATAGTTGAGCTAATACCTTTGGAGTGTGAATGTGCATCTTTAGGGTATACACCCAGAAGTGGTATTGCTGGGTCCTTGGGGAGATTGATTCTCAATTTTCTGAGAAACCGCCATATTGCATTCCAAAGTGACTGAACAAGCTTACACTCCCACCAACAATGGAAGAGTGTTACCCTTGCTCTTCATCCTCTCCATCATAGGCTGTCATCTGTGTCGTTTATGTTAGCCAATCTGACAGGTGTCAGGTAGTATCTCAAAGTTGTTTTGATTTGCATTTTTCTGATGGCTAAAATGTTGAGCACTTTTTCAAGTGCCTTTTAGCCATTTGTAATTCTTTTGCTGAGAATTCCCTTTTTAGTTCTGAGCCCCATTTTTTGATTGGGTTATTTAAGGTTTTGGGCTCTAGTTTTTTGAGTTGTCTACATATTTTAGAGATCAGTCCTCTGTCAGTTGTAGAGTTGGTGAAAATCTTTTCCCATTCTGTAGGCTGATGTCAATTTCTAAATACATGAAAATAGTATCAGCCTGTGGAATACCATAGAACTAAACAAAGATTTGCATATACATATATAAATAAAAATCACATACTATTCTCAGTGAGAACATTGACTATGAATATGACTCAGTTTTACTCACTTACATATTGAAAAATCTATTTACATTTTCACACTATATTTGGTTGTTTATTAATTATAATTTTGAAACCATTAGTGTAAATGTCCAAGTTGAGCATGTTTTCAATGGAAGGAAAGTCTAGCACAACATTATCTGCATTTATGAAAGACATAAACAGTGAGTAATAAATAAGCTACAATAAGCATATGGTAATAAACATCTCTAAAGTAAAAACACTATATTCTAAAATATACAATCACATAATAAATTATGCTATTTATTTTGCTTTCAAGATTCTTTTTCTCTCTCAAAATTTCAGATTTTTTTTTCATGGTATAAAATCTCAAAATTTTAAGAGCTCTTTCACATCTCTAATTTCTATATTATAAAATATAGAAAATATTTTTGTTAGGTTAAAAAAATTGTTATTTACATCAACTCAAAATACTGTTTCCTACAGAGTCTTCAGTGACAAAGCCTTGCTTCTTTCTCATTCTTACTGCTCCCTCCCCTGTTATTTTAATCTTCTCTTCTCTTTTCTTCTTCCTATTCTCATTGTTCTTCTTCTCACCTTGGATTCACCCATTCTGCAGGACTCAATTCCTCCCCCCACCTCCCTACTCCCTTCCTTCCTTTCTTTGTCTTCAGTCTTTTGCCCGTCCTTCTTTTATTTTCACAATTGAACCCCTGATAGAAAAACAAATGTGTATATTTCAAAATACAAACACTGATGGAGTGATTTCCCTGTTATTAATAACATCTCAAATAAGACATTTTATCTTCATTACAAACAATAAATTTCTCAAAATTTTATAGAATTAATAAATGAACATCTAAAAGAATTTTAAAACAATAGCTGAGGCTATTAAAAAAGCATAGAACTGTGATAAAAGACCTAATACTGGTTTCCAGCACAAAGTATGTGACTCACAACCACTTGTTTCTCCATCTCTAGATAATTTAGCTCCTTCTGAACTTTGTGGGCATTTACACTCTCAGTGCATATGTCTTCACATGTACACAAAATTTAAGTGCATAAATACATATCCTAAGAGAAATGGCTGTTTTGACTATAATTTCAGGGATCATTGCTATAGTTCATTTTGAAGCACTGATAGTTTAATAACAACAATGCATGATATTCTAAGGAACTCTTTAATTGTGTACTATTGTCTCTAAAAAGAAAGATTAAGCTTGCTAACTAGTAACTTTTAAGAAAAGCTTTCAAATAAATATTTGCTTGTAGCTTATGTTTAGGAGCTTATTTCAAAGTCATACTGATTATAATATCTTACAAAAGTTTATTTCTTTTTTGAACTTTTTCTCTTCCAGTAAATAACTAGATTGTACTCAAGGTATAAAGTATGAGGATAAATAAAATAATAGGGAAAATTATTTAGAATAGTATCAAGTTGGAAGATACTGCACAAAGATGTTGACTGGGACTATTATCTAATTAATAGAAATTCTTAACAGAAAAATACATTTTTTAAAAAGTATGAATGTTGCCTCTATCTCTAAATCTAGCAAGTGAAACTTCAGAATAGGGATCTGACTTTCTCTAAAATAATAATTGACACCCTATCCAATCTATGCGTGTACTTTGTTTTCATATAATGAGTTCATAAAAGGCTACATAGGGAAGTATTTGGGGAAATAGAAAGAGAGTGACAGTTGAAAGCCTGGCTCAGTAATATATGTAGGCCTGTGCCTCCTGTGTCTACCAATCATTCACAAAATTCTGTGTAATGATACAACCGGAGAATGGTGAGTTACAGATATTCAAATTCAAACTCTGTGATAAACAGGTGAAACAAGTAGGTGTCTGTAATGTTGTGTTTTATTTGGGAATGGATGTTATTACAGTTGAATGGATGGATGGCTTGACAGTTGAAGAAAATGTGTGACTTTTTATGAGGACTGATCTGGATCTTAGCAGTCATTTTGGGAAGTTCAGAGCCACCTATAACTTATTGGTATTTATTTAATATTGTCCCATGCTAGTATAGGACTATCTAGATTTCCTGAGCTAGGCTATCTCATTTCAGTCAAAACACAGAGTCACCATCTTTATACACTAATTCTACTTCCCAAGACAGTATCTATTGGCCAATAAATCTTCTCCAAAGTGGCAAGACAACAAAAAAGTTTTCCATTTTAGAGATTGTGGTCTTGAATTAAATGTGTAGTGTGCTCTAGGTTAATACAAGTAGAATGTCTGTATAATATTACCTGCATTATAAGGAACATTATATATAGAAGAAAATAACAGAGCCCACATGAGAGCAGTACTTGAGGTAAGTACTCTTTTGATTTTGTTTAAAACAAAATTAAAAAACAAACAAAAAATCAAAAATAAAATCAAAACAAATAAAAAATAAGAAGTCATGTAGCACTTTTGGGATCAAAAATTTATTTTAAAGCAACCTACAATGACTCTGGGCAAAGCTGAATCTACAGGCAAAAAGCTCCAGAGAACATTACCATTGTGAGTCTGACAGTAGATACAAGGAAGTATTAGAACCCCCCCACACATACACACGCACACATACACACATACATACAAAAGGAGTACTCTTTGTACAAACACTGGTAAATAGAAATACTTAAGAATTCTTTAATGTGGGCTATCTTACTGAATTGGATAATAAAGAAACTCTTTTGGCCTATGGCAAAACAGCTTAGAGGTAGATGGGCATTCCAAGCATAGATGAAGAAGAAGGAGAGAGTCATATGAAGATGCTGTATGTTGCTGCTGAGAGAGCAAATGTAAAAGTACAGATAAGCCATGAACCACATGGCAAAACATAGATTAGTAGAAATTGCTTGAGTTAAAAATGCAAGAGCTAGCTAGCAATATGCCTGAGCCATAGACCAAACAATTTGTAATTAATATAAATGTCTGAGCCATTATTTGGGGCTAAGCAGCTGCAAGATTGCAGGTCTAGACCTCAGGCCAGACTGGGTACAATTCTCCAATTCACTATATCATCACAAGTTCTAAAATAAACTGAATAAAAAGGAGAAAAACATTATGTAATGAAAGTCAACAAACATGTTTGTGAATTCTGTAGTATGACTATAATTTAGTACAATAAAATTAATTACTAATAAATTTTCAAATGTCATTTTCTCAAGTGATATATTCTTGAGAGATATGTTTATTTATGTTTATGAACATGTTTATTTTAAAACATAAGCACATATAATTTATTTTGCAATTGGTCATTGCAATTTTTGTTCTAAACATTGGAAGTTATGATGATTCAAATAATATATGTGGAAAGGAGTTCAATAGTAGAATACTGATTACTTATAGATTGCCAAATTAAACTTATATTCAAATTTTCAAGGCCAGAAGCCTGTATTGTTTCACTGAGTTTTTCTAAAATATTTTCTAAAATCCTTTTTAACCATTAAATATATGAAATTTTTTAAACTTCCAATGAATCTAGTCCAATCTAGACTTTATTAAGTCAAAATGAATTGTCTTATAGAAAGCACATGATGACAACAGCTGAGCTAAAAAGAAATTGTTTCATTATTTATGCAAATTTGATTATACCAGTTTAAGTAGATGTTTGTAATAAATGTTAGTCAAAAAGATAATTATATGAATGGCATTAACTCTAATAAAGAAACAAAAGCAGAGTATATTAATTAGGGTAGAAATGCGTATGCTGAGAAGTTGATATGGAATTTCAGTTGAGATAGTTCATTTTCTAACTAGATAAGTGAGTTTATTATTGCTACCCTCATTAAAAATAATCCTTCTTTGTAGCACATACAGTGTTGGACTCCTAGAGATAACATTATAATCAGTCATGATGCATTTTGATTGAGTTACCACAAGGGAAAAGTTTAATTTAATTAAACCAATCTTCATTAATGTTTTGCATTCAACTCAAGTAATTACATGACATGTTCAGTATGGGAGAAACCCTGCTGTCTGAAAGGGAGAAGACTTGTAATAGACCAGCCTTGGTTTTATTAGAGAAAACCTTTCTCTATTGTCCACCCACTAATTAACTTAATGATATAAGAAAACAAAACTCACTTATGAATTGTTATTTAAAAATTAAAAATTATATACACAAGTCTTTATATAGCAACTATACATATAAAACATGTGTATATACCCACCAAATTATCTATACCTGACTAAATTTCATGTACATTAATTTTTTTAAATAAGGTAATTAATTTATCTAGATGTCTACTTGACAGGATCAAGATTTATCTGTGATAAAATAATCTGGATATGTCCGTTAGAGATTTTTCTAGTAGAAGTTAGTTGAGATAGAATGAATCATTTATATATGGACAACATTGGATCCTGCAACAAATAAGGAGTAGAAACACATGTGTAGACTCACATTTATTTCTTTCTCGACCGTGGTTTCAATGTGACCATCTGCTTCTGGTTTTAGCAGGATGCCTTTGCTGCCATGATGCACTGAGCCAAAACAAACCCTTCTTTAAGATGTCATAGTTAGACATTTTTTTTTTGGCATAATAAGAAAAACAGCTCATGTAATATATGTGAGTGTGTTTGTGTGTGTGTAATCTAATATATATTAAATAGATTTATTTTAAGAAATATATATTGTTTTTACAGCTATTTTCAGAACTTTGCAAGCTCCAAAAAGCAGATGAATTGAGATCAGATATACAGAATGGGTAAGACACAGGTTTAAGGAAGGCAGAAATAGGAAAATATTGAGAAGGTTAACTGGGAAGAAACAGACATGGAAAGGAGAGATAACACTACAGATATCTGAAAAGTCAAGAGAAACCTATTATTTTATAACTTTATTTTAAAATACATTTATATTAAGTGTTTACATATATTATATGTTAAATGTTTTAAATGTTGTTATGATACATGCTCATGTAATGATGTCACAATAGTCCTAATTTATCAAAACCACAAAGACAAAACAAACCTCCAGTAAGGGAAACCTTGCCTTCCAGGGGTATTTCAGAAGGATCCAGGAGACTTTCAAAACAATGTAGGCTACTATCCATGCATTGAGTTGCACACCAGTTATCTCATTGTTTTTAGATAATGAGTATTGTGATTTCTCTCATCTCTTCATTGCCGTTTTATATGTAGATTTTTTCCTGTCTAGCAGAATCCCATTTTTAACCAACAAACCCCTGTTCTCTGTTCAGTCTCTTGAAGTGCACCATCAGCAGAAACACCCTCATCTTCTCCACTCAGGTTTCCTTACTCTCAAAGAACAAGGCTTCTTGCCATTCTCAGTAGGTGCCCATCACTTCCTATGTATTAATTAAAGTATCATTTCTCACTTATGTACTCCCCAGTCCTTACGTTTAGGACCCACATTACAATCATGTCTGAATATTTGGTCCAAGTTCCCTCTTAAACATCATGAGAGATCTCCAACTTAGTCCCTTGACCCCCACTCTCCTGCTCATTAACAATGAACGTCACTGCTAAACATATCAACTCCTAATGATCAATAGGGTTAGAACTGCAAACAATTATTGAGGCACTGAAAGGGCAGACAAATGATTCATTTTCAAAATTACAAAACTCTAATTTTGTTTTTTGAGATGAGACTTTATCTTCTGTTTAACAGACGTTGCTCTCTGGCAACTCACTTTATACAATAAGATGGTCTAGAACTGACCTATATCCACATGCTCTGCCTCCAGAGTGCTAAGATAAAGGTATGTGCCCTGGCTCAAACCCTATTTTTATTTGAATGATCAAAATTAAAATGTGCTCTTCAGTTCTATTTTATTTCATAATAGAGACTATCAAACTCTTTTTAAGATACATTTTACTTATTTTCAAGTATTCATTTAAATTTTATTGTATTTGAGAGTAGAAAACTTTGGTGAGGTCACAACAACTACTATTTTGTAAAAGGTGATTTTAATGTATTTGTCAGTAGTATATTTGTTAATATTTTATTAAGAATTTCTCCACAAGTATGCCTTGTACCTAGCTTGGGCAGCAGAATAGCACTAATCTGATTGCTGGAAGTGTGGGTGAGCCAGCCCAGTAGATGTCAGCATGAGAGAGCTCTTCCCATTACTTATTTTTCCTATGGCGACATGGGCAGAGGAGAGATTGCCCTGTTCCTAAAGCCTGAGGTTGGCTTGAGGTCAGAAAAGAGAGTTTTCCCTGGCCTCATCTGCTGCAGCACTCTGTAGAGTGGTCCCTATACTATGCCTCAGCAACACAGGTGAAGGTGTAATTGTGGGAGACCCAACCCTGAGGATATGAAAGCAAGAAAACTGGTCCTGCTCCTTGTTCACCCTTGTTGAGGGGTGTATTTACCAGGACCATGCTGGAGAGCTCACCCTGGTGGTGAGAACAAGGGACAGCTGGCAGGCAGACTATTCCTGAAACTATCCAGTCTCAGAACCAAGGCTCTGTGTTGGCCTATCGCAAAATCTACCCCATCTGTTATCTTCTGGAGCACTTGAAGGGATTGATCTGCAGAATTTCCACAACACAAGACAATAGCAGGATAACCAAGATGAGTTTCAGTGAGATGCCAGCATTTATAATGTAGCAGAGACTAGTATCCTCAAACCAGACCAGTGACTCTCTGCAATGAACACTTGCAAAGAAGGTGCACAGATAAAAGGGCTTACACCATGACTCACTGTGTCACCCTACAACTTTCATGAATAGATTGATATTTTTCTTCTCTCTCTTTTATTTTCTTTTTTCTCTTAAATTTTATTTTGTTTTATGAGGGTAGTTGCAAAGATAGAGTGTGTGTAGGAAGAAACAGGAAAATGAATGAGATAGAGATGTGTGATGTGAAAGACAGAATAATTTAAAAGAAGGAGGAAAAATAAGGATCACTCCACACTTAAATTGCATTAATTACACATTTTGGCCTGCTATGTTTGCAGAGATTTGTTACCTCTACAGGTCATTATAGTGTGCTTGAGAACTGAGGAATATAAGCGAGGGACAGGTATTTAACACAATACATAGGAAGGAAGGGCATGCAGGGAGAAAGAAAGAAAGATGTGTTCTCTGAGAGTTAGCAGACACAAGAGGGAAGGTCAGGATGAAATCACTCCTACAGCAGTGATTTAGAAAAGAACCTTGATGCATTGGTGTTTGTGACATCTAAAATGACACCCGATGAACTCTCCTTGAGTTCCAAAAGATTATTTCTGTATGTTAGTACCTAACACTAGTAGAAATGTCTACTTTATCCTTTGTAGTCTATATTCATTCATTTAATTTTTCAAATAATGTGTGAATACATACTTAAGTTTTTTTTGTTTTTTTTTTTTTTTCTTAAAGATTCATTCAAAATTCTCCTGGTGCTCTATAGCCATTACTAGACAGGGAGCAGAGAACACAGAACACAATGCTTTATATTTTCTACATATTCAAAGCCCTATT
Organism: Sigmodon hispidus; assembly: GCA_004025045.1. NCBI lineage: Eukaryota > Metazoa > Chordata > Mammalia > Rodentia > Cricetidae > Sigmodon > Sigmodon hispidus. The sequence continues at coordinate 141,931 of PVIH01000487.1, forward strand.
CTTCTAGCACTTTTCAATCCACAGGAGGTCTAAAAGCACTTGTATTTTATCTCATGTTGTTCACTGCTCACTTTTTAAACTTAGAAGTAGAAATCAAAATAAAAGCTATTTTTATTCACTATGCACTGAAATTTTGCATTTGTTCAAAATGTTCTTGTTGTACATGAAAATATGTATTTAGTGGCTATGTAGTTAGTAATCTAAAAAGCAAGGTAAATATAAAAATGTGTTTAGTGGAAGACAAAAATAAAAGGTTATAATGTTTGAAATTTAGCTTTAGGTTGGGATAAGACAGAACTGTGCAAATTATTTTAGCTAAGTGTTCCTGGTAGATAGCTCAGTGTGATTATCCTATATCTCAGAAGAAGAAATGGAGGTTTAAAGGGGTCACTTGGTTCTCTCACATTAGTGTAAGGCTAATTCTAGCCAGGCCTTCTGACCTGGGAACTAGTTCTATCCAGTCTCACATGCTTTATCAGTTACTGTAACCATCCATGTTGTTCTTCCCCCTTTTTGATTTACTCATGCTTCTTCAAATTAATAACGGAATATGAGAAGAATTTCTGAAGAGATAATAGTCAAATCTTTTATCATTCCCACATAACAAATGTAAGCATTTTCTTCTTTGGCTATTCAGAGATGTATATTTAAGAGATACTTTGCTATTCTATAATTTAATTTTAGTTGTGTTGTTGTTCACAGCATACTGTGAAAGTCATAGTTTCTTGCACTGTCTTATACTATTATAAATGTTCATTGATAAAAGGGATACATGGATAAAAATATGAGACTTTATTCTATAAACATAAAATTAATAAATATTCATTGATTTAAGCATACCTCACAAACACCTCCTGGGACACTAGCCAACACAACAGATCAAAAGCTACTACAAAGCCTGAGACTGGACCACTTGAGATGGACTCAGACTTCCCCTATTGACTGTTCATTCTCCATACGTCATAATCATATCAATTATTGACAGGGTACATCTTCCATTATCAACTTCATGTTAATGAGGCAGTTTGTCATAGTGACCAACAGCTGAGAATAAATACTTTGGATCATGACTTCAAATGTATCAGTGCATGATTGGTGTGCTGCACTGATTTGAGCCTGAGATGAAGTAGAGTGCCATAACAAGGGTCAACAATCCATCACAGAATGTAAGAAAAGAGAGGAAGCATCTAAAGACAACTTCTATCTATCCACAAGGCACCCCAAGTTCCCACTTCTTCCTACTTTCCATCAGTTCCCAAAATGCCTTCAAGTTGTAAACCACTCAAATGCAGTGATCTTTCAGAATTCCTGAATGAAATTTCCCATGAATGACTGATTCGAACATCCAGGGAGGAAGCCCTCTCCACACAAACGTCTGAGGGACATCTCATATCCGTAGTTGGAAGTTTTTCTTTCTGTCCCACCATACCCTTATGGTCCTGCAGCCACTTGGTCCCAAATAAACACACAAAGGCTTATATTAATTACTAATTCTTTGGCCTATGGCTCAGGCTATGACTAACTAGCTCTTACATCTTAACCCATTTCTAATAATCAATGCTTTGTCAACTGGCTTGTGGCTTACCTGTGTTATATCTTGTCGCTGCAACAGCTGGCAATCTCTGCCCCGAGTCTGCCTTTCTTCTCCTATTCTCTCTGCTTGGATTTCCTGCCTGGCTGTAAGGTGGCTTACCATAGGCCTATTTATTAACCAATGACTCTCCTTTGACTCCACCCTCCTTTCCCTTTAACTAGCTTAGATTTCCTTTCTGCTTCTAAATTGCCCTGCAATAGGCCAAAACAGTCCTTTTATTGACCAATTATATTCACAACATACAGAAAGACATCCAATATCACTAACATGCCAATTTGTACTTTGGTATTTTCAGTGTTTTCCCAGATTAATTCATATTGACAAAATGAAATTTTTTTGAGAATGAAAAATCTTTCCACACTTACTTGCTAATTGTTCTACAGTCTACTAAAATATTTAATTCTCTTTTTTAGCTCAAAATGGCACTTATTCTGGCCTAATTAACGTCATCTAAAACTGTTTCTTCTTTTATTTCTTTGTACTAAAAATATACATAATATCTTGAGACTTTGATAATTTTTATAAATATGATGTTTTCTTTTTCTGATGGATGCCCAGTATAGAACAACTGCATCTAATCAAATAAAATAAGTATACAAAGCTCATCAATCTTTTTCCTTTATACTAATGTTGATGATAACACTGGCTCTCGTTTCCTGAAGATAAAAGACACTTAAAAAAAAAAGCCCAAACCTTAATTTTATATATTTTTTTTACCCAAAGCAAGCATGTGATCTATATCTTTCAGTGTATTTTGTGAACATTTTTCCTGCAAATTCAGTAAGTCAGATATTATTTAATTGCTGACAAGTTAGAAATGCCCAGATAATCTTTTCTGACCATCTATATTCTGATTATGTACAACTTCCATAGTAAGAAATACTTTTCCTTAAAAGAGCATTTATTTGAGGTACTAGGGAGTGAAACCAGACCCTCATGCAAACTAGGTAATTGCTTTACTACATTAGGGAAACTTCAAATCCACATGTGTTCCCACTATTGCCTCATTGGCTTGTACAATATTCATGAGCAAGAGTGCTACTGTTCATAAAACAGTACCCCAAATGCTGTCTCTAAAATCAAATTTCTCTTTGACCTTGCCATGCCTTCTATCTTTTCAGTCTTTACAAGGTCAACCACAGAAATTAAAATCTCCCCTTTCTAATATAGTTATAAAAATCAGAGACTCTTTTTCCCAAGGGCAGCCATAAAGTCTTAGAGGAGTTACCCTTAATATCCTTCTCACTATCTCTCTGCATAAGAGCAAACCAGGAAGAATAAGGTCTTTATTCATTCCAAATTAGTATGTCCTATGATTATATCATAACAGTTTTGTAAAGCTATGTTTGATACATATTCATGATTTAGCAGACAAGAATAAAATTTTCTTATCAAGAATACTTATGTATTTTTTCTTGGCAAAATATGTTGTCATGGCCCAAGGACATGAATAAAGATTAATTCATGCCACAAATAATATATGTTGACATGGATGTGGATATATGAACTCCTTTTAGTTACCAAACAAAACGAAATCATTAATCTTCATACCTTACAGATAAAGACATAAAGTAGAGAGTTTCTAGAAAAATAGCAAAGTCCATGCCATTCTTTGACGCAATCTAATGCCATTCTCAGATTTGGTGTTAGCAAAAGCTAGGTCACTTAAATAAATACATTCTAAAGGTTTCATTTAGTAGTCACAAGAGTTAGATCACATTCAGAAGATTCAAGTGGCTCTGTATTTATTATTTTTCAAATCTTTAAAACCAAAAACACTTAATCAGTCAATTAGCTTTTCAAGAATATTTACCATGGGTGTGGATATTTCTTTTCTACCTACTCTCTAAAATCAGACTAAATAAATGATATCATGTAGAGATCTTGATATGACTCATTTCCTGAGCCATATAAACAATTAGAATGTAGAGTAAATATTGAGCATAACAGGTAGCTGCTGAGAAAAATCAAATAAACAACACATGAAAAAATACTCTTAAAAAGTACACACACACCCCAGTACAAAAAAAAAAAAAAAAAAACCCTGAAAACCCAAGTCCTGGTCTCTATAGGACTGCTGAAGTTTTCAGGGATATTTGTTAAAGTGGAATAGGGTGAGGATCTCTTTATCCAAAATTATTATTGGTTAATTTAAACAAAATAAAGGATTCTGATAGTTCCACAACCCTGCATATCTCTCTCCAGGTCCAGGCTTGACTAAACTGATCAGTCTGCATGGCTCAGCCCACAAAGACTCCCTACTGGCCTGTGTCTCAAAGTTCCTGCCTTATTTCAGGTTCTTAGTTTGTCTTTGTTATTTGTTTGTCGTTCCCTTTCCATATTTATCAGAGACCTGTCAGATATCTCATCCCTGTTAAGTTTGTGTGTGTTCTTTTTTATTGATCTACCTATCATCAGCTTCAGAGGGCAAGTGGACGATTTTCATTTTCCTGTTATAACAAATGTTGCTGAAAATAACTTGTCCATGACTTGTGCATGGATAATGAGAGTTGTGGTTGCACAAATTTAACTGTGTCCCAAATCCTGTGAGTAAACAAAAAAAATTCATCTTCCATTTTATTCCATAAAGTCATCTTTCCTAAATGCAATACCTAAGGCTCCAGTGTTCACACTGTATTTTCTGCAACCCTGAGATGGGACTGCTAATTATTTTTCTAAATTCTTTACAGCGTTCATTGTTGGTATTTTGGGTTGTCTTTTGTTTCCACTGGGGGACTGAATATATTAAGGTCACTAAGGTAAACACAAAATAGGAAAGAATAAAAATACTTTCCATATAATTCAAATCTACTTTATATTTTAAGCTTCTGGCTATTTTTGCAGATTCTTTATAGCTGTTCTTTCTTCATAGACAATCAAGAATTATATACATCTCAGTCTCTTCTGCAGTATGCTCATGTTTTGTTCTTAGTACTTCAGTTCCTTCTTCTGGAGTTCTCCATCTGTCTCCATGAGTCTGCTCTTTGACTGCTAGGGCTCTTGGCTTGTTAAGTCAATTAAATTTTCAATGGACTCTGCTGGCTGCTCCCTGCTTTCCTAATGGTGATTCCCACTTTCCTGATGTTTTTATCGCTTCACTAGGCTTTTGCCTGCCTGTTTATCAGGGTCAGCTGGTGCTGCTGTTCTCTAGAGCACTATGGTTGTCCTGCTGTCTGTATCACTAACTCCCCATTGGTCTTTTGTTACAGTTTTATTTCATTTTCTATTCTATTCTGCCTTCACTATGCTGGTGCTATTTTTGTATGATGCAATACAAAGAAATCATTATTTCCATTAAAAAAATACTCCATCTAGAAGATATTTAGCTCTAGCTTTTATTAGAATTGATCAAGGGTAAAATATGTGCCCCTCATATCTACTGGGGAAACTATACCAACATGGATAAGATGATTCTATAAACACACACTATCTAGTGGCTGTGATGTTAGTGTGTTAATTCTGAGTATTCCTCCAGTGACTTGTTAAACAACTATGCCTTTCAGACTCTTTTCTGATACCTGAAGGTTGTTACCTTAAAGAAAATTTGTATCCCTTACTATTTACATTTTACAATCTTCGTTGTTCCTGTTGTTGTCTGGCATAACAATCTTGTTATGTTTTCCATTCTCTGATGTCCTATTCTCAAGAGTCATGTTTAGAATATAGATTTAGGTGAATTCTTCTTGTTGTGATTTTGATAGTTTTATGTTCCATGTTCTATAAGAATTGAGAAGCATTCCTCCAGGACTCAAGACTCTCCAGAGGCCAATATTATATTTCACACAAATCTTGTATGTAGATTTACTGGTGCAAACAAAACACACACAGAGCCTAAAATAATTTCAAGGAAAACTAAACATTTTGAAAGGCACCCAAGAATATAAATTCTTTAAAAAGTTAACTTGGAAAAGAAGCCTGAAACTGAAGCTACAAATGCATTTATTGTATACAGCTCAACATCTTTTATTAATATGCACCATCTATATCACACCAAAGAAATGTAGCCAGTGTAAAATAGTGGAGTATAACAGGAGAGGTAGAGACAGCAGAGCATTTGCATATAGTAAAAATAATAAAGTATGTTAACAATAGAATATTTTTATGTGTGCCCAAGTCTAAGTGTTGCCATGTTGCAACATTATGGTCTCAAGGCTACACTAATTATGTGGTTTGGAACAAATCGATGATTTTCAAAGGTCCTACTTCATTTATTTTAAAAATGCATGCTTGTTTGTCTTTAATCACAGTTATTAAATATGGTGTTTGATCTCAGTATATTTATTATACAAGGGATTTTGGAGCTATAGAGAAAATGAGGGTGCTAAACATACCAGAATAATTTTTAGTCATCTTCTTTTACAGAGTGTTTCTGACAAATTTTACAGTTCTCTAATATAGCGAAGAATGCACTTTCAAAGTGTTTCTATTCGATCAGTTCTCTTATGACATATGAGCTGTTTAGATGAGATTACTAGATTCATTTTATGCTGTTTCTAATGTGATACCATTCCTAGCACTAAAGACAGTTCTTCTAGTACCATCCATCTCTCCCTCTCCTCTCTCTCTTTCTCTTTTAAACAGAAAGAGATATAAATGCCAAGTGCTGCTCTCAGAATCCTTATTCCCATTTCTCATGATTCTGTTTCGCCATCACAGTGCGTTTTGATGATTTTAGGATCAATGCCATCATTTAAGAAACCATCCCTGCTACTACTCAGTTGTCCTTATGTCCTTCTTTATCCTCACTGAACTAGTTTTTATTATTTATTTATATAATAGAGTCTTTTTTTAAATCTGTGTATCCCCTTTGCTCCCCCTCCCTTCCCACTTCCCAATCTCTCCAATCAGTCTTCAGTCTCTCCCCCCATCCCCTCCCCCAGAAGAGCAAGAAGTCCCAAAGTGGGTCAGCTCAGGTGGCACATTCACTCCAGGCAAATCCAGTTATCTCATCCCAATATCAGGACTGGGTTAGGTATTCTTCTGAAAGGAATGGGCTCTGAGGTGCCAATCCATGCACAGAAACACAGTCTGATCCCTACCCTAGAGGTTCCACATACTGCCTCACTGATCTCTTTATTTTCAGTTTTCCTTATTTATTTATATATTCTGAACTTCTCAATAAAGCATCTTTCCTGTACTATTGAGTGAACCCTACAGTGTTTTCATCTGAATTTCTGCCATTGATGAGATTTATCTTCTCTAGACTCATCCATATACTTGTATATGGCTCTCTTATAGATATATCAACACTGGCATATATAAACCAAGTTGCTAGTTTCCCTGGCACAGTAAACCTGACCCATGTTAATTCTTCTTGATCTTTTTTAAGCCCTGGGTACTTTAACATTGCCAATAACTCCTTCTTTTCTTTAGAATCTCAAAAGAAAATAAACATCTAGTTCCTTTTACCTCCAAGTAGAGCCAGAGTCCTCATGACACCCTTGCACATGCAATAAAAATTCTATTTTCTGATTGTCTTGACTTACTACAAAATTTATCTGAATAATTTGAGTACTCTCATTTTCTAGGTTACATCTTGTGTTCCTATAGCTTGTGGTTAGTTCACCAACCAGAATGAATCTGTTCACATTTAATATATTGCATACAATGTTCTACAGTTTCTTACTCCTTTCATAGTAAACTATATAGTGGCCTATTCTTATTTTATCATTTATCATCCAAACTGTAACTCTGCTTTTAGGAGTGGAAGGGGAAATGATTAATAATTACATTCAGGTATTATCTGTAACCACAGAGTTTATTCATAGTAGATTTGTTCTCCTTGCAATAAGCATCATACACACTACTGCAGTGACTTGACTCATCCTCTTCACTGCATCTTCTTCCTCTGACCCTCTCTTATACATGCTTCATTCTTTCAAAATGTTAGTAATTTCCTGCTGTTTCCAATCTGCTTGTTTCCCACCTATACCCTCACTACTTGCGCAGTGACTCTCTGATTAATCTTGTGTTTTTGATTAAACATAATCTTACCAGGAAAGACTTCCCACATATCCTCCTGAAACAGCACCTTTCTTTTACTTTTGCCATGGCCTTAATCCTTCATTCTTCTTCATATGCCTTCATACCATTAGTTACCATCTAACATATGTTAAAGGAGTCATTTACACACTGAGACACAAGAAGGAAAGTGAGACTCATTCTGTAAGACACATTCAGGGCTCTTGTCTGCTAACCTTCCTATCATTATGAGAATCAGCACCTAAAAAGAAAGAGTGCTCAAGTAACACTGTCAAATTAGCGAATCAAGAATGCCAGCTTCAGCCTACATCACTGCACATTTCCTAGTTTGCCTGGCATTGATTAGTCTATAAAATGTCAGTTCACACTGCACAGTCTCCCATCATTGTCACTCATGCAAAGAATACCAATAGTATTTTATGATGTCTATGAGTTGCTTGTTTCCTCTTATTTACTGTTAACATTTTTATATGCACACACATACATGTGATGTATATTTGGTCTGAAATACATTTAACAAGTTTTCCAAGGGCCGTGCTTCTATTCTATAACAATTTGAATTTTAATAGTGTATTAACATATAAGCTAGTATGTTCTCTAGTCTGTTTGTGTTCTGTAATATGTCAAGTATTCCTATGTACAAAAATGTTCACTGATTAATTAATTGACTGAACTCTTGTTGCAAATTCACTTCCTAGTTATGAAAATCAATTTTTATTCTAGAATATTATTTTGTAAAAGAGGAATTACAGGAGGAGAACTGACTAGTTTCCATAGACTGGAGGGAGGTAAAAAACTAATTTTAAACCTGGATGAAACCCATTTCATTTCATTTCTGGACTCATGGTTTTAAAGTAATACTTTTATCAGCCTATTAAGAAAATGTATTTTCATGATCATCTTATTTTTTAGTAGATGTTTTGTCTTGGATACATTCAAGAAATCATATCTGTGATTTTCAGTTTTTCATTATCATTCCTGGCTACATGTGAACTGTAGTTCATCTTTCAAATATTCCACTGTTTTTTTTTCTCTCTCTACTTTAGGTAATAAATTTTACATTCATAGCCTATTGTCTAATTTTGTCCAATTTAAGTCCAATTTTATCCAATTATGATTAGCCCTTTGTGAATCAATTTTTTGCCTTTAGTTCTATTAATATTTATCATTATAAAAGAATATTCTTACTGAATATATATCTCAATCTCATATTCATTAACATTAATAACTAAGGTAGTAGGAAACTTTCAGGTCTTTAAATTAGATTTGAAGCATTGAAATAATTTTTATAGGTATTGAAATTTCAAGTTGGCTCTCCTTTGCTTTTCTAGAAGTAATAGAAGCTTCTTCATCCTTAAATAATTGTGCTGTGCTGGATTTGAGTTTATTTTGTCTGACACACAAATAACTCACTCTGTACAGTGAGATGTGTGTCATTTCAATTTAAACCATGCAGTAAATTCAACAAAGGGATTAGTAAAGCTATATAGGTTCAGCAGATGTATGGTTAGTAATATAAAAGCATATGAAACTAATATTATTTAATTACATCATTATAATTACAGTAAATAATGTATGCATATAAAAATCCATCTAAGTTTGATCAATTTTATGGAAAATATATATTAATAATATGAAGAAATATAATTAGGATCAATTTCAATACTTATTTTATAGCTGCTAAATGTCTAATTATTTTGTAATGAGGGCATATTTATTTTATTTTTACATTTATATATTTAGTTTTCTGTGTTATATACATGATTCTGCTTTTTTTTAAATTGAAGATTACTCAATTATAATTTTCTGAGTGTTATTGCTCAAAGGTGTTTTGAGTTATATCACTGTTAGAAAATATGTTATAAATGCTGAGCTAAATAATTATAAATTTGTGAAAGCTGATTCTTTATTTTTTGTTTCTGAAAAATGATTATTTATTGTTTTGGCTTTTCAGTGGTTGTATATGCATGAATAAAAGCTACATTTCATTAATGGTTACTCTTGGTAAGATTTACCCAGAAAAACAGTCCCACCTATAGATATGAAAGGTAATGACACTTTCCAATGGCAAAGATCATCTCAAACACTAAGAAAAAAATGGCATAAAGAAAAGTAGTTTGAGAGATGTGCTATTTTTAGTCAATTTTGTGGAGCTTAAATACATGATGGTATAGTTGCAGGAATTTAGATTGTATTAAATGAGACTCAGAGCCAATTCTGGGTAAGGCTGAAATATAAGAGAGAGGAAGCACCATAGTCAATTCTCCCTCAGCTATCTTGCAGCTTCTTTAGCCTCTTTCCTGGTCAATTCTGCCTGTGGCTTCTCCCTCTGCTGGGTTCCAAAGAGGCCTTATATAACCTTCTCCTCAACTGTATCCCAACCAGGTTAGGATTAAAGGAATGAACTACTCTATTTCATAGCTAGCCTTTAAGTCACAGAAACAGAGAAGTTTTTTCTCTGGAGTTATGGGATTAAGGGTGTAGGTCACCACTCCCAGCTTTCCCTGTGCTGGGATTAAAGGTGTGTGATTGAATCTCAGCTGTTTGTTCTTGTACTCAAGGATCAAGAAATTTCTGAGCTGTCTACCTAGGATTCAACTGTGTGCTTGAATCCTAGGTTTTATTAAATATGTCACAAATATCTACATGACTTGTACAGGAAATAATTTATAGAAGTTGTCATATGTTGTTAGCAGACACCTCCTGCTCATGAACTATCTAGTATACACTGACATAACATGAAGAGTCAGATTGCATACTATTTCGGAAAGCTTTGTGATACCAAGTTGCTAAACAGATGCCTGTCCTTATTACCACAATGTCTAATATTTCCTTTTAGAAGTGGTGGGGTCCCAAGGGACAGGTAGTTTGCATAATATGAACCCCAAGAAGTGCACTCTAAGCCATAAAGCTCTTATCTGTCAATATCATATGCTGTAAATGTGTTTAAAAAGAGCATAATGGTGTGCTATTGTTGCTGCTAAGGCATCGGTCTTCTTTATGTTTGCATTAGGGACTTGTTAAGGTTCAGAATGTTTTGCCCACTAAATGTTTCTATGAGACAAGATTGTCAACTCAGCTGGAAACAGAGGCCACAATTCCTAGAAACATCTCTGAAGTTGGCATTATGATTGTAAACAACAGTAAGGCATATCAATTCTTATATGTACTTGATAACTGCTTAAGGATTTGAAAACAAAGGCAAACTTAAATGTGAATGTGGTATTTAAATTCTCCTAAGCCTGACCTTACTATATCATTGGTTTACTTCTAGCTGTATTAACAATGAATCAATACTGGGTGATGGAAATGAAAGCTCCAATATCGTCCTCTTCCATGTGGACTAACCCGATCCACATGTGTTTGAGAATGACAGTGAAACTGAATACTTGGGAGATATATTGAGGCAATTAAGCCAAAATTCTATTCCAATGGTTAATTCTTTTATTATGAATAAAGTCATAATTTTTATTCATGTATATGTTTGTTATTTTTTATAACTTTTCAACATGTAGAATTTAACACACTGGGATTGTGATAATAGTCTCTATGGTCTAAATGTTTGTGAGGAACTCAAGTTCATATACTGCTTTTTTTGTTGAAAATAGATGTTTTTTCTCATATAATGTATGCTGCTTAAGGTTTCCCTTCCTTGTGTTTCTCCCAGTTCCTCCTCATCCCCTTCCATCTGCATCTATTCCCTTTCTGTCTCTGGGAAACAAACGGGCTTTTATGCAATAATAAAGAAATAAAATACAAATAAAACAATAGAGGTAAATTTAAAAAAATCTAATAATGGGATTGGAAAACATTGACATCAAAGAATCAAATCAAAGGTGCAAGAAACAGAGACACACTCATGCACACACTCAGAAACTTTACTAAAAATTTAAAAACTAAACTGAAAGCCATAATATATGTGCTAAGAACATGTAAGATTAAAAAAAAGAAATAAAATATAAATAAATACTAAAAAGGATGTCCCTGAGTTCATTTTCTGTTGGTCCTATACTGCTGAACATGCTTCTTACCCTTAAGATTAGAGTAGTTTCCCCAGTGAGACTTGCTTGGAGGAAACAATGAGTGTTTCAAGGTATCTCACTCTCACATGATTATCTCTGGTTCTCTTTTTTTTTTTTTTTTCCCATCAGCTGCAAGCAGAAATTTCTCTGATAATGGCTAATCAAGGCTCTAAGCTATGAGAAAAGTAGAATGTCTCATAAGTCATCTTATTGCTAAAATTCTTTTTTTTCCCCAGAACATTAGTATTTGGTTTTGCCATAAGTCTCTGGACTACTTATTCTTTCTTAATGTCTGAAGTTTTAGCATTAGGAGATGATGTTTGAAGGTAGTATCTTCAGGACTGGGATTACAATAGCTACAAAGTAGATCATGGAGAGCTAGCTTGACCTTATTACAATTTCGAAGCACATAATTCTCTGCCCCTTATTTGTCATTTGGTTAGTTGTTCTCCTCCAGACAGCAAATGTGTCTGCTTGCCTTTTTTGTGGATGTGCCAACATATGAGGGTATTGGAAATATAATAAATGTTTCCTTATAGAGCAAGAACAGAGAAAGACATTTTTATCATTTAATTGTATGGAACAGTATAGCTAAATAGAATTAATGACTTTACATGGTATAAGTTAGTCATCATGTTTCAAGTGAGGCCTAGAAGAAAAGCAATATAAAACAGAGGCAACAACCAAGGTTAACTGTGATACATTTTAATAATCAAGGCCAAAGAATTGGTCTTTTGATTTTAATACTTAAAATCAAAGTAACTAAAATAAAGTCTTATTGCTTCAGAAATATTCCATTTGTGAACTTGTAGAGTTCTTAATTTTCCACAGTAACTGTGAAAATCATGCTGTTCTGGACCAGATTAGAGTAAAAGCTTACCACTTTAAGAACAGCACCTCAAAAGCAATAGCTGCAATAGAGTGTCTCAATGAGAAAAAGGTATACTTTAGGAAAACATATTCAAATACAATTGTCAGATCAATTAATAATACCTGATGCTTAATTTGGCAACATTTGGACTTTAGGAATAATTTAAATCTCATATGTAAATCACTCTCTAACTCTGTGACCTTCTTTTACAAACAAGTGCTCTTTAAACACGAAATTCTCTGATACTGTCTTCAAGGAAAAGAGATAACCGATGCTTGTGTTGTGAATTTAGTTTAGAATCGGCATGATAAAAGTAGTATAAATGCTGGATGAAAACCACGCCTTTTTCTTTCTGTTCAATTGATTTAAATGTTCCTAGACTAGATGACCATGTTCAAAAAATCACAAAAACAATGTGTTTTCTTTCACTATTTCTCTCTCTCTCTCTCTCTCTCTCTCTCTCTCTCTCTCTCTCTCTCTCTCTCTCTCTGTGTGTGTGTGTGTGTGTGTGTGTGTCTATTTCTCTTTCATTCTTTCTTTCTTTCTGGAAGTAGTTGTGAATTTTTTTCAGTAACAATTACTAATGTCAACACATTTCATGTTACACACTGAAAAGATAATAATTGTTACTACAAGAAAGTCTAGCTCCTCTACATTGTTCTGGGTCTAGTCCCCAAGGAACAGTGATGAAAGCAGATCCAACTCTCAGCCTTCCTCCCACAAGCCCTGTTTGACTCAGTATGCAGTCCATTTCCTGTAGTCTCCCATAATATATGTCTGAATTCAGAGAAGAAACAGAGGGAAGTGATAATATTTCTAGAGCAAAGTCTCTCTTTCTCAGACCCCAAATACAAAATGAGACAGATTAAAAGTACACACTGATGTCCCTTCTGGTACCTGAGATCATGAGCTTTTGTTAATAACAGTCAGGGCCAAACATGATATTGAGTTCAGGCTTAATCTTTACACAGGGTTTGTTTTAATAATTTAAAGTGACAGGAAAATGTTAAAACTACATTAAGATTTCTCAAGCTATTACTCCTTTGCTCTGTAGTCAAAGTTAAATTTCACATAAAATTTGAAGCTCTTATAAAACTTATGTGCACATTAATGGAACAGAGGATTGCCTATTAGATATGAAAAGATTTTCAAGCTTATCTGTCCTGTACTTAATTTTGAGATGAGGAACTAGAGACAGGTTGAACAAATTACCCCAGTTTACAAGACTAAGGCAGAGCTATTTCTGGGTGTAGAGAGGTCTGACTTACAGTCCTGAGCTCATTGTCCTTCAGAGGCCTCTGTAATGGGACTTTAGAAGAGTTGATGTTATAAATCTAAAAAGAAGAAGGAAAAAGTAATTAAAAGTGAATTTGCCTTCAAACTTTGACCTAGGGCAATGTCTCCCTTTTACAGGCATGTCTCTCTAAAATCAGGTCAGTTTGATAATAATGAAAGTAAAAACTTAAATAGAGTTTCATTTTATTTTAAATATTTTTGTGGTACCTAAGAATAAAAGATTATTAATTATTGATAGAAGTCAGAAGGAAAGACTGGACATATTATGAGTATTTTAAGCTTGTAGTAGTAAGTTAAGAAAAGTATTCAAAGACATTCTGATAATCTCTGTTTCTCTTGTTTGTTTGTTTTTTACTTTTAACAGAAAGAGACTTGCTATTTAATCAGCTATGGTTGGTACATTTTTAAATTAGAGTAGTAATTCAGAGTAATACAAAGTTTGGGGTAATTAAATTAATAGTTATGATCTACCTATAACATCAATCTAGTAATACAGATGAAAAATAATGGTTAAAACATACAGCATTTGTTCAAGTTTATATACATGTGAGACACACAGCTTGGTGATTCTTTTCAAAGAGTGATAGGATTGGCTGGTATCCTAGATGAGGGCATTTAATTTTTATGGTCAAAGTAAAATTTAAAAATGGATGTTTAGAGTTATGAAAGCCTTCTCAGTTTTCATAATAAATATAATAATTATTTTGTTATTGCATGAAAGTCTACCTCTCTTATAGATGTGAGTGTGTGTCTGTAGTAATGAAGTATGAAATTTTCAGTGTATATTTTTACTTTCAGGTAAATTACCATCTATTTCTATATCATATTGTTATTTTTTTGCTAATATTTCTCTACATTATGACAAAACATCTTTTGTCTTATACCCTTTTAGAAGCTGTGAAAAGTCATGTGAAACTTCCCATATACATGGATTAAAAAATGTGACTTTATTCATAATAAAAAAATTACCAAAGGAAAAAAAAGTTCAAGTAAACATTAAAAAGACCATATATTTTTAAATGCAATTTGAGAAATAATGACAGTATTAGCAAAAGTACAACATTAAGATGACAAGACTTGGAAGTTGTTTTTCAGGTAGATAAGGATACAGTTCACAATCTTTACAGCTCCCTCTAGGCCACAATTTTTGCCTCTCTGGTGGCTTAGTCTTACTAAGTTATTGCACTATATTTATTACTATGAATACAGGCAGTATTTTTGACTTCAAGCCATAATGCAAACCAGAATTTGGCACAGCGTGTTCAGACATCACTTTAAACTTTGAAAATTATGACTTTAATTAAAGATTCAGCATACAGCCAACAAGATAATAAATTTGGAATTGATTATTCAGTGTGGGTGACATTCCTGTGACCTCAGCGGTCAGGTCACATCCTTTCTCTCTGTGTTGTATGGTTTCCATAGTTCCTCCCTTCTATCCCTACAGCTTAGGTGGTTTTCTTCTCTTCCCTTCACTGGTCTCATTTTTTTAAACGGCTCAGAATGTGAAAAATCAAAGCTATGTACATATTATAAGTGATTAAAATCTTTGGTCTCTGAAACTGTTAGAAAAAATTATGCAATTGTTTGTAGAAAATGAAAGAAAACAGAATCAAGAATGAACAAAATTAAACTTTTATTGAGTATTATGTTTAAATTAGACATAATTTGTTTGATAATTTCTATGTCAACAAAAATGAAAATGAAAAACGAGTGAGCTAAGGATTTTGTAATTTAAACTTTTCTCACTTTGCAATGAAGATTCTGAATTTACGCTTTTTATATTGTCTTCCTTTTTGTGGCTTTAATTGATGTTTGAGCCTTCTATAAACAGCTATTCTAGCTTGTCTCCTATTCCTTTTCTATTAAGACTTTATGAGTAACTATACTTAAGTTTATTTTTGAAAGTGGTGTATAAGTTACATAGAAAAAACAATGGTTTTATTTTTCTGTCATAGCATGCAATATTTGAGAAACTTAATTAAAAATAGAGTAGAAATAAAATCTAAGACCTCAAAAGAAAGTTCTAGGGAGTTTATCATGAAAGCTGAGGCTGTCATTTCTCAAAATATTGCAACTTTGTGCAGCTGAGATCTCAAAACAGTGGGAGATCTTCCATTTACAATCCATGCTTCAGTACCCTGGAGAGACAGGATGACTGGAGGACATAGACGGCCATGTTTATTTTCCTTGAAAAGTTAAACCCCCAAGTGTCAATCTTAACTCCCAAAAACTTACACTTCTTAAAATCATTTTAGAACCCACAATCAAGGCATTTTATCTGCCACTGGTAACAAAAATCGCATATATATGATAAGATAAATGTAAATGAAACCTGTGTATAAATGGAACCTAGGTACTATGTAAGATGTGTTCCAGGTGGTATTACTCACACTGATGATGCCATGCAAAAGGTCATCATGATACAAAACATAATTTAGTTTTCAGTAATTTGATATTCATATCTAAAATAAAATGATTAGGCACCTCTAAACTTTGAAATGTGAAAGTAAAGGATAAACCACAGAAGATTTTTTTAAAGGGTTATCTCAAATATGCCAAACTCTATATTGATTATATCAAGATAAAATTGCCTGAGGAACTGCAACTTCAAAAATGCATTCTACCTGAATTTTACTATATTCAGCAAGACGGGGAGATTCTTTGGAGAGAGAAATCTTTGCATATCAAGGCTGGGAAACAGTAGAACATCAAACACTGTTAGCCCAGGCCAGAATGAAGCTAAATAAACAAAAATCTAAAGATCCTGATGCTCCATTAGATGTTTCTATATATCTCATCCTCTGTTATCATGTAGAAACATTGTCTCTACTCGAATGTTTATAGTCCTAATGAAAATAGCCATTTATTTTCTAAGTTATTTATAAATCTGTCACATTATCTTGTGTAAAATATACAGAAGCATTATGCTATGCTAATTTCTTTAAATTCCAATGTCTTGTGAAGGTCTCCATACCCATGTAAAACTATTGTAACTATATTCTTCCTCCAATTAACTAGATCTTAGATTAATTCAGTCACTAACTTTGGACAAAGAGGCCACTTATGCACCAGAGGCTCCCTGTTTCACTTTATAAAAAATACTCAGACAGGCATATAAGTAAATACTAAAAGTGAAGACACTTACAGCACATTAATTGAAGGCAGTTTCCCACTAAAGTTTTTCCTCCAGCTGAAATATTACAACTTAATCCACCAATTTGTTTCTCTGATATATGTGAAGAGTAAACTCATGGTACAGTTTCATCTCCCTCCAGTCACTCTGTCCTCAGCAGCTCATTATTTCTGTCATTTGCTTCATGATGAGGGAGATAATCCTTATAAGTTGATTATAATTCAATTTTAACTCTAAGATGAAATGTTGAAACTCACCTACGGCAAATTTAGAATGTATTTGAAAGGCTCAACCATATTGAAGGAACCATTTTATTGCCTTACCATCCCCTTCAGGAGGTTTGGTTGATAGTACCCTGGCCATCAGGCTGTTCTCCTCACAGTCATGACACTCATTTTTGCATCTTTAAATCTGTGAAGCTCAAAAATCTCATTATGAAAAGTAACTATACCACAGTACATAGAATATTTCTAGAAATATTTAATTTGTTTTTGTAAAGTTACAAGTCTACTCTATGATATATATATACATATATATATATATATATATTCACCTCTAAAGACAAACTAAGTTACAGTTGCATTATTACAAGCCTTTTAACATATACACTATTATATATTTTATTTAATATGCACATGAATACAAAAAGCTACCATTATATTTTGCACAGGAAATTAAGTCATTTAAAGTGCATATAGGAGAAATGATGTCATTTAAGTAGCACTGTAAATTATATAACTTCTTCTTGTCCTGCTGTGTCTCATACTGAGTCAGGGACAAGTTGATATAATACTAGTTACAAATAACACTCATATTCAGTTCTTTGATGTACTCTAACATTTCATTTTAATAAAAAATTAGCAAGAAATATATTTTTCCATAATCACAGTCATTTAAAAAATTTTCTTGAGTTCCAATAAGAAACTATCAATTTAGAATTGAGAGGAAAGCGTTGGAACATTATCACAACATGTCTTTATTCAGTTGCAATTCACTTGAAGATGTCACTAATAACACTGCCCCGTCTTAAAGACACCTTTGTTTCCAGAATATTTTGAAAGTAAAAAATATTCGAAATCCCCAAATAGCAAAGAGATAAATTTCTTTACATGAATACTGAAATAACTAGTGTCTTAATGAAAGCAAAACATTGAAATTTACTTTACCCAAGCAGATATGAGTCACAATTCATCATGCCAGTGTTCCTTGCATTCACTGGAGTATAATAACTTCTCTCGTTAGGCAGGAGGCTGAGCATTAAGTGTTCTTTTTTGCCTTTTCCACTTCCTGGATTACGCAAGTATATTTAAAACTGTCATTCCAGCTTTAGCACTTTCCAATGTCATCTTTGCCAGTAAAGATCTGTACAACTGAAGTAATAGAGAAGAGGTTTTCAATACCTGGGACCTAGTATTTTCATGGATTTTTTTTTAATTAAGGAGGTTAACATTAGTTCAGAAACATGTTAGTGGGTGCTATTTCCGCCATTAGTCATCATTTACTGGTACCTTTATGGTCTTGTGTTTATTGCTTTACAAGGACAATGTGGGTGCCGCACCCCTTGACATGAGTATCATCCTTAGTTGGAGAAAACAGTATTGGAGAAAGAAGGGAACAGGGTAAAGGAAAATAATTTGAGAAACCTCTCATTGCATTTCTACCTAGGTCTGATGGAACAAAGTTGTTCATATGGACTAAATTATACAGAAAGCTAAAACACCACCTTCCTTCATTTCTTCCTTCCATCTTTCCTTCTTTTCTTCCTTCCATCATTCCTTCCTTCTCTCCTTCCTTTTTTCCTTTATTTTTTCCACTTGAGGGCCAAATAGAAGATATGGCTATTAGAATTGGATTTCAGTTTGCTAACTAATTATATCTACCAGAGTAGTTAAAATCAACTTCCCCAGGATTGCCAAAGTCTTTTAATTTTATTTTTAAAATATTTCTTTTATTGCTCATCATTATAAATCATAAAGAGAAATTGTTATATTTATTATATGCTCTGTCCAATGTGGCATTAGACCATGTAGGTAGTGTTTCAAACAGAAGCATGAGTTAAAATGGTTGTTTGAATTTTCCTAGGGATTTTAGCAATTTAAATATTATGAAGACATCTCTAAAGAGGAATGCAACCTTAAATTTGAGAACAAGAGTAAGTCTGTTTTTGCAAGTAAATCTCATAACTTTTTTTCTCACAGTAGACAAAGACAACAGTTTGATGTATTTTGACAGTCATTGAATATCGTAACACTGTCCTGTTATGGAAAATCTTCCTAAGAATGATAGTTAATTACATATAACTATTGTTTAACTCTCCTCTCTCCAGGTATCATAATGTTTTCCCCTATTCTTCTTAAGATCTTGAGTATTCCATGCCAAAGTTCATTTAAAATTGTTTACCAGTTCTTCTTTCAAAACTCCACATTTTTATTTTTGACTTTGTAGTTGGCTTCTTTTCAAAACCCTTTCCATTTGCTTTTAATAACTTCTGTTTCCTGCTTTTGACTTTATGATCTAAAGTTATTATGCCATTATAGATCTAAATAGAGGATTCAGTAAATACTGATCCAGTTTTCTCTTCCTTTTTTATTATTATTTCCTGGAACCCCTACCACAGGCTTGTTACCTACTGGCAACTATTACATCTTCTCCCTTAAACTTACTGACTTCATGGGACTCAAAGTCCAACATGCTAACATCAGATAACCAATGTCCCAATCAACCCTCACTTCTCTATATCTCTCCCATCTTCAGGCTCCCTGATTGTAGCCATTCTCATTCATTATCTTTGTATTTATTCAATAGCCATTTAACACATTTTAATCCATCTTCATTGAAACCTGATGAACACAACTGTTTGAAAATGATAATACAAGCATAGAACGAAGAACCTTGATCTACTGATCATGCTTCTAGGATACTTTTCTGTATCATTTCTTTTGATCTCTGGGGTGGGGCTAGGCCTTCAAAACCCTTTGTACCTTTTCTTGTTAAACATTCCCCCCCCCTCTTTTTTTTAACCTATCTACCATGGTTCTCCTTCCCTTTCTTCAAGTCCCTCCTAGTCCTCCCTCAGCCTCCCCTCACTACATTCCCCCATCCATTACCCACAGAAGGCATGAAGTCCCACAGTGCGTCAGTTCATTATGACATATCCAGTTGGCATAGGTCCAAGTCCCTCATCCCAGTATCAAGGTTCAGTTAGGTAGGGAATGGGCTCTGAGATGTCAGTTCATGTACCAGAGATAAACTCTGATCCTACTGCAAGAGGCTCCACAACTTGCCCACACCATTTGATAGTCATCTACCTTTGGAGGGTTTAGTTCCAAGGCTCCTCAGCAGTTTCTGATACAGGGAGCTACCAATAACTATGGTCAGTCATCTTTGTGGATCTCCTCCTCATGATCCCAATCCCTTTGCTCATCTAATCTCTTCCCTCTCTCTTAGTTGGATTGGGGAGCTCAGCTTGATGCTTAGATATGGATCTCTGCTTCTGCCACTATCCATTGCTGGATGAAAGTATTACAATGATAATTAAGGTGGTCATTCATTTTATTATAGGGCAAGTCCTGTTTAGGCACTCTAATACCAAAATGTCAATCACCCAGAGATGCCACCAGAGACAGATGTCTGAAATACAACAGCAAGGTTTATTGTTATCGCAAAACAAATCTAGACAGGGAGCTTGTTCTCCATACTGCACTTACACCCCATGAGTGCAGTGCAGGGAAGAGCTGTGCACCCCAAGTTACACAAGCTTTTTATAGGCAAAGAGCAAGAGGCAGGGTTACTTGGGGTCAAGGCTGCAGGTGTGTTCTCAATGAACTCATGTTTAGGGACTTTTTACAGCTTAACATTCCTGGACCCCACCTGGGCTGGCAGGTTTTTACTACCTGAGGTGTGGACCACCCAGATGTCCTAAGATAGGCTTAGCTCATTCTTTCTTGGAACTAGGGAAGCCCCTGCCAGGAATGTGAATATTTGACAATACTTCTTCTGTGTACACATGAGTAAATTAAAATTGTCATGCATCTTCTGATCAATAAACCTTGCCCAAAAAGTATTTAAACTAAAATTTCCTCATTCTAAAATATACTTTTACTCACTGATGCTAATAACCTATTTTAGAAGTTATCAAGTTACCAGAAATAAAACATTAATAGCAAGAGGAAAGTAAATTGCAAGTTATTTCCCTTTTTTGTTCTCTTCTCTCTCACTTCACTCACCTCTCCCTTTCCCCAGATAAACCTCCCATCAGAAAAGAGCAGATTTCACATAGATATCAACCAAACATGACATAAGACCAGACACATATTCTTACATTAAGGTTAAATGAAGCACCTCAGTATGAGGAAAAGGGTCTCAAAGGGAGTCAGAAAAGTAGAGACACTCCCACTATTAGGGATTTCACAAGAAGACTAAGCTACACAACCATAACATATATGGAGAGAACCAAGGTCAGACTTCTACAGGTTCCCTGATATACTGCGATCTGGCATGAGTTCCAGTAATTTGATTCTGTGGGTTGTCTTCTCATGGTGTCCCGGATTCCTCTGGTTTTTCCAGTATTTCCACCCACCCCTTCAGGACTCCCTGAGCTTCACCTATTGTTTTCTGAGGGACTTCAAATATGCTCCTATCAGTTCCTGGATAAAGTCTCTCTGGTCTCTTTGATAACAATTTTGCTATGCTCCAGTCCCAGAACATTGTGAAGAAAGGACAAACTGTAGATCAAAGGTTTTGTGACTAGGTTGATGTCCCAATCCCTCTCCTGGAAGCCTTGCCTGGTTACAGAAGATGGTGGGTTCAGGCTCCATATTCCCTATTACTAGTGGTCTCAGCTAAGACTCCTCTCTTAGAGTCAATGGAGTTTCCATTGCACTAGGTTTCTACTTTGCCCTCAAAATGCTCCCCCAATTCTAGTCATTTCTCCCAGGATTTTACAGATTATTTCAATTACAATTTGATCTTTGTTTTCTAAGACATCATGCCTGCTCCTTTATACACTTAGCCACAGAGTTTTGGAAGGTCCTAAAGAGAAGAAAATTTTCTACCACACATGTTGGGTAATCCAGATGTCTAACTAGTCTCAAATTGATATTCCATCCAAAGAGAGCAGGGTGGAGTAGAGATTAGGAGAAAGTACAGGTATTAACAGAAAGTATTATTCCACAATATGAGATTCATTTCCAAATATATTGCCTATTTTTATTTCATCTCCCTGGATTTCAAAGTGCATTTCCTGTAGAAGCAGAAGCACTTGCAACAGCATCTGAGGGTTAGAATTGGGCCCTGAATACATAATATAAAACCTGTGAAGATGGCCTGAGGTATCCTGTGCATTAAGTGACTCCAGAGAGATCTGATATGTATTAATGTTTCCAAAGTCTGTATTTATATCAACACTAAGGCTATCTTCTCTTTTTTAAATTTAACTGAAAAAATGATATATTGTCAATATGTGTTTAAGAACAAATATCTCTTTACTTCATGTAAAGTTTAGGTTTTTGATAGTGTCTGTGTAACAGCTAAATTTCATAATGCTAAAGAAATTAATTAAATTACTTATTCAACTAAGAAAAGATATATACTGGGCAAATCCCTTAACAGATTCTGTTGAGAACATATCTTATCATCATATCAGTTTCAATAGACAGATTTAGGAGAAACAGCATTGACTCACCCACTGATCACATAGCCTATTCACATTTCAGAAATTCACAAGCTCAGATTACTGGGGATATAAGTCAGCAATCTCTAGCTTGCCTAGCATATGTATAACCTGGCATTAAATCTCCAACTTGACAAATAATGATATAACAGATTATGTTGGAACATAACTACAATCCATACACTCAAGAAACAAAGGCTATTAAGTTCAAAGTCAGCCTGGGCCATGTAGAAAATTCTTTAAGGGGATGGGGAGAAACAGAGGCAGAAGCAAAGAGACAAAGACTGACAGAGGCAGACAGGGGAGAAAGACAAAGAAATAGAGTCAAATGTGAGCAAAACAAAATGGCTTCCTTATACATGGAACTTCTGCTGAATGCTTTATTCCAAGATGAAACAATTAGCACACACGTTTGCTGAGAACTATTTGTGTGCCCTTAAAGAAAACAGTTCCATTGGTTTTTGTATGCGTTTAGAGAAGGATATTGTAAGGAAATCACATTAAAGTGCAAAACAGACTGAAAAGAAAAAAATGCCTGAGAAAGCTGAGGGTGGGGAGACCTTCTGTGGCAGAAAGTAGACAAGCAAATACCTTGAGTTACTACTAGAATGGCTTAGCTGTAAGAAACCATCAGACTAGTTGTGCTCATGCTCAAGAAGTATGAGAGAGAAAATTTCATAGGAAATGAAGTCAGAAATTTAGAGAAGGGTCAGAAGATACAGAACCTTTGGAGCCATGGCTGGCTAAATCAATATATTGACAGAGAGATTCAATATAGATATATTCTCTGCTTTAACATCAGTTTTCTAAAAGGTTAAAAAATATAATTCATGCCTTTTTTATACTTTGGTTGTTTTAACAAGGTGAACAGTTAATAGTGAGAAAGTAAATCTAATTAATAGACACTAAGGCTTTATTTTGATAAAGGGTAATTTAATACCTGGCCTACATTATAATTCAAGTGTTTTAGTTTATTTGGTTTTTGTTTTTGTTCTTGTCAATATGTGCACCTAAAAGCATGCTTCTACTTAGACTTTTGGCATCCTTAATAACATGAGAAGAATTCTGTATTGGTCAATGTTCTTTTGTTGTGAAGAGACATCATGTCCATGGTTACTCTTATAACAAAAGATGTTTAGGCACCATATGTACTTAAATACTTCTAGTTGAATACATAACATAGAGGACCATAAGGCAGTGGATACTATGACCAAATAGCCTATGTCTCTTACCATTCCGTAGGTATGAAAGACTACTTATATTTACTGCTAGCAGCTCAGTTTTGTGATCATTTGGATATGTGCAGCAACTAACCCTACAACAACTTCACCAGTGATTTTTTCAGTCTATAACTAGTTATTACCTGATTGCTTGTTGACTAAATTTAGGTTGAATTTGCAAGTGAGAAATCCAAGAGTCTCCAGCTTACATATACTATGATTTTACTATAACATAGTGTTGTTGTTAAAGTCACTAGGTAGTCTCCTTCCAATAATAAGAAAAAATACTCCATTAGAATGCATATACAAATAAAAACAGAATGCTTTACCTTTCTGTAAATATTAATCCATTCCTTCTGTTTTCTACTTGGTATTTTGCACTTGTAATTTTATACCAAGAAATAGCCAGTCACAATCAAAATGATTTTCTTCTTCAATATTAGGGTATATGTGCATAGGTGCTTTATTATGTATAATTAGATGATATGACCCTGATCACATGTTTTTACTCACTATATCCTCATAACTAATTCTACATTATGCCTATCACTTAAAAATTACAACCTGTAGGAACACCTGACCCCATCTTCATGTTGGGGTGAGGAAAGCAAATCTGCTTGGAGTGGAAGCTGAACTAAGCCACCTTGGGAACTTGGGACCTCCTGCCCTTGCTGAGAAGGAGATAAAGTGATGGGGAGAAAAGAGAGTGACTGGAAGGGATGGGAGAGATGTGGGAGTTTGAACAAGGGGATAAAAAAACAAAAAGACAGAATAAATAAATAATAATAATAATAAATTACAACCCTTTTCAGACATTATAGCAATTCTCAACTGCACCCTAGTCTGAATTTTAAAAATGACTTGATTTTTCTATTTTCTTAATAGTGTCAGGATTTCAGTTTTTATTTTCTATTATTTTGACTGTTAGGAGGAAGCAATGCTTGACTGCTTTAATATCATATTCTGCAAAATGACAGAGATAAATGATGATTCAGAGAATATTAGCTTTCTCAGGTTAAATTTCCAGGGGTTAAATAGTATTTGATCATATAAATCATTCAAGTTTTGTGAAACTCAGATTCTCTTTTTGAACTTATTTTGTAAAATTAAATAAAATCGGAATCTAAAAAAATATATACTTCTATAAGGCCATTAGTTAGCTTTTTCATTTCTGAATACTCTTTAGAGGTTTTCAAAGGCAGCATAATGACTTATTTGTTTTAGAGAAAAGACAAAGCAGGTCTCCAGGAAGTTTTCTAAAATTGTAATAATGTTTATGATGTGCCTCATTAAAGGAATAAAAATGCTTAATTTTGCCAGTAAAGTATGATATAGATAAATTCATATAAATGGTGCTTCATGAAAATAACAACCCTAATAAAATAATTATTAATAATTTTTAAAGATTCTGTAACAATCAAATGATAGAAAGACAGTAATATATCCGGATTTTGTCATATGAAATTTGTAATGTATAAAAATTTCACATACATATTATGTCCCTTCATATTTGTTACTATAATATATTATACATAAAGCATTAAATACATAGCTTGACCTAGGAGTTTGTGTGTGTGTGTGTGTGTGTTGGGAGAGTCAGGCATATAAAATTAATTTAATTTTAATGCCCTTAATTTAAAATTGTATAAAAGTTTGGTGTTTATTATATAACTTCAAATATGAGTTTAAGTAATTGTTAGATGCCATGCAGTCTTGAAAGGTCAGTATTACTAAAAATCAGAAGGATTATTCATACCAGCATGAACAGAATGTTTGCCAATATCTAATTAATGCAAGATCATCACATATATATTCCAATAACGTGAGAAAAAGTGGAATGGCCTAATATATTTTCTCATATTATGTAAAGCATCTTATGATCTAGAACGATATTAAATTCATTGCAAATGACTAATGATAAGCTTTGTACATACTTGCTTTATTTTACTCATCTAATTATTTTTTGTGCAGTAATCTCATTTTCAACTACATAGTAAATATTTAACAACAGAGAAAATTAACATTTCAAGTTTTAAACACTGTGCAAATGGATTAGCTCCAAATTACACACAGTATTCATTCTTTTATTTATTTTCATCCCATACCATTTGTTTTAATTGCCTCATCTGCTTCCTCTATATACTCACTTAACAAAACCAATAGATTAGATGAAGAAAACCAGTGGAAAAACTATAAGTCAAACATGAGTGAGATGACTAATCCAAAAAATTAATATTTGAGCCAAGAAGAATTATAGCTCAGATAAAAAACCTAAAATTACTTTTTGAAGAAAAGTTAGCTTTTCCTTTATTGTAACTTTTTTTTAGTAGAATGCTATTTGAAATTTAGATTAGAAAGTTTTAGTTAACATTTTGTATTAACTTATTTGTAAACTATTAATATTGTTAAACTACTTTCATCCTATGCTAACATTGTAGCTAAAATATTAAATATATTTAACTTGTCATTTTCCTTTCAAATGTTTAGTTTTTTCCACTTTTCCACATAGTTTTCAGTGCTGTTAAATGTGTAGATAATTTACATAAACAGATGCCAAGTTTTTATGTTGTGTGTCATGTAATGATTTAATGTTGTTTTATATTAATCCAAAGGTCTTGGTCATGTGTTTTATAGTAGCAAGCCATATACTGAAACCAACAAGAAAAAAGAAGTGGCTGTTAATCCAGGCCAATGTTCCCTTCTTCCCTCAGGTAGTGGGATTAGTAGATAATCTACTATTATCTATTGGCTAAGTGTTTTAGTTACTGTTCTCTTCCTTGGATCTTGGCCAAGGCAACTATTTAAAAACATTAGTATTTCATTGAGGCTTGAATGAAGCTTTAGAGGTTAGTTTATAACCATTCTGGTGGGGAGCAAAGTGGCAAGCAGGTAGGCATAGCATTGGAGAATTAATTGAAGACTTTAATCCAGATCCACAGGCAGCAGGCAGAAAGAGAAAGACCAAATCTGTCTAAGTCCATACTCCAGTGACACATTTCCTCTAACAAAGCCACACCTGTTAATCCTTTCTAATTGACTGGAAAACAAACAGGCAGATATATCAGCCAATGGCGTCCATTCTCATTCAGCCACCAGAGTAAATGATGAATTTCAGTGATTAAAATTTTCTTATTATTATCAATAGTTTTGCTTGGCTTATCAGCCAATGTGCTAATTATCCAGATACAAATGATGGGCAGTTAGGCTGTTATTTAGTGTCCACCATGGATTCAGTCAGATTTGTTTCTATAACCAAACTTTACCATAGGAGTCACACAACCTTTCACATTTTTCTATAAGCATTTTGCTTTGGCATACCCCCAAATATAATAAATATTCACTAAACTTCTCACCCATCTATTTATATATTTATATCCCCTCTTTCAACTTCCTTTTGCTCAACAGCTTTGCAAAGACTCTTATAACAACCTATTTTTTGGTTTATGGGCAACATCTATATGAAAAATTAAAGTATTAGCTAGTAGTTGGCATTGTACATTGAAGATATTACCAGAAAAGAGTGATTAATAAAAGGTGTTCAGAATGCCTATACATGCCAAGCAGTACTTAAACCAAATAATGTATTTTGCTATTGCAGGAATATTTTTGCATAATAAGAGAGATGAAAAACCATAATCATACGCCAGCAAGAAAAAGCTTACGTCCCTTTCATCCTGTCCTGGAACTCTCGTCCTCCCTTAGTGATATGCATGCTGTTGTTGTCTCCTCTTTGGCAAACCATATTTTCATAAGTAACAATTGTTTTGTTTTTATTTTTTTAATTTTATAAATACATAGACAAGATTAAAGCACAAGATCAAACAATTTATACAAATATAATGCAAGTGATAATTTGTAGAAACAGTGGTATATTCTATTTTATTTAAATCAGAAGGTTTTTCTTCTTAGTTTGTAATGAGGACCTTAAATTAATTAAAAATGATCACTTGACTATATATAAATGATCATGAACTAATAACCTACTAGGCATTTGGGGATATCAAAGTTATTTTCCTGAAGCTTCTTCCCTTTTCTCCCTATACCTTACTATGTAGGTCAAAGTATTTCATTCTTAGAAACTTCATTCTGCCTTGCAAATCACTGTGCTTTCCTCTGCTGAAATATCAAATTGTTAATTTTCTATCTCAGAGGCCTGAAAAGAAATCTCTGTGGGCTGTGTCACTAGCAGTAGCAATGTTAACTCAGTCTAATTCTCTTTTCTCCTAAATATGAGAATAATTTTCTCTAAAGACCAAAGAGTATTGATTATGACATACCTTAGGATACAATTGACATTCCTGCTGAAAGTAAAACTGCCAAATGTATCTCAGTGATTTTATGTTAAACACAGAGAGAAACACTTAAAGTATATTTATTGTTAGTTTGAAATGAGTAGGATTATACAATTCACAAGTTTTGGGGAGTCATAATCTAGACAGACATACCAGGTTGCCATTATAAAAGATTAACTAGTCCTCTGGACTATTAAAAATACAAGGGGACACTTAGGAGGAGGAGAATACTTCATTAATACAATGACTTCCAATATCTTTTATGAATATAGACTATTTTCTTCAACCAGAACTATAGCATATGATTTCTTTTGCATTATTCAAGGAGTAGAATTTTAAAGAGTATAATATAGTCCCTTTATACATCATAAAATGGGTGGACAAGACAAATATAAAAACAATACTTAATTTGGATAAAATGGCTTATTTCACTTCATTTGCATGCTATAAATATTAGTTCCTGAGAAGTGGTTTGAGAGCTGGTTGGTTTACTTCCTCAGATTTTACATCTTTTACAGTAGCCAGCCCCATACATACACATTAAGCTGTCATAAGAATCAACTTAAAATATCTTTCCCCATTTTAGCTGGTATAACATGCATCAAAATAGAGGCCTTTAGACCATTGACTTAATATTGAAATTTTGCTAGAGTGCTTTCCAAGGCAGTAATTGCAGCCTCTCCCTGAAGCGTATGGTATTCTATTGATCCCGGATTCATTGCTCACTGCTTGTCAGCCCCTTGATTCTATTGACAAGGACAGTGGAATGTGTATCAGTTAGGAAACATTACCTTAGTAATGGTTTCCTGCTGGCTTCACACTTAGTGTTTTTGAATTTTATACTGAGAGTGGCTGTGGAAATCAGGAGGTGGGGATGGAAAAGCAGTTGGAATGAGGATTGTTTAGGGGAGAATTTCTGGTAGTATTGATTACTGATCTCTTGTAATTTATGAAAATTTGTTATATTAAGCTAAAGACTATAAATACTCTCTTGCAAAATTCTGTGTATTAATGAATAAAATTATAAATTATACTGTATGTTTTTAAGGAAATAACAGTTGATGGAAAAGTGTGAATTCTCTAAACATCTTTGATGTAGGTACAGTCATTAGCTCTTCTCAACTACTCCTTTACTTCTGTCTTGTCTATATGAAATGCAAGTAATCCTATGTCTTCTGTGAATTATTAGCTTGTGTGTGTGTGTGTGTGTGTGTGTGTGTGTGTGTGTGTGTGTGTGTGTGTGTGTACTACAGACGAAACACTTTCTATATCATATCATCTATGAAGCACATGTGGATATCAGGTTATTTTGTGTATAATTCTGTCTGAGTTATGTATTACAAATCTATTGGTCACAAATGGGAAAAATAGAAGAGAATAAAATAGGCTTCCTATTTTAAATATACTGATAATGCATTGAGATTGAAGAAGTCTAAAATACAGATCATGAGTATAGCTTCAAAGGTTCCCAGGGAAAGAAATGTTGTTTTTCTCTTACATTACTATGGTTTCAAAGTAACCTATCTATGCATTGGTGAAGGATCTCTTCTGATGACCTTTATGTCATAGTATGTAACACCCCTCATATCAATTCATGCAGAATCACTGGGGTTTCATTATTTTCTCAATGAACTGATAAAATAACTGGCTAAGTGCAACTTAGAGAACAAAGGTTTGTTTTGACTTACCATGATCCATCATGGTGTGGTAGAAAGAAGTTCATGGCAGTAGAAAGTCAAGGCATAGCAACAAGAAAAAGAATCTAACTGATCACATTTACATCATACTCAGAAAACAGAGTAAGGAAATATAGTAGGACCAGTCTATAAAAATCTCTGGCTTGGTGACCAGTAATCCTCTTCTTTCAACGAGGCAGTATAAGGGGCAAATAACAGTGGATCCAAGTTTTTAAACTGGTGAGCCTCTGAGAGCATTTCACATCTTACCACAGCATTCCTGCTAAACATATCAATGAACAAGTATTAGCCAAGTCCAAAGACACCTAAAGTACTTGAAAAAGGAGAAATTAGAAATTGATGCTTTTATAAAATACATTTCAAAAGATGTCCCATCACTAATACTACATACAATTTTAAGGTTATCTGGATTATTATCTTTCTATTATTGTAAATAGAAAACTACATCCTTAGTCTCATAACAGATGTCTTTAATATGTTATACTGCTGGATTTAAGATTCAGCTGAAATTCCTGGCTTCTTTCTTTTATAAAAGAAGGGTCTAAATTTATACTATCCCCAACTTAATTTTAGTTCTCTTTATCATCCAGATTCATAACAGAAAGCTACTCTATTCTACAGGTTAACTAATTAATTTATCTAGGGTTACATTTTGCAGATGATTTATCCTGCCAAGCCCACTGGGAACCAGTCTGCTCATAATTTTATCATTCACAACAATTGTATTGAGTTCTCTAATGTTTAAAGCAGATGCTTGGTAACTCAAGCTCAAATACATCTTAGTCTTGTCTTTTCCTACATTTCCTTTCCTTTCTGTACCCTCTTTTCCCTTCCCCTTCTTCATGACCTTGCCCTCACCACACTCCTACCTTTCCTTTCTCTGCCTTTTAGTTTTCTAGAATGAGGCTCAGAATTACAACACACTGCATTTCAATAAACATAATCTTTATTTGATTTTAAATAGGTACATGCACATGGAGGACGTGGCTTTGTTTTATGAATAAAAGCAATGTTTCTTCCTCTTTAACTTTACACAGAAAAAAGTCTTGATCATATATATATATATATATATATATATATATATATATATAGAGAGAGAGAGAGAGAGAGAGAGACACTTTTTTTCTTGAGGAGCACTTAACATCTCTAGAGACTACCAAGATAAGATATATATATATATATATATATATATATATATATATATATAGAGAGAGAGAGAGAGAGAGAGAGAGAAGAGTTAGGAACCAAAAATGATGCTTATCTCATAAGACTCATAAAATTGAAATAAACTTGCTGATTTACAAGTGTTATATGGTTCATTTTGTAACATTCCTTTATTTATTCATTTGTAAGAATTTGATGGTTTATCTCTCAGACAAAGAGAGCCTCTCTGTCTACCACAAATGGTTTTTTAATCAGTCAGGTAGTACAATTTTGTTTCAAAGCTCTTAAATTTTTTGGATTACTATTGATGTTATATTATTCTTTACTATCATAGATTGAGTTCTTTTTAGTTTACTCACTCATATTTTAGTTTCCTGCTCCCTGTTGAAATATTTGTAGTATACTAAGAGCAAATAAAAGTAGTATGCTTGGGACTCAGTTTTCAAAAATATTTGTAATGGCTATAACCTCATATATCATTCAGTTTTAAACATCCATGATTCTACTTTCAAGTGGAACTTTTTGAGTGTTATTGTTATTAAATTTTACACACTGCATTATATATTTTATTGAGAATGATGTGGAGAATTAAAGAGAGTGAATGATATATAGGATTCCACATTTATTTAGTGCATCAGCACCTCTGTGAGTTTGCCAAATGATCAGGAAAAAAGGATGCATAAATTAAAAAGTGAGAAATTCTAGGATTAAGTAATAATTCAGCTGATACTATAATTACGTGGTAAATAGATACAACATGGAAATATTACTAGGCTCTGGCTGTGAGAATTCATCATAGAATCAGTGATTTAAGCTAACAGGTCAATATTATATGTTGTAATCAAGAAGAAAAATAAAGAACACAAAGAAATAAGTTATGAAGATGAAAGAACTAAACATAAAAAATAATCATGTTGACACACAATATTTTTACAGATTGTTAAATAATTTATACCCTTAAGTTTTACCTGGTATGATGGGGAAAATTGTCACAACACTTTAAGTTGAGAGAATGTTTAAAACAAATGAACACATAACTGCAAGACTTTCCTTAGCTTTTTAATCTATAAAATCATTTCCATACTTTTCTGCTATTCTATGCTTTTTTTTTTCTTGAGGAGCATTTAACATCTCTAGAGACTACCAAGATAAGGTTAGAGTGATAATTTCTAGAAATGACTATTGAGGTGCTTGGAAATTAAACTGAGGACACTACGCATAACCTTTGAAGACTGGATTTCTTAGTACCTAAGAATATAAACTCTGAAGTGAGATAATTAGACATCACCAAGCTGTACCACTTACTGACGACTGATACTAAGAATGTTGTTTTGTAAGTCTTTACTTTTAGCTTTTAATTGGCTATTCATAAAATAGGTGAATCTTTACAAAACTGTTTTGAAAATTAAAAAAATTTAGTAGCTTCAAACTCCTGCAATTAGAGCCTATCATGAAAAAATAATCTAAAAGTGTTGACCATGGTAAATAGAATATGGTTAATTTATTTAAAGCAAAAAAATGTCATTACAAAATAAATGCATTAACAAGATTTTCATGGAAGAAAATGTCTCCAGGTACATGGTTGGACGTAGTTGTAGAAAGCAAGAAAAGTATAGAATTCAATACTGTAAAAATGCTACTTCAACATCATTACAAACAGGAATAAATTTTAGAGGCCAATAATTAAAAACTCTGTTCAATGGCAACCTCTATTAGCATGCAATATCTTGGAAACAAAGACTTTGTACCTCATAATGATTTCTCTTCTCTCTCTCTCTCTCTCTCTCTCTCTCTCTCTCTCTCTCTCTCTCTCTCTCTCTCTCTCTGTTGTACAGGCAAATATATTTTACAATGTCTTCTGGGCACATGATTTTTTTTATTTCTTCATTTTGATTTTGCATGGACATTTTAGGGACTTTGGTAAATCTTCTAAAATAAACTATAAATTAGAACTGGCTTTTACAGAGCATAAGTTTTAAATAAGAGAAAATTTAAAGAAACTAGGGCTCATTAAATATAAGAATATGCTTTAGAGTTGAACAATGTGGATAAAGCTATAAGAATTAATAATCTTTGTTTATAAAATTATTTTTTATTATTCATAAAATATAATTTCATGTAAGTTTTAATAATGATAATGTATAAGGGCTATTTGTCTTACCTAAACTAACTGGTACAAGAAATAGCTTCAGAATATTGCTCTTAGGGTCACTGGAAATTAGAAATTCTTTAACTGATCCAGCCAATTGAACAATATTAGAATTATTGGGACAGGGTTAAGAATGTAGATGAATCATATTTATGTTTTGAGAATGTGTTATTAAATAGTTTTTACTCATTTTAATTTTAATTTCTTTCTTCAGAAAAAGAGGTATGAAACTGAAAGCACACACTGGAGAATAATGGCTTTATTTACTTTGTTATATACATGTATTTTCATCTCAACTAAGCCAGAGTTCATTATTTCAAGCTGTCTGGTTATATTGTATTCTAGGTCATTTTTAATTTTTAACACATTCTACTGCTTTTTAAATGATTCATTATGAATAAGTTCTAAACACATTTAAATTTTTACTAAAACTAATTCATATTGTTTTAGAAGTCTGAGATAAAGGGCTGAGTTGATGAAATGGTTGATATCACTTGCATTGGTGTGAACAGAAGAAAAAAAATGGACAAGTTCATTTATTCAACAATATGGGTATTTAATAAAGTGTATTAGATAAAGGTAGGTTAAAATAAAAGAAAAATACTTTGGTGAACAGATAAAGCTAGGTAGTCATGTTAATTTGCAAAATTCTTGTAAACCTAAAGGAAGAATAAAAAAAGAATAAAGAAAATATATGAAATATGATTTTCTAAGTGATTCAATTAAAAGGCTAAAAAATACCACTTTAATTTCTATTTTATCAATTATATATCTATTTCAGTGTAATGTATTTTTATTATAGAAATTTGTATGAATCATGTTTTTTGAGTATCACATCATAATCACTTTGTCATCTGAGATTTGATTACTAAGCAACATTAACCTAGAATTATCTGTCTAAATTTATTTTAATTTATATTATTTATTGTGTGTTGGGGTAGAGTGGAGACACTAAGGTACACATGTGATGGTCACAGGGCAACTTAAAAGGCCTCAGCTCTCTCTATCATGTGGGTTCCAGGGATCAAAGTGCCTTTGCCTGTCAGTGAATTTGACAATTAAATTGCTTTATCTTTAATTACACAGATATACAAGCTGATCAAATAAATGTAGTTACATAAAATTTCTTCTGTTCATTTGTGTACAGCTGAAGACTAAGAAAAGAACATGGACTCTTTGCATGTCATTCATCTGTTATCCAACATCAAATGAAAACTGTTACATGGCCCATCATGCTTTTCATTTTGATTTCAGCTTGTAAAGGTGGAAGAGGAGAAAAGAATGCTAGTAGGAAGTCCAAGAAGTCTAGGTGCTTTTGTTTTCTCTTTGAAATATCTCACATTGACTATTCCTTAATTCTCATTCAGTTCATTGATTTTCAAGAAAAGAAGGAGAGTTGTATACAATGTACACAATGAGATTGCTTATCATTGATACAATGTGACTATTGTCTTTTCTTAAAAATTAAATTGCATCACTTTGATCCCTCCATGTTCTTAACAAAATGTATCCTAACCATGCATGTTACAACTCATAAATATCTACTACTTGGTGACCCTAAGTGAGTCCTCATGTAGATAGGGCATAATTGTCCCTGGACTCTTTGTATTTATAAAAATAATTTTATGAACACTTATATAAAACAAATGCACAATTTTCAATTATTCTGAGTATATTTAATAATATTTAAATCTCTTCATTGCACTTTAACTACAATTGTTTTCTAGAATTAGAAATGTATATGTACAAATGTATACATATGTGCATATGTGTGTATGTATAATGCACATGTAGATATTCTTTTACAAAAGTGACAGAAATCATACATTACATTGAATTTTAATAGATTTCTTTTTTATTGTTTTTTGAAAATAAATATTAAACATTATATAAAAAAGCAAAATATTCAAAATAGATACCAAACCCACATACAGTAATAAAGCTTCTCTTTTCTCTAAAATACATGAACCATAAAAATTAAATCTAAAGCTTTTCAAGCTAGGTTAGTGTCAGCTACAGATAAAGAAAGCACAGTAGGTCACAGCTAATGTTCATGTATGCACTATCGCTACCACAAATTTCTGCTAAACAAAACTAACCAACAAAGTTTTGATTTGTTTTGTTTGTGTGTGTGTTTTAAATCACTTTTTTCACCCATTATCTTTCAATGAAAAAAGAATGTTTTAGCTTAAAGTCCACTATTGATAATCCCCTGCTTATCCTTCTGGATTTGTGAGACTTCACTCAGGAGGATATTCTCCAAATTCATCCATTTGCCAGCAAATTTTAGTATATTATTTTTTTCTTACTGCTGAATAATAATACTTCATTGTGTAGATTTGAAAATTAGGCTATTTTGTGCATTATATCTTACTATATTGGAATATTTTATCCTTCAGTATCCCTTCTTTACATGTCAAGTTTTCCATATGCGATCAACTATTTGCTGAAAAAAGTTAGCACTTAGAAAAATTAGTTAATTTATCAGTCTGAGTTTTATAAGGAACTGGGTCCCTTTTTAGTGTACTTTCTGTACATATACTCAAATAGTACCATGATGGTTGGTTTTGATGTTTTTGTTTTTGCTGTTTTGCCAGCTTGACATAAATGAGGGCCATGTGAGAATAAAAATTTCAACTGAAAAACTACTATTGTAGAATTATTTATTTGCAATATATTATATAAAGGATTAATATTTATTAAGGGGCTATATAAACATTTATTGATATAAATTGAACTTTAAGATAATTTTGGGAGAGAGGAAAGGTTTTATGTTAGAACGGTCTGATCAGCTCCCTAAGAACTCAGGAACAAAACAAAACAGGGAGGAAGGTCAGCAAACCCCAGCCCCAGGTTCTCAACAGGGTTTGGCCAAGCCCCATTCAGGGTCTTGATACCTCAAAGCTACGACTCTAAGCTTTTCTAAATAATGCCTGAATCTCACTACATCTCTAAGACAAATCTCTCTCTCTCTCCTCTCTCTCTCTCTCTCCTCTCTCTCTCTCTCTTCTCTCTTCTCTCTCTGCCTTTTCTTGATTAATGATTGACTTGAGATGCCATAGCTTACTGGAGGCAGTGCATCATCTGGATAAGTAGTTATGTATTGCATGAAGACCAAATAAGCAATGAGGAGCAAGCCAATAAGAAACATAGGTCCACCATCTGCCCTTCAGGTTCTACCTCTTGGTTTTACCTTCTTCAGTGGAGATATGTGATATGGAAGCCAATAAACACTTTCCTGATGAAGCTGCTTTTAGTTATGCTCTTTATAACAGGCTAGGGGAATGCATACATAGAACAGAAATGTAGTTTTTCCCTTCTTTGAAATGTAAAGTCAAGGACCATGAAACTAGTGTATGAAACAAAAAAAAACTTTTTAATAGTTTCTTTCCATGATGGGAAGAATATCGAAATAGGGATACAACCCTAAACCTCCCAATTATCTCCAACATTCCTTTTTTATGAAGACACATGATACCATGTCTTCCAATGGGGAGAAATCTTAACATCTACTTAACACTGAAGAATCATACTCTGAGTACAGGTTATGAGTTTCAGAACAAGCTTCTTCAAAGTATAGACTTCTGTGCTTGGAGCACGTAAAAGCATGTGTTGTTCACATACAAAATACACTTTATAAAAATCTAAATATACCTGAAAAATCTAAACTTATTCTAACATCACATTTGAAGTGTCTACCCCAAATACTGACTATATAAATGCTGTTTCAGGTATAATTCACACTGATACAAATTCTTTCCTTCTGGGAATTGTAAAATTGAGTAAGTTATGTATCTTCACCATGCAATGGTTGAAAATAGGACTTAACTATTCCAATTTCAAATTGAACACTACAAAAAGGTAAGAAATATTAGCTATAAAGTAATTCCAAACCCCAAGAAGAAAAATAGTAAAATCTGATCTTTGAGAAAGCTTCTCTTTGAGTCTATTACCCTTGGCGAAATGCACTAATGTCAGCATTGAGATCACAGTGTTTCATGCATAATTTCCATGTCTTTTCTGGACCCAAGGCATATTTCAGCTTCCATACATTCAGAACTTTAAGCATTTCTAGCCTACTATTATAAATTATAGGGATTGTCATCACTGAGTCAAATACCTGTAGAAAATAATTTAAAAAATGAAGGGTTGATTTTCTTAAAGGTTTCAATGGACTTAGTCCAAGTTCCACTGGATCCAAGGTATTTAGACTTACAGAAAGATAGAATAGATTTCTTCCAACAAGCATTCAAATTCATACCTTCTTTTTCTATTTCCATAAAGCCCTACCTAGGTAATATACATAACTAAGCTGAGTCTTAGGAAATCAGGAACAGATAATTTTTCTATGGCTTCCACAATCACTTCCATCATCAGATATTATTTTTATTGTTGATATTTTCACTATTAGGCTGTTTATTGGAATTTAAGTGACCAAATAAAGAAGGGCATTTTTTTATAGTCTTTTATCTTATATATATTTATTCTCAGTAATCTTCCCAACAACAAAGGACTTTTCACAGCCTCTACCCAATACTCCACTCTGAAACCACATACTCATCCTCTGGATATGTTACAGAAATACTGCAATTCTCTAATAACAATTTCCTCCTTGTTTCTGATGCTAAAGCAATAAACCAGTAATTTATTAGAATGCAGGCTTATTTCATGCACTAATTAAAATGCAGATGTCAAAAACCAAGATTCTAATATTTGATGAGGGTATTGTTGCTTTGTCATTGTTAAATGGTAGAAAACATCAGGCAAAATAGAGAATTTATGACAATTTAGGGTAAGAATGCCTAATCTCAATGATGAATTGAGTGGACTCATGATTCAATCACTTTTTAAAGAGATTTTGCTTTTTATGTTATTATGCTGGTCATGTCTGAATCATGGGGCAGTGGGGAGGCACATTCACATCATAGCAAGGCATTATGATATTCTTCAGGATCAAAGAAAATTTCTTCAATTTTTCTCAGCTGAAAAGTCAAGAGAGCCCTTCTCAGCTAATCAGCCTGACAAGTTCACTTCATGAAAAAAAATCAGACATCTTAGGCATCCTGAGACTTGTGCTGTGCATAATATAAATATGTAAAACAAAGGTGAGTGGAGAGAGATTTTTAAACTCATTATCAAGTTTCTTATCATTTTCCAGTCTCCCTGGGAATCAGCTTACATTAATGGTAATCACCTGGTTATTTTAAGGCTATTTTAGATAGTCTATCTGAGCAGGACAATGTTGCCAGTTCACCACAGAAATTTGTTGTGTTTTTTTCCTACCTCTGTTCCCAGTACTCAGGCTCTTTTACTCTTAATGTTTTTTTAGCTTTATAGTACAATGATTGTCATAACACACTACATCAAGGATTTATTGATCCAGTTCCTGGACACATTTATATCCCATTTTTGTAAGACTCTCACTTTTTCTATATTTCATATCTGTAACATGATTATCATGGAAACAAATCAATTCCCCAAAATTATTGGATCTTAGGCAATTCTTCTCACAAAGATAGTTCTTAATAAATATTAGATTATTGTTGTTACCACAGTAACACACTGAGTCACTTAGCATTAACATATACCTTTTTCATTCTTGTCAACGCTTCTCTGAACATGAGGGCTATTGCTTATAGCTAGCCATCCATGTAAGATAAAGATAATTGAAACATCAAAAAAACCCCAATACTTTGATATCCCCTATCTTTACTATACAGCTTCCAAACAATATGGAAAATGAAAGTTCTTATTGACTTGTAGGGAAGAACCTGTCCTACTGGAACACTGAACTATTTTTCCTCTTGGTGAATTCTCCAGAAGAAGGAGAGATATGAAGTTTAGAATATCTCTATAGTTAGTTCCTCTCAAACCATTAGTCTGAGGATTCTTCTTCATCTTTTTACAGAATTATGAGGCAGATTCTAGACAGTACCCTTATGTTCATGAACATACCTGTTAATGGAAAGAATATCCAACAAGAAGCTGAGAGAAACTATTATTTTCATCTTGACTATGAATCAACTATGGGAATGAAATTGAACTAACCTATAATAAAAGTCTTTTTATTTATTTTCTGGTGGTAATGAGAATTTGAAGAGTCTCACACATTTCAGGCAAGATTTAAAAATTAGCTACACTCCTAGACCTTATGATAGAATGACATTGTAGTCATGGATATTATCAGAGACATGGTTCCAATATTAAAAAGGATAGTATTCATAATTAAAGACTTAAATACAAAATAATGCTAAATTACACAAAAATACTACTTGCAGATTTAGACATCGGTCAGCTTATATTTAAAAGAAAGGATTTCATGGCATTTTATACATACCATGTTTTTTTTGTTTTCAATAATGTTAATTCATTGTGCCAAACACATAGCCAACAAATATTATATTATTCTGTTTTTGTATACAACTCAGAACTTCTCTGTGGTTTGACGTTTCCTTTTAAATACTGGGAGCAACTTTGTATGTTTGCTCCTCCTTTAACAGTGATTATGATTCATATTCAATACCATGAAGTACACATTGGTTGTTAGCTGTAATCTGAGCACATACTTTTAGGTGTTAGATTGGAAGAGAAGAAATCCCTCAGTCTTCTTTCAATAGTAATTGTTTTCTGCCAATTCAATAATAAATAAATAATCTGGAACAGTGAATTGGTACTATACTTGAATACCTTCATTTTTGTTTGTTCATGAATGAAGCAATGTATGAAAAGAATATGAATCTATATTTGATCACCAACCTCCAATTGATAGTATAGATATTGATTTTAGGCACCCTCCTGTAGTATGACGTTCCTGCCCCAGACTTTCTGGTCTAGCCCCAAGGTTCAGATCCACTCACAGGTCCACAGAGACACACAGACGCCTACATTAATTTTATGCCGATCATCCTAGGGCAAAAGCATATAGTTTACTAACTCTTTAACCTTAAACTAATCCACTATTCTTATCCTGTCCAGCCATGCACCTCAGTACCTTTTCTTAGAGCAGTATTTTAGCTTCTTTCCTCTGCTTTTGCTGGTGACTCACCTGGCTCTCTCTGGCATCTTTGCTCTGTTATTTCTGTTCCCAGAGTTTTCTTAGTCTGGTGGCCCTGCCCACACTTCCTGTCTTCCTTTAGCCAATCAGCATTTTCATTAAACCAGTAGGCTTGACAATTATTTACAAGGTAACTAACAACATAATCTCACTACATCTTTCTTATTATTCTAAACTGAAGAATCAATGTCTTCAGTTTTCTAAAGGCAACAAAAATTTATGTGAAGGGCAAAGTAATTATCTGGAAAAAAATTAAAATCTATACCTATCAACTAGACTATACAGAATCCAAACTGGCATAATAACACAAAGGTAAAAGACAGAAATTGAATTAATATTTTTCATGAGTCATAAGCCTAACTGCATCATTTACACAATATTAAAAATGGAAGATGTTATCAGGCAGATTACACTCAAATATTGATAACATTAGTCACATATTCTGTTTTTATCTCTCAATTCTGTGTATCTTGACTACAAGTCTATTTCTTGTTGTTTCTATGGGATATGAATCCTAGAATTTATAACATGTGTCTCATGTTGTGGCTTACTAACATGTACTTTTAAGTAAATGATCATTCATAGTCAGAATATCATTACTAAAAGTAGAGAAATTAATATAGCATAACTCCAGATGATAATTAATTCTGAAATATAAGAGCAGTCAATGTTTTGAGATTATAATCAAATATATTACAAGCATTTTCCATTTATGTACTACAGCTCTCATATGGTATCCCTAGTCACAGAAACTCTAATTTATGTTCAGTAATTAATGAACTGTACATCAATTAAGAAATGGCTATTGTGCAGTCCCAGAACTTTTTCCATGCTCTTTCTCTCCTGGTAAATTTTCTGTCATATAGACTATGATCTTGCATCTCACTGAAGTCTTTTCTTAAATACTCCCCCTCAAAGGAGTCTAACAGAGGATATGATGCAAATGGATTTAGTGATATTTACAGAAGCTTCCACCAAAATGCAAAGGAATATATATATATTTCTCAGCTCCTCATGGAACTTTCTCTAAAATTGACCACACATTTGGTCACAAAGCAAATATCGACAGATACAAAAAAAATGGGAATAATACCTAGTATCATATCAGACCACCAGTGCCTAAAATTAGAGTTCAAAAACAACAAAAATCACAGAAAGCCTACCAACTCATGGGAATAAACATAACTCAGCTGAACCACCTCTGGGTCAAGGAAGAAATTAAGAAAGGAATCAAAGTCTTCCTAGAATTTAATGGAAATGAATCTACAACATACCCAAACTTGTGGGACACAATAAAAACATTCTTAAGAGGAAAATTCATAGCACTAGATGCCAATATGAAAAACCTAGAGAAATCTCACACTAGAGAACTAACAGCTCAGCTGAAAGTCTTAGAACAATTAGAAGCAAACTCACCTAGAAGGAGTAGATGGCAGGAAATAATCAAACTTAAAGCTGAAATCAATACAATTGAAACGAGGTACAATACAAAGATTCAGTGAATCAAAGAGTTGGTTCTTTGAAAAAGTCAATGAGATTTACTTTAAAAATATTTCTTTTTTTATTGTTTTGAGAAAAACAGGGTCTCCCATTTAGCATTGGTTATCCTACAACTTGCTAGTAGACCATGCTGGCCTTTAATTCAAAGATATTTACCTGCCTTTAAAGTGGCAGTCCACAGAAGTTTTAGATCAGGAGTTATTTACTAAAAGATAAAATGGCTATAACATAGTCATGAATACAAAATGAAGTGGCACCACTGCCTCTTAATTCATCATGGAGATGGACCAGATCACCATGCTGTAGCATCAGGAAGCGTTCCACCCTCCAAGTGGCTATTTGGCCCTAACCTCTTGATTCTTAGTGTTACATATCCCTATAGAAGACCATGAGCATTGGGTCAACTTACTCAATTCCATTGGTCATTAGATCAAATTTTCTTATCATTTTCCCTCTTTCGTCTAAAATAAAAAGGAAGATATTAATTCTGACATAAATAAAACTATATATAGTAAAAACAATTATCAAGTATTGTCTAGAGAAAGGAAAATTAATAATCATAACAAAGAATAAAGCTACATATAACAAGAACAACTATCCAGAAGAAATACATCCTAGAATTCAAAACATAGCAATAGACAGTTTTTGTAAAGATTACTTTAATAATGTTTGTAGAAGCCTGTGCAACTTTTGGTTATTGAGTCAGGCTCAGGACTGTAAATGGAAAAGACACTGGAGTCATTTGTTCAAGGAGAATGCCATTTATTGAAGGTCAATCTTAGACTCATATATCCTGTGCCTTCAGGTGCATTGCACTGTGGAAATTCGCAAGGAGTCTGGAAAATTACTGACCAGGTAAACAGGTGGAACTTCCTCATCTAGCCCCACCCCACAGACAGAAAAGCAGGAAAATACTGTAGAGGGCATGGAGCATGGAAAGCAGCTAGCAATCCACAGGCTTGTCCCACAAGGCTCAGGGTGCAGGTGAAGGTCAGAGTAGGGGCCTACACTTGTTCTTTCCTGAAGAATCTAAATTTTGTATCTAATCTGTCCGAAGTTAAGATTTTGGGAAGATTGTAACTGTATCTTTCTAGTCTTCAACCCCTTCAAAGACTTAAAATGAAAAATAATATTATCTGAGTAAGCAGAAAGTGTAAGCAAGCAACTTAAAATAATGTAAGAAATGGTATAATCAGCTGGTTATTTGAACAGTCATCTAAATCTACCCTGGAATTTTGGGGCTAGCTAGGCTTATAGGCCTAGAATGTCTGATAGATTAATTTTAGAAGCAGGAGATTTTGAAAGACTGTCCTATCTTTTCTTGGCAAACTTTGGCAGTTGATTTATATTTTGGCTCTGCTTATCTAGAATGGTTATTGTGCTTACTGTCAACAGTCAACACAAGAGAAGTGTCTTTCCCAGTAGGCCAGTTTTGCTAAAAAGAAAACAAATTCCATGTGGAGTGTCTTTGCTGTCTAACATTTTTCTCTTGAGTAGACATGTCTCATGTCAAAAGAGTTCTAGATTATGAAAACATTTTAATTGCCATCATTTGTAGATTTTTGAAGTATTTGAAGATTATCTAACTATTTGAAATATATCTGTGTGATTTTAAAAATTTAACTAACAGGATTATAGGTCTGCCAAATATGGGTGACTATCAAAGTATGTAACTTTTTATTAACCTATGTAGCTTAAGGACTAAAGCTTCATATTATAAAAATAAACAAGCTGGAGAGGTAATACCACATGTAAAAATAAAACAGATATACAGTATCCGGATAGTAACTTCAAAACTCTGACAATATGCAAAATATCTTAACCAGAGGTTGAAATGGGAACAGCAATAAAACCTTAAGTTGCACCAACATACAAAAATATTTCAAACAAAAGAAAAAATCATATATATATACTATAAAAAATAATTTTACATTTATATGAATATACAAAAATATCTTGAACAGAAGAATATGCACATATATAAAACAGAAGTTTTGAATTTATCAATACTCAAAAGTTTCTTAGAAATACAAATGTATATACAGCTTAACAAAAATAATTTTGAATATGTATCAATATTCAAGAATCAATACCAATGTATACTATTTAAAAGTGATAGTTTACTTCTTAATCCTTCAGAATTATGAATACCTCTGCCTTCAGAATGTTGGGATAAAGTGCGCTTCTTCATTCCTGCCCAGTACTCTTTTAAAATAGTAATCTCCTTGCAAATTTCTATCTCGTTTTTGTATATTATTCATCTCCATTGTGGATATTAATATTTAAGCATGTATAGACTTTAATAATTTTCCTATCATATACTCTTTCCCACTTGGAACTTGAAAAAAGGAGGTCTTTTTTTTCCAGTGATAAAAACTCAGAGTACTTTAACACTATCTTGAGATATTAAACATTTAACAAATAACAGTTATATGAATGAGTTTAGCCTAGCTACAACAAATTATGTCAACAACAAACAATCAATGATTAGAAGCATTTAGAACTCTTCAGCTCAATTTACAAACATATTCATTCAGTGATGAATACCATATGCAGTCAAATTATATCTAATGTGTCCACATTTTTTGTTGTGCATTTTAAATTTCCATCTAAAATCTACTTGTCTGTCTATCATCTATATATTCATCTATCATCTATATATTCATCTGTCTAGCTCACTGCCTATTCATGTTCCAATTAATTTAATTCTATGTCTATCTGAAAGATGTGTAAAGACATACCAGATTCTTCTACTTTTGCTTCAGCTTCTGCCTCTGCTTATCTCACTTTCTACTCCATTTATTTCTCTTGATATTCTCTTACTTTTGCTCTCCTCCAGATCCACTCTTCCTTCATTTCTCTTCAAATGAAGAGCAGGATTCCCAAGGATATTATATCCATGTTTCAATTTTAACAGAGAAAAATCATATATAACAAAAGTCATCAAGTGAGAATCAGTTACTATATTTAGTCTATTTTTATTTGACAAAATTAAAGAAAATATTGTACCGTATACTTTATTTTGGTGAGGCTAAAGTTTTATGTATTAGTTATACTTTATTGTAACTAAGGAAAGCTGTACTTATAATTCTTATAATTATGCAGACTTTAACTCTAATGAAGGTCTGAGAAAAAATAATAATAATTATCAACAGAGACATTTGGCTGCCTAGGGAGTTACCCAATTTCCTCTGCAACACTGGGGAAT
The DNA here is from genome assembly GCA_004025045.1 of Sigmodon hispidus. NCBI lineage: Eukaryota > Metazoa > Chordata > Mammalia > Rodentia > Cricetidae > Sigmodon > Sigmodon hispidus. The sequence continues at coordinate 186,787 of PVIH01000487.1, forward strand.
TTACCTTCTACCTATATGCCTAAAGTATCTAGCAGACTATTTAGTGAAGCAGGAAATTTGAAGGACTGGTATGCCTATATTCACAAAGTTCATCAGGAGCTTTCCTCTGTGTCTTGCAGAATATCTCTCAGTTTTTTTCTGTGAAGCAGGAACCTAAAGTATCATCCTGCTTTGTTTGGTAAAGTTTAGTTATCACTTTCCTGTGAATCCTGCATGTCCAGTTTTTGGAGCATACTGTTAACCAGTTCAGGCAACAGTGGTTTCTTGCTAAAATGGCTAATATTGTCACATTAAAAGCAACCTACATAAGGAGGTTTTTTTTTTTTTTTTTTTTTTTTTTGAGATCCATTACTTCTTTGAGGTCATTGGTACTGCCTATAGCAGATGATTCTTACTTGGGAGAAAAGTCTAGGTTCTTAAAACATTTTAAATGCTGCAATCTGTAGGTCTTTGAAGTGTTTGAAGATTACCTATCAAATTCATATATAGCTTTGTATATATAAAAACCTAATGCCTATAAGTTTGGCTATTATACATAACTGTTGATCTGCTTCTATTATTCATTACATTTTTAAATTATTTATATGAACATAATACTTTAAACAAGAATAAAAATATACATATAGTGTACAAATTTGACTGTAAATTTCTATCAACAAACTAAAATCTATATGAATGTAAAATTATTTGAAATTAACAGGTATTTTGGGGGCGGGTTTTAATAGATTTAATAATCTATCTTTTTTATCATAATAGTTTACCCGCTTACCATTATTTTTATATTACATCTCCTTTTTTGCTTTAGAAAGAGATTGAATGTGACCATTAACAATTTATATCCTTTAAGTTGAAAGACATTTATAAACAAAATTTGGAAATTTTGTCATAGTTCTCTAGACTATATTCTAGTGATTGGGGGTACTGGCAATGTTATGGGGGACCCTGTGAAAATTCAAGATAATCATCAGTTTCTGACTGTGCTGTTTTGTGTGGCTGGTCTACCTCAGCCAGTAGGCTTAAAGCAGCTTTGAATACAGATCTCAGAGGAAACTACAACAGAGGCACATTGAAACCTTGAATCATCTGGGCCATTCGCTTTTATTGATGTCTGTTCCTTTTGTTCTGTAAATATATAAACTTTCAGGTTTATATTTATATAAACCATATATCTGTATTAATAGAAATATAAACTGTGCATTGTATACAAACCAGTCAAATATAATTTTTTGTTTTAATTTCAGCAGGTAAAATATAAATTATTTGTCTTGAAGATACATTATATTCATTTTTCCATGTCTTCAGACAAGACTTTCAGGGGACCTTTCTTGATCAAACCTGATTTTTCTTAATCTGGAAAAATTCATAGTCTCTCATTTCTGTGAAAATAAAGGCAGAAAGTCTTTTCCAGTGTAACATATCTAATTTAGCAACTTTTATAATCAGATTTCTCTTAATATCATATTAACATTCAAAAATCCAAAGAAAATTCTATAAAATATAAAATCCAGACTCTCAGTGTATTTCCCATTTCTACAAGCCTTTTTATATTTTTTATTATTTTTTCTTTTTTGAGGATGTTACCATTTGTCAATTTATACCCCCCCTTTTTTTCTCTTTTTCAAGAATGTGCATATTTTTTGAAACATAATATAACCTGTTTAGAGGTTTCTGTTTTTTTAATTTTGGTGGGTTTATTTATTTACTATTTATTTATTTGTTTATTTGTCTGCATCTGTTTCTACTGTGTATCTTTAACCCTTTGTCTGTATGAACAAAGACCTTATCATACCCTGTAGCATGAAGCTGGAGCTTGTTCTGATAGCTTAACCGCTAGACTGTGTCTTGGAAAAATCCTTTCTCTGTGGTGGCTCCTCAAAGGAGACCCAACATGCTGATTAATTAAAGGCAATTGATGGCCAGCTCCATTTCTAGTCACCTCGGCCAGCATGAGAGACTAGGATGACCAGTATAGCTTTGTTTCTTTGTGTTTGAAACTTTTTAAAGCTTTCTCAGTTTTTATGTGAATGTCTGGACAGCACACTGGTATGCCATGAGTATCTAGACTCCTCTGTCCTATTTTTTCCACAGCTTTTTCCAAATAAACACTCAAAGGTTCATACTAATTCTAAATGCTTGCCCAGTAGCTCATGTTTATTACTAACTACTTTTTTTTTTGTTCTCAAATTAACCATATTTCTCATCTGTGCTTTGCCATGTGTTTCGTGGCTTGTTACTTCATTTTGTATGTGTCTTGCTTCCTTAGCAGCTAGATGGTCTCTGCCTGACTTTCCTTCTTCAGTTTAATTTTCCCACCCATACTTTCTGCCTGAATTCCAGCCAATCAGTTTTACTATTAACATTCAGATCAACACATATTCACAGCATGCAGAAAGATATCCCTTAGCAGGATATCAAGTGAATGTGGCAAAACAAGATTCAATACGAATAGGCAAAACCCTTTATATCAAAGCTGGCCAAGGCAATCGACTAGGAAGAAAAGGGTCCCAAAAACAGGTAAAAGAATAAGAATCATACCTCCTACACACACGCACTCACACTGTCACTGCTAGGAGTTCTACAAAACCACCAATCTGTATATCCATAATGTATAATCGCAAGACATAGCACAGATCCTTATGGGGTCTGTGATAATTGCTTTAGTTTCTGTGAGACCCTATGACCTCTGTTTAGTTAATTTTGTTGAATGGTTTCTCCTGGTGTCTTTGACACCTCTGGCTCCTATAATCCTTCAGCAGCATATTCTTAAAAAGACAAAGCACCCATCCCAAGGCCTAGTAGGTTTATGGATGTTGTAGGGATTTCTCAATAGTTCAAATGAATGTAGAAGAAGCTGGAGTGCATCTCAGCCAAGGTGTTTAAACTGTTCTGTGTTCTGACTTCCAATGAAGACTGGTAACAAGTTAATGATTTGTGTTTCAAACACTGTGGGAAGTTTGTTCCCACAACATCTGCACAGGCTCATTGCCTTTGGGAAGATATAAACGGAAAGTTAGTTGGAGCATCCATATTGTAAGTGATTTTAGAGGCACTCACCCCCTTTTGATAGTCTCCTTTGGGGGAAGAAACTGTTTGCTAGCATACATAAACACACACACAAACAAGCACACCGACAGAAAGAATTGTCGATCTTGTCAGGAGAAAGTGAATGTGCCTTTTACCCCTGAGCATTACTTTAAGTGACATTTTTTATGCTTTTAATGTAATGTGTGTGACAATAGAGAATCTGAAGTAGTTTATATTTAAAATATCTTCCCTATGTAGTTGCCCATAGCTAGAATAAAATGATATGACATTGGGATTTATTTTCAAACATTTATTTTTCTGAAATAAACCTTCCCTGAAGGTGTTGATACAGAGTAGATGTATACACAGTTACATCAGAGTGAAGGAGCCAGATACACATTGCTATTCTATGGTAAGAAAATTCTCAGGTGGATATTCAGCAGAACTAAATAGCATTTTACTAGATGTTCAGACTTTATTGTTCTGTTTGAGTCAAGGTGCCTGGAACTCACTATTATATTCCAAGCTGTTTTGGAATTCTTGGCAGTAATTCTGATACAACCTCCTAAGAGCAATTCAGAAATCTGAACATTACTTAACACTATAACATATCTATACAGATATTAAAATACTGAAAGTACTCCATACTTTCATTGAATTGGTTACTATTTGATCATTGAAAAATTTGGTGTTTTTAGTAACTTAATTCTTAAAATATAAGTCTAGTATTTTCTTTACTAAAAGTATATCTGATTTGCTCAGGGCTTACAAAATTATCAGTTAATTTTAAAAAGTCTTAGTGATTAATTACTGGCTACCAATATTAAGTATTTATAGTAGAATACATTAGTTCCTGTTATAACAAACCATAATCCAAAATTAACAGAATTAATGAATAAACTTCACAAATTCAGAAATTGAGGTATATAAATAATGCTTTCAAAGCATCACTTAACGCTTGGTCAGTTTTATACTTGGTTTTTTGTTACAATTTGGTGAACTGACTTAGCAGTGTAGAATTAATGATTCCAAGTTTTTAATTAACATGATAAACACTGTGAACATTATTATATTTCACTTGTGATTTATAATTTAGGAGCTGAATGTTTTCCACTTATTAGTAGCTTCTTTTCTCTCTACTAACTTCTCTGCATTACTTGTGTGACTTTTCTAATATAAATACATAATTTTAATCTCCTTATGTCTTTACTATACAGTTTCATAAAGATTGAGAGCTAAGTACATATTATATAAATCTTCTACATGCTAAAATCACAGACATAGTATTTGGTAAAGATTTATGACATTAAACACTTTATTAGAATAATGAAATTCTGTCACTGAACAATTTTGTTGTAGCACAAGGACTGACATTATAGAAGCAATATCTCTAAAAGATATTGTGAGAATATTAGTCCCAAAGTACATTGTACATTATAATCATTACACAAACAACATTTGTAAAGAACTTAAATATTCCTGAAATGTACATACCTAATTATGAATATTGTAGAGTCATCTAGCAGCATGCATTCTGTTAATCAGTTATATGTACAATTGTTTCTATCACATAAAGTGTATGCGACTCATTAGATCAAAGACATTACCATGAATTCTTATCTATAAGTTATTGGAAGAGTAGTGCAGCAAGTTATTGATATTCTGAGGTGAAAATAAAATCTTCCAAAACAAAACAAACTGTTTAAATGGAAAGCTGAAAATAAACAACTATTTAATATTGACCAATTAAAACCAAAGGGGTTTCCTAACTAATTGATGAGGAAAAACTATTAAAATAGAAACAAATATGCAAGTTGGATTCCAGAGACAAATGGGTAAATATGAACAAAGGGACAGTCACTATTAGGGATTTCTTGAAGCAGTCTCAGGCAAGGCTTTTGTTTCCACAAATGTAACTTCAGGGTAGAAGATTTACTTACAATTAAATAGTAGATCAAAAGTTAATACACATACATATATGTATATATATAGTGTGTATAGTGTGTGTGTTAATGTGCGTGTGTCTGTTAAACTGGAGCAGTTTTAAATGTAAGAATTGCGTCATTATTGGAAAACAGTATGAGAACAGGATTAGATGGTTTGAGTTCACAACAAATAGAAGAATCTAAGAGTCTATCTTCTAAGACTGAAGAGATGTAAGAGAAGTTTTGAAATGCATTATATAAATCCATCATATGCAAAAAATAAATTTGGGCCAGCCAAACACATTCTGCTTGGAACCCGGTCTAGAAGTTGGGATGAACACAATGGATGAGTTTCTGGGTGACAAACATTATCTGATAGGATGTGTCCACCCAAGTGGAAACTAGGGTAGCACAGAATAGTAGATGCAATAAGGGACAATCAAAGAAACAGTAAAATCTATCAATGTTTTCTGTGCAACATCTTATCTAAGTAAGCATAACAACGCTTAGTAATATCAACTATTTTCCAAAAGTGTGCCAACATATGACCTCACCAGTCCTTTACAATGAGTTCTACCTTTTCCACTTGAAATGCACTTTATATAGCTCTGATACATAATCTGCTATGTACCTAAATTGAGATATTTACAACTCCTCTTGCCTTTGCCATCCCAAATGTCTTCACAGTTCTCTTCAGACTTTACCTCATCATTAAGATGTCTCCTAAGTATATTTTTTTAAAATTCTGCCTGATACTTAATGTATAACATTTACCATGCTGCTTCCAATTTATGCTATCTGATATCATTGGATTGATTTACAGGTGAATTATGTCTCCCCAACTCAAAGGTACAATTTTGATGGAAAGCATCCACTATGTTGAAAATCCAGTACATAATCTACTGTATATACCACATCATAGCAGGATCCCAAGCTACCCAAACAAAGCCATTTCCTATGTTTTCCATTTTTTCAGTTTGAAACAAAAGGTGATTCATTAAGGGAAATGGTTTATTGTCTGATTTTTCACATAGAGTCCTTGTAGTACTTACTACGCTGTATTTTTGTAAATAAGGAGAATAACATTAGTCAGCTGATCTTCAGAATTTTATTTAAATTTTGGGGGACTCTATTAGTTCCTCTGGAAATTTAAAATGTTTCACTAATTTGAGGGTTCCATCAAGCTCATTTTTGAATAACTAGATTTAAAGAAGAACTGATTCATTGCTTGTATTATCTGTTTCCAATGTATTTATTACATGCCTCCCCAAACTCATCCACTGTTTTAGGATCCTAATATTTTGTAAATGAGTTAGTGAGGCCTAACCATGGTGTCCAGGGTCCAGCCCGCAGGAAAGGTACAGAAAGGTAAAAAATAGAAACTCAAAATAGTATGTTGAGACACAGAGTTACTAAAGTGTAGTGCACGTGCCAGCAGTAGCAGCCTCTCATCTGGGACCTTCTTTAAAATATGTGTTCCCATCTCTGTTTCCTGCCATCCTTATCAGTACATCCCAAGTGACTCTGTGTTGAACAAGTCCCCCATTAGATTCTAGTGTAATTCTGTTACACAAATGAAATTGGGAGCCACTGGTGTAGAAATGAAAACATGACTGATCTAGACAATCTCTTCCTGGTCATTAACATTTCTTGTATGTTTTACTTCTTATTTTCAGACCAAAACACCTTAAATAAAATTGTTCTCTTATTGCATTTTGGAAATTTCAAGCCATGTAATATAATGCACAGCTCTTATATATAATATACTATACTATAATACAATACGAGAGCTGATTCAATTGTCCATAAAGAATTGACATGTCAAAACTTTTCTAAGTGTTTTGTTTAAAAAATGAAGTCTATCATTATTAGAATTTTTTAATTATTTCAGAATTGAAAACAGGTTATGATTACATGTTGCTCTGAAATTTCAAAGCACTGTTAACTGAGTTTATGAATTGTACATGAATTAATCTGAGTGTTATAAATAGTTTGGTGCTACTTAGAGCAACATGCAAATTTTCAACTCTATCACAGACTATATAGGCATATTTTATCCATCTTCAATGATTGCCAAATCATTTTATGTCATTTTATTTAATTTATATTACACAAAAACAACTGTGATATTTGAATAATTTTGCAAGCAAAATTTACTTACATAATCAACATTCTGTTCTTAAAGTGGAGAAATCCCTGTTTTTTGGATTTTGTTGTTGTTGTTATTTGTTCCTATTTTCCAAGTTACTTCAGTGAGTATAAGCTCTATTCTGCAGTCTAAACAAATAGGTCATTTATTTAGTTCAAGCCTGGTACACTTTTTTTGATAAAGAAAGGTTTGATATTTATTAAGGAATTAATGGAAAAACACAGATTCAAGAGATTAAACAGTAATGTGGTTCCTGGAAAGTTGGAATGGTCCATGCTGCTAAAGCCAATCCGGGTCTTTATTGAACAGCACAAGAGAGCCTGGCACAATTTTCAGAACAAAGCTAGTACTATTTGAACCTGGCTTGTTCCACTCAATATTATATTTGAGAAATTGTTGCATACATTTCACCTGCTAATGAGAATGCATCCTTGTTGCTGTTTGTGCCAGATCATTTTAATGAAGAATAAAAGGCACATGCACAATGATTTAATACAAAATTTATTTTATGAAAAGCTTAAAAAATGGACATATGAGAAAAGCTTCTTCCAAATATAGTGGAGTTTTTAGCTTAAAACTTTTTTTGGAATAGAACAGTCCTCCATTGTACTCACTCCAGGTTAGCTTCTCTGTTAGCACTTCTGTCCATTCTTGTTGAGAGGCTCAATGAAGGACATACAGCATGTAGCATTCTCACAGGCTTCTCTCAGAAGTCCTAATGCCCAGACCCACCTCAGCCAGTAAATCAAGTATTTTAAATGAGATCCTCTGGAATGACTTCACATCTCTAAAAATCATTAGCACCTTGGCAATAAAATAAAATACTAGCTTTGGCCTTTATTTAACTTGCAACTAGATGTCTGGGGTTATAGTAATGGAAGCCTTTACTAAATAATTGGTTCCAAGTTTCCCAGGATTTAAATTTGCTGCTGTATACCCACATACCTTCCCACTCAATATTTCTCTCTTTCCTCCATCTCTGCTTCATAAGCCTTATAAACGATCATTACTGAAAAAGACATCTTGAGGCAAATTGCATAGGACATTTGAGTACACTTGCCTCCTATACAAATGGCCTAAGCATCAAATTTTAGTAGCACCACTTAACTTCTGTGGTAACTGTGAGGTAAATGTGGATTTCTAACAGCAGCTCCTTTATGTTCACACTGCTAGATAATGTTATGTCTTTGCAGTTTAGATTTAATGAGATGCATTCTTCTCAGTTCTTAGCCAAATGCTTTTCTCTAACATGTTTGGGTTATCGTATCAAATGTTAGCTGATATCCTGGACCTCCACTGGCTTCTAAGACAGAAATGTTCATAGATCAACTTTATGAAGAAGAAGGTTCTGCAACTTTATTTAATGCCATAATTAATGTATATTATAATTATTGTTATAAACTAAAATAAAACTTGTATTTCCAATTTAAAATAGCCTGAAAGAAAATCTTTTATACCTTATAACAAAAATATAGAATTTGCTGTAGTAAATTTTTTTATTCAAACATATTCAGTAGTGATTCAGTTTTTATAATTTTGCATTGTACATTCTTACAGATTAGAAAGTCATATTTGTACATTTTATCATTGTACTGTTGAAAATTAAATTATTAATATATCTATTTAATAATTCATTTGCATATTTTAAATTTCTAGTTGAATGGCAGTTCTATCTCTTAAATCTGAAATAAATAGTCTCAATAAATAAATTGTATATAAAAACAACTTTTTGTTAGTGAGCTTAACTATTATACATATATATTTATATTCTATGATATTAAAAAGTACCATCATATTTTACTCTATATCTCCTTTCATCTTGAATTAAAAAATATTATATTAGAGAAGACTTAATAGGACATTTTAAGAAAAGTTCTGTACTCATACAAAAATTTTGCAAAATCATAATAAAAAGTGAAACCCATTAAATTTCTTTTTTTGGAAATCTGATATTCTTTTGATTTGTACTTCCTAATATTATATTGAAACTGCCTGCATAAATATTTAGAAATTTCTCAAGCAATGCTTAGTAGATATTTTTTTTTCAAAATGTTTTTCACTTGAACAAGTGTGCTTCACAGTTTTTAAGTCTAAACAGAATGTTTATCCCATATTTAATTTCACAAAAATAGAAATAATGATGTGTGTTTTTTATAACAAGAAAAAAATATTATTCAGTGCCAAGAATTTTCCTAAGTGAGTGCAAACTTATAAAGTTGGTTGATACAAAAGCTAAGATTTAGAGACATTTTTGCTCTAGTCACTCTTTTTTTTTTTTTTTTGAAGACTAGAAAATATTGTAGTGACTCATTGTATCACTACTATATATTTCCTACGCAACACACATTTATTATTTTTTCATGAATTAATTGAGATAACATTGGTATTGTGCCCACCAAATGTAGTGGAAAGACTTGAGACTACAGTGTATTTCACCTACCCAGCATTCGGTTAAGAGAATCATTTAACTAAAAGTTCTTAGGTATACTTTTACTAACCTTCTAATAATATAGTAGAATGGCTTTTTATGCCTATTATGAGATCAAATTTTAATGTTAGTATGGTAATTCCTCTGAATAGTAAATCACAGATTAAGGTAAAATTTCTAGGTCCTGTGAATATGAGAATGCATGGTATAAGATCTTTGTTTAGAAAAGTGTTAGGGTTGTTTTAAAAGAATATTGCATTCACAAAGGCTATGATTTAGAAAGTTTACAAACTTTTAGTCCTTGTGTTGTGAAAGCACTTGAATTTTTATCTATATGCAAGGATATTGATTCTCAACTATGTTTTTCCCATGGTGCATTTCCTTGGTAACAAGGAACAACACTGTTTCATATTTATCACTAACTTTAATAATTTAATAACTGTTTTCACACAGTTGGTCATCTGATGGCTCAAATGCAGGGGAAAGGAAAAGGAAAAAAAACTGTCAGTGAGCAGTCATTTGTAGAATGGTTATTTTTATGGTTGATTTTGAGTAGCAGAAAAAGACAGGCAGATAATCATGAATAAATAAGGCAAAACTGTAAGTGAAAAAGTGAAGATTCGTACACAAGTCGGGCATATGTTCTAGACAGGAAGGGAATCACAATGGAAAATAAAGGTTTATTTGGTAAACAGAACTGGAAAATAGCTCAGGTGTGTGGTGCCAAAGAGAGTCATCTCACTTTATCTTTGAAATTGGTCTAATTTTTATTTGTCACAACAAGTTAGCAAAAGCACAGGATTTATTGATTCATTACACATTTTTCAAAGTTGTGATTATTAAGCAGATAATGATATAATTATTGGTCAGATATGAATTTAAATATTAATGAAGACTTGATAGATCATGTGCACACAGGGTACTCAGAAGATTCTGTGATGAGAATGTCCTTCTAAAGGCAATGTTTTTATACTCTGGCATTATTCTCAGGATTAATCTTCCAGGAAAGAATGCTAACTAAAAAAACAATATATACTTCTTGATTTTTTATATGTATTTTTGCATGACTTAGTATGTTAGGTTACATCTAACTTGAAATATAAAGCAAATATTATCCCTGGAATAGTTATTAATAGCTCAAATCTTAGACACAGATAAGGTTTATTTAGTATTTTCTTCTACCAAGACATACATTACATCCTAAGTTGTAAACATTAACAGTATCATTTTTATTTTTATAAAAATATAAACAATACTAATATTGCTAAAAGTTTTTTTTTGTGTTTGCTAGGTTCATGGCTGAACTCCTTTACAGGTTCTAGCTTTATGTCATAGACATTCTAAGGGAATTTGTAGGTGATATCAATGAAGTACACAAGTGGTCTTGAAATCAAGATAATAAATATAAGTGAAAGGTAGCCCTCACTAAGAATAGTGTCTTAATTCCATGAAGAGAAGATCAATTATAGAAATTAATTAAAAATTTCAGAAACATAAAAATACTATACATCATAGACCAATGCCCTAAAATATAATTAGGAGTAAGATGGCAGTCAATGTATATGTATTGCTTATTATACCTGACTTATGATTGTGTTTTAGTTCAAGAAAGAGCTAAAGTTGTTTTCTCATCTACCCTGCTATTTATGAAAAAAGAAGTCCTTATTTTCCCATAATTCTGTTATATCTGTTTTATCATAGCAGTCAACAGAGTTGAAGGTGATTCAAAAGCCTTTTCTGAGAGAAAGGGCAATCTTTCTATCTTACAGGAACTTAAAAGAATTGGTTTATTCTGAAATCTACAAACCAATCCCATTAAAACAGAGTGCTTTACACAAGATATGAATGAGCCTTTTCACTGTGACTCAGTCTTCTTACCCCAGCATGCAGACATTTCTTTTGTACTGTGTAGATAGCATATGACTTAGAAATGAGTGCGTGAAATAAATAGCATCTCTATAATAACAGGTCACTCACCTGCAAAGTGTCTAATAGTTCTGTGTGTTTTGTGAGGTGATAGATTTATAAATTCTAGCAAGTCGGATTATATCTGGTATTTTGTTTTCCAATATAATAAAATTTATTTTTACAGCATTCTTTAAGGTACACATGTGTAGCTATGGCAACATGAGGGTATTCACTCTGTTTTCTCAAGCACATACATTCCTGTAATGAGGCAAAGGTATTTCTTGAAATTGTTGACTCAGAGGCATAATGCCTCTGAAATAAGAAATCAGTTTTCAGTCTCAGTTTTAATTTCTTTAAAGAAGTACATAGCTACAATATTTTAACATGGAAAAAATTTCAAATTACCATAGTGTTCTAAAAGATTCATCTCAATTTAAATGTTTTTTTTTCCTTTTCATTGTTTTTTGCTACTAAATGAGTATATACTTGAGCATGTTACTGGCTTAATGTATAAAGATGTTGAATGTAGCTGTGGTTTGTGAATCCTGGTGCTAGAAGTTTGGTTTCCAGTCTGATGTAGGCTTCTTTCAAGTAGAAAATATTGTTTTAACCACATTTCAGATTTATAGTTTAAGGGGCTTTATTTATTGAAAAGCAATGTAAGCAAGAAAAAAGCTTAATAAATTATAGAATTCAGATCCTCAAAGCTGAAGAACTATGTAGACATGATACAGAGAAGTTCAAGCATCAGTTGAAATTTTCTTTATATATACTTCCATCAAGATTTACCTGCTTTCATTCCTAAGAATCAGGGACTCACAGTTTAGTGATGGAGTAGAATAAGACAGTGTGTTTTTTTTTCCATTCAGATTTAAAGTTTTGATTAGTAACTTAGTTTAGATAAAATACACTCAGGATTTTATGCTCATAGACCATATTCATTTATACTTTTTACTGAATTTTGTTGTTATTGTTTGTTGCTATTGAGTTATTTTTGTAAGAGTGAGGTGGGGTTATGAGAACTTTTGAATGGGCATCTAATAAGAATCCACTGAGTTTTTTACTTATTTTGTATAACACTCTTGAGTCTACCTTTTCTTTTAAATAGTGCTATTTATTTATATTTACTTATTTTAATCTAAAACTTTTTACTTCATTTTTTATACCAACCACAGTTCTACCTTCATCTATTCCTCCCATTCCTCTCACCACCTTTCTTCTACCCCATCACTCCTCCACTCCTCAGAGAGGGTAATGCCTCCCATAGGGAGTCAGCAAAGTCTATTTTACATGCATGTAGTCAGATACTTTTTGCTTGTTATTAGTGTAAAGGATATTTCTTTTTAAGCAGTGTATCAATAAATATTTGCCATGATAAAGGATTCAAGGTAATGAGAACTTTTAGCTAAGAGACAAAAAAGGAAGAGAGGAAGCGGGGAGAGGAAGGAGGCAGAAATGCAGAAGGAAGGAGAAAGGAAGAAAGAGAGGAAGAGAGAGAGAGTAGAGAAAGAAGAGAAGGAGCTAGTTGTACCTTCCTACAAGAAGAAATCTTCCTCACAAAGTAAAGCCAGGAGCTATCTTGCATATGAAGATCTTGTCCTGCCTCCAACCATGATCATGCTGTGTAAATAAAACCTGTATACTTACTCAACTTGGATTAATCAGTTTTATGGAAATGCCATGCTGACCTTGATTGGCTGGCTTTTACATGTGGTTAAAGTTGGAAGCAGCATCTTCTCTAGTGTCCAGAAGAAAAATAGACTGTTTTGTAGCTCCTTACATCTTAGAATGTGTCAAGGTCTCCAGTGTTGAGCTAGAGGTCATATTAGCAACATATTGGACATGTGTGACATCACCATTACCCAAAGTTTGTCAGACTCCATGCAGAATTTCATTCCTAACAGCAGTTTGAGAAAATTCTTAAGATATTCAGCTTTAAAAAAAAATCAAGAGTGTAAATCTCTTTTATATTTTCTCTTCAGGCTGTCACCACAGGCCTTCTTTAATTGTTTTTATTCTTAAAGAAAAATGAAAATGATTCTTTCAATTTGAAATGCCAGCAATAATTATCAATAGAACAGACTTGTAAAAAGGAAGAACATTTATGATTAAGTTAAAGAGAACATATAAGAAAAAAGTTTGAATTGAAACTGTCTGCTAATCATTGTGTATTTTAATTGCATACATTTAGTCATATTCATTCAATGGTACTTTCCCGTTACAAAACTCTTAATGCTATTGTTAACATTTTGAAAATATGATCCCATACAAGCGAAGTACCACTCTAAATCTGCTCATATAGCTAAATATCAAGTGACAGCAGCTTGATACTTCAAATGGCTTATAATATTTTAAATGCTTGCAATCTGATGACATCTATAACTACCTACTTCATTAGTGATGATTAATCCTGGTATCATATTAAATTATTAAGTCTTGAAATTCCAACCAGAGAGATATTCTCAGGTAACAGATGGTAGCGAGTGTAGAGACCTACAGCCAGATTAATATGGAGTTTAAATAGCAACTCTCTCATTGGTCCCTCCTCTTAAAGACCAGGAAACCCTGCGGAAGAGGGGGACCAAAGATAATAGGAGTCTGAGGTGATGGAACACACCATGAGAACATGGCTCTCTGAATTAACTAAGCAGAGCTCTCATGGGCTCACTGAGGCTGAGACCTCAATTATGGAGCCTGTGTGGATCTGCACCAAGTCATCTGTATTTGGTTATGACTGTTAGCTTGGTGATTTTGTGGGACTTTTAATAGTGGGTGAGTTGTTGACTCTTGTGTCTACTCTTGGGATTCCATTTTTATTCTATTGAGTTACATACTCTAGCCTGGATATGAAAACTTTTGCCTTGTTTTACTGCATCTTGTTTTGTTCTGACTCTTAAAGGCCTGCCCTTTTGTGATGAGTAAATGGAAGGCAAGTAGATCTGGGAAAAAGGGGAATGGAGGCAATTTGAAGTAGTAGAGAATAAAGAAAGTGCAGTAGTGATGTATCGTATGAGAAAAGAATCTATTTTCAATATATAAATGAAGTAATTAAAAAAGAAATGTCTACTCAATATAATTCTCAATGTATGTCAAAACTAGTTAGTTTCTATACTGAAGCATTAAATAATTAAGACATACCAAAAGAAAAAATTACAATGAATTTAATTTAATTTCTAATTGATATTTATTGTTTATTGTCAATGGGCAGCATCTTCTTGGATGATGTCTAATGAAGCAAGGTGGAGGACATGTGTAGAGATCTGACTTTTAGGCATAAAAGGCTGATAGTGTAGACAGGAAGAATCAAAAGCAGATTGGCAACTCCAAAGCTACTTTCTTCCTGGAGTCAATAGAATACTTATTTATGCTTATTCTAGGATACTATCAGCGTTTGGTTTTAAAGGAAACTGCCCTGTGTTAAGACTCACTGGATTTTATAGCACTGAGCTCAAGTGACTTCATGCTAATACAGGGAAGATTGCCACAGGTGGTCGGTGCCAGTGGTGATAAGCCCATTTGTTTTGTTCACAAGATCCTAAAAGAAACGCTCACTATATTATTTTGATGGCATGCTGTATCACAGTTGTTTATAATAATTTAAGACAGTCACTTTCTCCATTCTAATCTTTTCAATTCTATTTATATTTTACCATACTCAAATGTATCTTTGGTAAATAACCATTTGAAACATGGTGTTAATCAGTCCTTAGCTCACAGCATATGAGAAAGTACTAGTTCCCTTGTTTAAAAGGAAATTATTGGGGGCTGGAGAAATGGCTAAGAGGTTAAGAGTACTGACTGTCCTTTCAGAGGTCCTGAGTTCAATTCCCAGAAACGACATGAAAGCTCACAACCATATGTAATGACATCTGTTACCCTCTTCTGTATACTGCATACATAATGAATAAATAAATCTTTTAAAAAATTATTGGAAAAAAAGGCTCTGGACATCTTAGAAAATATCTAATTGCTTTGCCTTCTCTGGAGCAACCTTTGAATCAGGATCCCCCTCCATTAAGGTATCTTATAGTTGCTATTGTTTTGTGCAGGTTTTGCAAAAGCTAGAGCGAGTAGATTTTTGTGATAAAACAATGCTTACTAGGCATGATAGAGCAGATACACAAATGAACTCATGATGTCTGTGACTTATGCACTAGTCTTGTATAAAATCAAGTCAGACCAAATCCTGACACAAACAGAAGTTGTTCCAGGAGTTCTGAAAACTTGTGGAAAACCATGGGGTGAGAGTGGAGCTAGTCTTCTTCAGTGATGAAAGCCATGAGCACCTATTCATCCTCTGTGAATGGTTGTGGATGTTTTTACAACCATGCACGTGCAACAAGCAATAATAATTCACTGGGCAATAAAATAAAAAAGAGAGCACATAAAACTAGTGAGAGAGAAATGGTGATCAGAAAGGAGAAATTGGGAGAAATGATGTGTGTGTTTGATTCAAATATTATTATATTCACATATAAGTATAAAATACAGTATATTTAAACAATCAGAAGAAGTTGTGCATCTTCACAGAGGAAGGATCAGTAATCCAATAATGGACTGTTCTACAGAATCATCAAATTTAGAAAAGAAAACAATAGGAAAAAGATAGGAGCTTGCCTACATTTGAATTGAAAAAAAATTGAATATTTTGTTGTTATTAGATGTTATAAGATTAGAAACTACACAGAGGTTTCTTCTTATTGTGGAGTGTCTTCTCCAAGTGGATAATTGTAGTGTTTGATATATGTGTATAAGAATGTTCTATGTTGTTGCAAGGTAAGGCTGATATGAGAATATATTACCATGAACCAGACTAGCATCTTCTATGGTCTCTATAGAGGTGTGAAGAGCTTCTCTGCCAACTCAGAAATAGACATTATCAAACATATTAAAGAACAACTGTGTTTTAGCAGGCAAGGGAGTCTGAAATAAGACCTTTGCTTTCAAATGGTACAACTTTTTGCCTGTGTAGTGAAGGGCTCATGTTTTCTGAAAACATAATCTTGCCTGTGTTATACTAGAAGTACTCAATGACAATGAAGGACTCTGTGGGTAAAGGTGCTTGCCACCATAGTTGTTGACCTGATTATATCACTGGACTCACATAGTGGAAGGAAATAAAAGATTCCTGAAAGTTGTTTTCTCACTTCCATGTGAATGAACACATGCAACTCAATGAATAAAATGTAATATAAAAAGAGACATTCTCAGCCCTTTGAAATAATGAAAGTTCGATGGAGTTAAAGTCCTATATACAATTTCTGCCTAAGCCTTGCTTTTATTATCTTATTGGGGTTTTATCCTGGTTTCTCTTAATTAACTATGAAAGGCAATGTCAAACAGAGCCTGTAGATTATGCAATCAAAGCTTAAAATTTCATGCAGGTAAGTGATAAATGTGAATCAGTTCAAAAGATATTGAAACTCATAACTTCTTGGTTACTTTACTGGTGAGGGAAATTTAATATTTTTATAGTATAGAGAACACTAAGGAAGCAATCAGTTCATTTCACCATTTTAATATCTATTATATGCAAGTATTATACTTTTTCAGAGACTCATACGAGTCTATATTCACAATGGAGCCATTAGTAAAATTCTATTTATATTTACTCTATTCTAGACACAATAGTTACATATAATTTTTATTTACTCTGATCTTACAGAACATCAAATTTGGTAAATAACATTTTAATTTGGTATAAATGATGTGAATGGAGAGAAGAAAAATTAAGTCATTCTCCAGACATCATATATTGTTATTTAAAAATGTTAAGAAAACTAGATGCAATATTAAGTAAGTGCTTTCTAACTTATTGTTCTCATGCCTGCAAGTCTTAACTATTGGGTAGGACAGCCATAACAATGAAACAAGTGGAATTTTATGCAGAGCAAATATCGGAGGACAAGCAAAAAAGTACATTCTATGTAAGCTGATGTTAGGCAGTTAGGATGGACTTCAGTAAAAGAGGCTAAGGAATGTTCTAGAGAAACAAAACTTTCCTCTGAGCCTAATTCTGAGACATGATGAAAATTTCCATAGCGAGAAAACCTTGTGAAGAGGGGAGAGAAGAAAGACTGAAGTTCAAAGAGCATTCCAAGATATAAGATTATCAATGTCAAAGACTGAGGGGAGGACTGGTAAAGCAGAGACTCGCTGTCATATTTACGGTTTCTGTTGCTGCTACATAATACCATGACCCAAAATCAAGTTCAGGAGAAATTGGTTCATTTGGCTTAAGCTCCATATTGCATTAATTATTAAATAAGTCAGGACAGGAACTCAAACAGGTCAGAGCCCTGGAGACAGAAACTGATGCAGAGGCCGTGGAGGAATGCTGCTTACTTAGTTGCTCCTCATGGCTTTTCCTGCCAGCATTCTTAGAGAAGCTAGGACCACCAGCCCATGACTGGGTTCATCCACAATGCACCAGACCCCCAACCCTGCAATCAATCACTCATTAGAAAGAACCTACAGGCAGATATTATGAAGATTTTTTTTTCCAATAGAGGTTTTCTCCATTCAGGTGATGCTAGGTGTGTCAAAACGATGTAACCAAGGAGCACAGCATTGGTTATAAAAATGTTGAGACCACACAAAGACTTCATTCAAAAGTGTTGAATGCATTAGAAATGCAAAGTTAGAGCAGAAACAGTAAACTTAGAAAAACTCTCAAATTTTAGGCTGTAGGAATTCCAGATATCATGATGAAGGTTACCAGAAATGATGTATGACAAGGGTTTGACTTTGGGAAAATAATTGAGGAAATTCCATGTGTTATACATGAACACATTGGCAAAAAAGATGTGAGATTTATTGGTAGAACCTGGGTACAGTAGCAGCTTCTCAGAAGCAGAAGTAGAGCATCTTTTTCATAGCAGATCCTGGTGTTGGCATGTGGCAGAAAAAACTTACATCTCTTCTATTTCTGCTCTAGATTTTTAAATTGGAAAACTCATTTTTCACATGTAGTTATAGTCACTCAACTGTGACAGTGTCCTTGTTACTTAATATTTTAAGATTTCTCCTTTAAAATATTAGGCATATAAATCCCTTAATGTTAATTCCACATGTACATTTTGTTCACATAAGATTACATGCTAATATGAGAATTTAGAACACTTCTAAACATTCAATACTTATTACAGATCATTTGAAACAAAATTTGACATCTTTATAAATATCTAGCTTTTCAGAACCTTATAATGCAACCTAAACTACAGTTATTTAGTAATCATTTGAGTGATTTTTAGCATTTATTACTATGGTTATATTTTTATTGCTTTGTTTTGTAGCAGAGGACAGTGAATAAAAATTAAAGTTGTAAAATGATAAAACTGTCTTGCATGCTTAATACTGTGACAACATTCAGTTTAAGTATCCTAGCTTGGGTTTAGCGTTCAATTCTTGAGTTGATATCATTTGTACTATATATACATGTGCAAGATTTTCTTTATTTTTATTTTAATCCTGTGTATATGTTTGTGGCTCTGTAATGCCTGCAAACTCACTATCTTTTTGTAAGACAGAAGAGTGTATGAATTTCCACTAGACCTGTAGCAAGTAGTGGTTGGTATGCCACCCTGTGATTGTGCTGGTACAGAACCTCAGTTTTCTGGAAGGTGAGAAAGCACTTAACCACCCAAACATCTTTCCAGCCCCAGTAACAATGTTCTGCCAGCATGATTTATATACATGATTAATTATATGTTTTCTTTTAATGTCTTAAAAGTAGAGGAAAGACCATGAATATAAATGCCATTTCTTTATAAATTATTTTAGTACTTCTTTGTGTATGACATACAAATTTTGTATTGCTGTGATTACCTGCAGATATATGATAATTTCTATCATTATAAAAACTTGGTTGGACTGTATTAAATGAGGAAAGAATATATTTTCAATTTAAAAATAATTTGCACAGATTTCAATATTAAAACCATAAAAGGAAGAAACAGTAGGAATACTTTAGGTATTTTGATATCGTGGAGGCAGTTTTCATGACTTATTTTACTTAGGAAAATGTCTTATGTATAATCTAGCACATCAAAGTTATAACTAAGTGGACAGCAAATGGAGGCAAATCAACAGACATAGGTTTAGAATCTCCCTTCAGTGGGCTTAGTTAGGGTTTCTATAGCTGTGAAGAGATACCATAACCACGAAGAACTCTTATAAAGGAAAATATTTCATTGTGGTGGCTCTCTTATGGTTCAGAGGTTTAATCCATTATTATCAAGCAAGGCATCATTTGGGCAAACATGATGCTAGAGAAGGAGCTAAGAGTTATTACATCTTGACTCACAGGCAACAGGATATGAGCTGAGACACTAGCATGGTTTAAGCCTAAGTGAGACCCCAAAACCAGCCTCCATGGACCACACCTCCTATTATGTCACTCCCTAGGGAGATTATTTTCTTTCAAACTTTCACAGAAGGGATCCTCAGATAATCCCTTTCAATGTCTGGACATACTTATCTTTCACTCTCAACTCTGATATTGATCAAAATATAATATATTAGAGTTTAAAGATCTAATTGGTTTTTGTTAATGATTTGAGCACCAAGTAGATTCCAATTTGGAAAAAAAGAAGCTCAATACTGAACAATTCACAGTAAAACAGTGAGTTTGCATGAGTCATCCTAAACAGAGACTAGCAGTCCATACAGGTTCTTGAGTTAGAGAGTGGCCCTTTATTGACTGGGCCTCTCTGACTCAATGCTATTAGTCTCTTGTATTATTTTGCTTTCTTTTTCAGAAAAATTGTCTTCTTTACATATTTAGCTATTAGTCTCCATCTACTTTCTTAGAAGGTTAATTTTGACCAGTAATTGGCTATGGTAACAGTTTGGTGACATGGAAAATAAACACAAAGAGAATCTACTTAGGTTTCATCTTCAAGGTTGGCTAGTGTAGAAGTTCATCCCTTACCAATGGACTTTCCATTTAAGTTTTTTTTTTTATTTATCTATTTTTTACTTAAAATTTAATGTGCTAATTACATTTTCTTTTTAATATTTTAAATGAGACCATTGTCATGCAGCTCAGAATGGCTTGGAGTTCTTTAGGTAACCAAGACTCCTGATTTTCTGCCTTTCCTCCTGAACTTCTGGGGTTACAGGTAGACATTCCTACTCCAGGCTTTTTCATATGTAGATTTTGTGTAACAAATGTTTTGTTAAGATAGATTTTTTTATTCTATGGTGCATTTCCTCCACAGAACGCTAAGTGCACACCTCAGCTAAATCTATCCTGTGTAATACTCATTCTGTTTAATTGATGAACTAACTGGTTCTTTTTTCAGTTCTTTGTGTGTGTGTGTGTGTGTGTGTGTGTGTGTGCGTGTGTGTGTATTTATTATTATTATTATTATTATGAACAAAGAAGTCACAATTTCTATCCTTGTATATCCTTATTCAAGGTCCCTTCTCCCTCCCTCCACATCAAGTCATTCTCTCTTCTCCTCAACTTCCCATCCCCTCCCTGGACAGGTGGTCCCAAGGTCCCACGGTCCCAATATTTCTTAGTTCAGCCTTCACTCCTGGCAAATCCAGTTTTCTACACCCAACACCAAGACTGAGTCAGGTGTTCCTCTATGGGGAGTGGGATCCAAGGAGTCAGTCCAAGGTTTTTTCAGTTCTTAATACCCTGAAATGACTAGGAGTCTTATGGCTATATTTTGGTTTCTACAAACTTCCACAGTGTCTACTGTGTATTACAAATTGAGAACTAGTTTGCTTGAAATTATTGAATGTAACAGAACAATAAAAAAACATGAACTTTAATTTGGTTAATATTAAGCCAAAAATATTTTGTTTCCAAATGCCATAAGAAACACTGAAAAGCTACAAATGTATTAGGAGGTAGAAACATATTTTTAATGTGGTTTAAATTTTGCCAAGTAAGTAACCTGATTAGACCTAAACTTGCCACGATATTATTTAAATACTGAAAGCCAGGTGCTGCTAAGATCTGGCCAGCTTTTACTTAAATCACCTGTCTGAAAATAGCACTAGGGTAGGTAGGGTTTGATGGATTCGTTTATTATGGGTAAATTGAGCATGGAACAATCTAAATTGCTCATTAAAGAGACAAAATCATAAACCATCCATGCTGTTACTCTTTGAATTCAGTTCTGTATCATGGCGAAAGTACGAAGGTTAATAAAAAAGAAAGAATGATAGATTTTTGAAACATTTCAGAACCATGCCTTTAACATGTCTTGTTAGAGAAATAGTATATAAAGGACATTTTCAATGACTAGATAAAAACCAAATGTGGCAACTGACAGCATACATTATCCTTTGAAACACTTGAGGCTATGGTACTTCCTTTTCATTTTGTGTTTGTCATAAATCTGTTGTCAGGGGAAATTTTTAAAAGTTGCTTCTATTTTTATGTTAAACATTTATTGCCATACAGTGAGCTGGATCCTTGACTTCAGCTCTCCTCTCTTTAGCCATCTCTGTCTCCTTATAAATTATATAGCAGCATTCCCTTAGATGTACAACTCTGACTAGTATCCTCGGAGATATATTCTGCTTTAGCTCTTCAGCGTTTGTTGTCTAAACCAGACTAGAAATTGTCTATTTTCATTTTATTATTGTTTTCTTAAGTCAGATTGGTTACTGCCCAATCTACATCCGAGGTCTCAATTTCCCTTGTAGCACTGTGGACACTACAGATTCTCCCCAGGAACAGACTCAGTTGGGCAGTGGAACAATCTTGTAGCATATTTTGTGATTGATGTATCAGTAAGATGGATAATTAAGGTTTTTGTGTGTCTATCTAGTCTCATCTGTTCTCTAAATTAAAACACTATCACTATTTTCTTTCTTTTTTATTATTTTTTTTGGTGTGTGTTTTATTCTGATAGAGTCTCCTGTATCCCAGGTTAGCCATTAAGACTGTACATATTTATTTTGTAAGTTATTTTTAATTAAATTTTTTTCTCATATCTTCCATTGCTCTGCCTCCCTACCCTCCTCCCAGTCCTCCCTCAGCCTCTCCTCCCCATCTCCCCCCATTCAGTCCCCAGGGAAGACAAGAAATCCTTAGGTGAGTCACTTCAGTCTGGTTTACCCAGTTGTGGTAGGTCTTAGTCTCTCCCCCTCAACATCAAGGCTAAGTAAGATGTTCCGCTGTAGGGTATGGACTCTGAGAAGCCAGCTCATGAACCAGGAATAAACTGTGGTCTTACTACAAGAAGTTCCACAAACTGCCCATTATATGTGGAATGTCTTGCACATTCAGAGGGTTTAGTTCCTTTCCATGAAGGTTTGTGAGCTGTCATTTCAGAGTCAGTGAGCTCCCAATAGCTCCAGTCAATCATCTCTGTGGGTGTCCTTCTCATGATCTTGATTCCTGCTTTATTTCATAATCAAAGCATGATGATCTTAATTTTAAAATAAAAACATAATTTAGAGAAAAAATAAAATTAAAAGCAAATAATACTCTACACTCACACACACATATACAAACATGCCTCTTATTTTAATACATGAGCTTACCACTGATCTTCACTTACTTTGTATATCTAACTATTAATCTGCTCTTTTGATTTAAACTCTATTCATTTCCATATCTGAATGAATTTCTTTGTCATTCAGCCACTGTTCTTAAACTCAGAAGTTGTTTACAATTTTCGAGTATTTTAAACAATTTTTGAAAAGAAAAAATTTTCTTATTGAATTTAGACAAGCCAATAATTTTTAGTGTCTGAATAACATGTGTGTGTGTGTGTGTGTGTGTGTGTGTGTGTGTTTGTAAGAGGCCACCTTATCTATAATACCTATATACTAAAAATATTCTTACAATCAAGGTAATTATATCACATCAGGTAAAACAAGAAAATCCACATAGAGGAGGATTCACTTAATTTATTTCTTGGCAATAGTTATAAAATAATGATATAAATGTTTATTATTTATGAAATTATTAAGAATGACAGACCCAGTGCCAAGATCATTATGGGCTATAGTCACAGAACATGTTTTATGCATGTCTTCTTAGTTTAGGAAATAGTAAAAACAGGCTTTACACCTTAATGAAATGAAGCTCAGGATTCTTCTAGCCTCTCTGTTTTGCAAAGCATAGATTATTTGCACATGGTCCCTGTAAAAATTAAGAGTTCTCTCATTGTTCTTTGCATAAGAAGGCCCTAGATTATATCTTTGAGTCTTCAAATGAGACTATTAATTACATCAAATGTGACAAGAAAATGAAAAAAAGGAGATAATTTTCTTTCTATTCAGTTTTGGGGTTAAATGCATTTCTTACTTGAATATACTTATGTCAAATATATTAAAATATATTAGAACCATGAAATAAAATGTTCATTAGAAAAGGCAATAAAATGTTGCTTTTTCTTGCTCAGTGTTATGACAACAGTGAGGTCTAATTAACTGCTCCCAGAGGAGTGCCCATCAGCAAGATTGTTTGAGAAGGGATAGACCTTGGTAAGGATCACTAAGACTCATTAGCTCATAAACTGTTATTCAGAATTAATTTCTATTGAGTAAGTGCATATTTACCATAAAAGTAACAATGTTTGCATTACACTCAAAATTAATTATCTGGGTAGCTTCCATATCAATACTGTTTATTCCTTATGTTTTAGACAAAGAAATTGCTATAGAGCCTTTCCCCTTTTTCATTACCTTGAATCCTTTTCACTTATGATGAAACAAGCCTCATAGTTATCTTTAGCATTTGCATTTATTACAAGTCATCAGCAGAGATCCTAATGAATCTGAGATATGCAGGTAAATGATTTAAATCCTCCTCATATAAGATCTGATTATCTTCTTGAAGAGTCAAATAGGTTCTCTTCAAACCGATTATTATGATAGTTTCTCCTCAATATAATCATTTCTTCCCCAGATTAGTTATTTCTTTGTTACTGAACCTGCACTTTAGAGCAAATTTTGCATTTTTATGTAATGGTTGCATAGTCAGATGCCCCTCTCAATGAGCAACACCACACCCATTTTAGCCAGAAATAGTATGTTTCTACTGTGCATTCAATTTTAATGACCACAGACAACACAGACAAATAATGTAGCTAAATACTGACATCCTGTGAACCTGGATAGAGAGGAGTCCCAAAAGTGTAGTATGTAATAGGTCAAATGAGAAACAGACTCCATAACTTCTGGACATATACGAATGCTTTGAATCATCTAGGAGGTGTGACCTGATCAGTGGATATTAAGTGCCCAGGTAGGTGAACTTTGAAGGTAAAACCTACGTCTGGTTGTGGCCACAGTGTATCTTTTGTGGATTTGCTACCATGTGAGAAGTATTCACCACAACATCCTCCAACTTTCCCTGTCCTGACAGAGTAACAACTGTGTGAATTTTTGATTCAGAATGTAATTTGCCTTTCTGAAGTTAAGAGATTTTGGTTGCAATGATGCAAAAGTAACTTATAGAGACAAACCAGGAAAGGCATTGCATTTCATTGTCTGGGTACAGAATAACTTGAATGGATTTATAGTCAAGATAAATCCCAGTGGCAGATGCTATTTTTATAGCTTTGCTTTAGATCATTCACAATTTCCAGTTATCCACCTTCAGGCTTTCTGATGTAGGTCTTTGTCTATATTAAATTTAATTCTCAGAATGATCTGAGCACTGTCCATTTAAATCCAGTATTTCCAAATCTAGCTGATGATGGTAAAAATCATACTTTTATGTGTTTAAAAATTAATTATCATTCATTTATTGTGTGTTCACATGTATATACTATCTCTTTTCCTGTACATTAGAACGCAGGTGCATCTGTGTCAAAAATTCATAAGAGAGCACAAGTCAACTTGTACTCTGTCTTAAAAGGCCATCAAAGATGATATTTGAGATCCTTTAACAAGGGACCTGTGGATCACCTCTTAGGCTAGGAAGATTAACCCACAAACTTCAAAAAATTATTTTTCTCTACTTCCCTAGCACTGAGATTGCAAATACTCCACCATTCTCAATTTTGTCATGTGGGTTCTGGGTACCACACTTTTATCTTTCCACTTGTTTCTCAAGCATCTTACAACTAAATGAACTCTTAGGAAAATCATATTCTCTCTGAGTTGTTCTGTTTTACTCTCATTATTCTTTATCATGCACACGTTTTAAATATTTTGCTCCACTAATATAATTATATTTCTTAGTGGTTTTTGACATTATATGAGAAGTAATGCAGCAAGATGAAGATTGTTTTCAGTGTTTTACCAACTAGTGTCCCTAAGTCTCATCCTCCTAAGAACAGATAGAGATGACATGAGGTGGCTATAGAAGAAAAACTTCCTCAACTTTTCCAACTTGAGTCTGGAGCAAAAACTCTAGTTAAAGTTAAAATTGCTGATGAAGGATGTTGAAGTATACTGCTGGTTTTGTGGAACAAAGGAGATTTTCTTTTGAAACAGTAAATTAGTTAAAGTAATACCAATAAAAGTAAGAGTGAAAAAGTCATTGTGAGTTAAAGGAATGGTGATTTCAGCCATCTCTTATTGACAATCTTCATTTTTTAAAAGTAGACCTTTAAAATGAATAAAACTTGCTTTATGAATTAAACAAAAGGTTTTAGGAGAGTAAATAATTCTTATTATGGTTCTTGTTCTTTGTTATTTTAAAATGTATAAATAAACTTAGTTTAGTATTGTATGTTAAATGACATTTTCCAACCAAAGACGGTAGGTAATATTATTTGTCACTGTCACAAATGATAAAGATACATAAATATTTGTATCATAATTTTCATTCATAATAACCTAGAGCAGAGCCAAAGCAAGTTGAGAAAGGTGAAATCCCAAACAAGCTGTTTTTACTCTCAGGGTTTAGAGATAAGACAGATATCACTTTATTTATTCATAGTGGGAAATCATAGTATTTTTTTTACTGTCAACATTTACCTAATTAGAATGATATGATTTACAGTATTTCAAATTAATTTATAATCTTACTGCTCTACAGGGCCTTTCTGCTTCTACTGACCCTACCCCCACCCCTAGATGTACTTTGACATTTTCCCAAAATACAAAGTTTTGCCTCATATATTTGATTTGAGTGGATTAATTTAATCGATACTCTCACCACGTTATCTAGAAGCTCAAACTATATTACACAGTATTTCTTATGTACTAACTTAAGTTCATGTTTTATGTCAGGTGATGTGGTACACCTCTCTAATACCAGCACTCAAAGGCCAATGCATGCTGATCTCTGTGAGTTCAAGGGCAGTCTGGTCTACAAAGTGATTTTAAGGACAGCCAAGGTTACATAATAAAAGCTTGTTTTCAACAATCAGAAATAATAAAAAAAAAGAGTTAGTATTTCAAAGATCCATTCTTTCATGAAAAAGACAATGTAACTACTATTTATTTTTGAACAATTTTTGTTTATGCCATTGCTACATTTTATCCCTCTGGAGGAAAACCTTCAAACAAATGCATGGAGAATAAGTGACAAGATGGTAGTCCAGTGAACTTGATTCTTGATTTCATTTATCCAATTTTGGGACTTGTGTGAAACATCCGTCCAAAAATGTTACAAAGAATAGAAAAGGAAATAAAACAGTAAGAACCGAGTAAAAAGGATTTTTGTGAAATTCTACAACTATATGTAAAAGAGACAAAATTTACACACCAAAAATCCTACATATCTAATAAAATTGATGTTATAAGCTGTCCACTAACATTTAGTTGTTTCCTTGCTGAAAAAAATCTTTTATAAAATAAAGTATTTTCAGTGTCTTTTTTGCTTATCATCTGCTATTACTCTGAGCAATAGACTCATTGGCATTGCTTTACATTCAGTCGCACACTCTGGTTGCTGAAAATGTGTTACAAAGCCAAAGATTGTATTAGGAGGCAGCAAGAGGTAACA
This sequence comes from Sigmodon hispidus, assembly GCA_004025045.1. Lineage (NCBI taxonomy): Eukaryota > Metazoa > Chordata > Mammalia > Rodentia > Cricetidae > Sigmodon > Sigmodon hispidus. Next base: position 214,098 of record PVIH01000487.1, read on the forward strand.
TAGACTGAGGGTCAAGGAAGGACTCAATGTACTTTTGAGTTCATCAGACTGTCATGGACAAAGACAGTTTTGGTAAACGTCTTGTTTCTTTTTTATTAGGTGCTTTATAAATACAGATAAGTATGCATTATATTTTGTTTAAATTTTAAAATTTGGTTTCATGTACACATTTCAAAATGTAATCTAGAAAAATGGCAGATTTATAGTCTAGAATTTTATCATCCTGGGTTGATAGTGTTGCAAGGGTTTGAACCTAGAGACTTGCACTAAGTGCCTTAGTCTTATACCACTGATTGGCATGATATTTTTTTCAAAAATAAAACATTTAGAGAACACTCCAAATTTAAATTCATTCAAATCAAAGTATTTAGTGTATCTTTTCAAAAATTTGTACAAAGAAATACATCTGACATCTTACTCAAAATTGTATTCACATTCAAGGGCAAATCAAAATGCTTATCATTAGAGCAGTCTTGAGCAATATCACCTGAATGGTCACATGCTGTATATCAATTTCTCCAGCAAGATTGCCCAACTCACAATGACACTTGTATTAGAAATATGACTTAGAAATGGATCACACACAATATCCTTGTTAAATTCAATGGATAAAAAATTTAAAAAGAGACATGCATATTGTAAAAAGAAAGTGGGCTGGCAGAATGAGTGAGAAAAATAAGTGAAGTTGTTAAGAATAGAATAATCTTTCTGTGTGTGTGTGTGTGTGTGTGTGTGTGAGAGAGAGAGAGAGAGAGAGAGAGAGAGAGAGAGAGAGAGAGAGAGAGAGAGTTCAATAGTCAAAGAACAAAATTTTTAAATTAAAGTTACTACTTGAAAGAGGTGGTACGTGCCTTTAATCCCAGAATTTGGCTGGAAGAGTCTGACAGATCTCTGTGAGTTTAGGGCCATCTTGGACTATAGAACAAGTTACAGGACAGCTAAGGATACCCAAAGAAACCCTATCTAGGAAGAAAAAGATATTTATTGATATGCTGAGGAGAATTTTATGAAAATTCTGGACAGTTTGCAGGAAAAACATTGAGCCCAAATAATACAATTTTTGTTCTCTAGAATAAAAATATCACATCTATCAATTGATTAGCATAACAATTCTTGAAAAAACTTTTCAAATTAAGTTATGCTTTACTAACCTATGATCAATTAGATGTTGTAAGCAAATTATATCAATTAAGGAACATTAATTTTGTCCATTGTTTTTCTTTTTCATTTTTAGACTTGTCCTTACTGGAATTTAGCAGAATAACTCTGTATTATCTTTCTTGATCTGTGATAACATGGTTGAATTTGAGTCCTGGGCCCATGGTTCATGGGTAATTATTGTGAAATATTCGTTGAAGATGTGTTACATTCATTTATACTATGGAATGTTTGTTTAATGACACAAAGGTGTGTTGCATTCTTTTATTTGTTTAACTCTGTAAAGCGGTATAATTTTGCCTGTCTAAAACACCTGATCATTCCAATAAAAAGCTAAATGGCCAACAGCTAGGCAGGCAAGAGAAATATGTGGGGCTTCCAGGTAGATAGAATAAATAGAAAAAGAAGCAAAGATGAAGAAGGAGAAAAGGAGAAGGAGAGAAGAATGCCAGGGGCCAGCCACCCAGCAACACAACCAGCAAAGGAGTAAGGAGGAAAGGAAGCAATATAGAATAGGGAACGGTAAACCCCAGAGGCCAGAGGTATTTATTTATATTCATGTATTTATTGTCTTGTGTGTGTGTGTGTTTATGTGTGTGTGCGCATGTGCAGGTTAGAGGACAACCTATAGGAGTCAGTTCTCAACTTGTACCAATTCAGGCATGTAGGCTTGCAGGCATGTGCTTTTACATATTGAGATTTCCTTTTTTTTTTTTTTTTTTTTCACATCAAGGCTTTGTTTATTGAGTGAATGCTGAGGCTTTTTAAGCAGTGCCTTTGGAAGGGGAGGGGAGGTGGAGAGAGGGGAGTGCAAGGCTCCAGGCAGAGAGGGGAAGCAGAGAGAGGGGAGTTAACTGAAGAGGAGAGTGAAAAATTATCAGAGGAAGTCCGGGTGGGCAGGATCTCTTTGGTCCCAAGATTCAGCAGCTGACTGATTACTGTTTGAAGCCCTATCTAAACGTACATTGTATGATGGGCCAAGGACATCCCGTTTTTTGCAAGGCCTGCAGTTTAGCGAAGAACACCTTATCATGGGAGACTCCATGAAGCTCACTTCTGTAACTAACTAAGGACGTCTAATCTTGAAGGACTCCAAGAAGCCTGTTTTTGCAAAGCTAGTAATTTACCAAGGATGCTTCGTCCAAGAAGCAGGAAATTCTAAATAGTCCTGGGTCAGTCTCCAACAACAGACTTATTTGTGAAGCAAGATATTCTTAAAGAACTTCCTACCTTGTCTTGGCAAGGTTTGACAGTTCTTGCTTGTATATCTTGTTTATTAATTTCAGACATCATACTGTCAGCAGTAAAGGCAAGGGAACCTTCTTGCCCAGTGCCTAACTTTTTCCACAAAAAAATCAACTCCATACAGAGTTTCTTTAATGCCCATCATCTTCACTGAGGTAAATTGATGCTACGAGATGCAGACATGTCTCATTGCCATAGAAATATAAAAAAACTATGTTATTAAAATATCTTACATGCCATATTCTGTACATCGCTGAAGTATTTGAAGACCTGTCTAAAATATAACTGTTTGACCTTGAAGACATATTTAATATGACTATAAGTTTAATTGTAACTTGCATTTCTTTATATCCTAGTTAGTCAAAAATAATTGCTCTTAAGGACTAGCAATTTGTATTACATTGTTAGATGAACTATATAGGTACCTTGAACAAGAATAGAAATATATGTATTTTATGCCCAAGTTCAGATCCTCAAAGAGAGCACCAGAGACTGGAGAAGTAGAATGCAAAAGCAAGGTTTATTAGCAAACAAGCATAACCTTAACCATTTGTAAATTACATTATTTGCAAAGTTTAGAATGAAGTTTCTGGCCCAGCCTTTCTGGTCTTGCCCTGAGGTACAGACCCACTCACAGCCCTGCTGCTGCTTTGCTCCAGATAATCACACAAAGGCTTATACTAATTTTAGACTGATTGGTCTATAGCTCACATATGTTGCTAGGTAGCTCTCTCATCTTCATGCAAGTCATTTCCATTAATCTGTTTAGCCATGTGGCTTGGTACCTTTTTCTCAGAGCAACATGGTGCTCTGTATCTGCTGGTGTCTCTCTTGGTGTCTCTGCTTTGCTCTTTCTGTTCCCAAAGTTTTCTAACTTTGGTAACCCTTCACACACTTTCTGTCTGCCCTCTGGCCAATCACCTTTAACCAGTTTGAGGGACAAATATTTACAATGTACCAGAACATAATCCCACTACACTTCCCTTCATTTCTTTTCAAAACAAGAACCCACCCTCAAATTTTGTTTTCCTTGTATAGTTTTTTTTTCATCATTATCTATAGCAACTTATAACCAACACTGTAAAAAAAGACAAATATGTAAGTTCTATGATGGCACCGCAGATGGTTATTCATTTGATTACGGGGAAGTGCTATAGAGGCAGGGATACATGGGTGAGCACTGAGCTGAGTTGCTGGTCCTGCTGATGGAAGAGGGGGCAGGGGGGAGAGTCTATATGAGCAAGGGGATAGAGACTATGAGGAAAATTCAGACAGTGATGGCTGGCTGGAGCTCTGGGGAACTCACTGAATTAGGAACAGCCACCTGAGAAACATCTGGAGAAGGAACTAGGCCCTTCAAGGATAGGTACCTGTCCACTGACATTGGCAATATGTAGAACCTTAATGGGAGGGTTCAGACTATGTTTCTGTGCATAGACTGGCAACTTGTAGCCCATTCCCTTCAGAGGAACACCTATCCCAGTTTTGATATTAGGATGAGGAAATCGGACTTGCCTGGAGTGGATGCTGAGCTGATCCACCTTGGGACCTCTTGCCCTTTCTGTAGAGGGGATGGGGTGATGGGGAGGAGGGAGCCTCAAGGCTGACCAGCAGGGGTCAGGAGAGGAAGACATTTGGAACAAGGGGATACATGGATAAAAATAGAGACTTTATTATATAAAAATAAAGAAAGAAAAAAAGAAAAATATCCATAATGGATTTTTGAAAATTTGGGCATAGTTCTCTGAGCTACTTCCTGCTGAATAGGGACCCTCCTGGTTTGTCTCAGGGTGAGTCTGTCCTCTGATATTCCAGGCTAATTTTATTTAATATAAAACATATCATCACAGCAGCAGTTATAAAAGAATATTTCCTTAATATCTTCTAATTTTTATGTATATACCTTCAAAATTCTAACTCGCTAATGGCTGTTCTCTATTTTATGTAACACTGTAGCAATTTCCAGTGTCTTCTACCATTATAAAATGTCAAGATGGTTTCCCCTATAACCGTCAAGTGTACATACCCCTTCTTTATTTTCTTGTTGAATTCATTCCTTCAATTTTTCTTTCCTTTAACTTTTCATTTTTCATGATCTCATTCTAAATTTAATTATTTTTCCTAGGTTGTTATTTCTATCATATGGTAGGCATTTTTTAGGTTATTATGATTGTAAATTTACTGCATTGTGCCTATTCTTTATCATTATCTTTGTATCATCTTAGCAACTGGTGCAATTGTGTCTATATAATAACAAAGTGATATGTATTAAAATCTTCTTTTTTTAAACATTTTATTAAATACATTTTTCAAGTACCAGAAATTGAACACAATGGAATCCAGGGAAACACTCTGACATTTTATAAAAATATTACATATCCAAATTTTCTCATTAATTTTTAATCATGTAACAATCTTGTTTAATTCACACTAGACTTGAACTCTCCCTATAACCCAAGTTCTCTGAACTCCTGTCATTAGTGTATTTACTAACTATGTGGTCTATCTGGTTTAAAACCTGAAACTCTAGAAACAATTTTTTTTTCATTTACTAAAGCAATAATAGTAAGTATGCAAATTCATGTAAATTTAAAACAAAATATTTCAAAAACATTATACCTTATAACCTTCATTATTCTAGTTTATTTGTATTTTGAATTCTTGCAGCACTCATCGATATAAGTTGAAATTAGATATGTCAAGAAAAGGTTTAAGAATTATTATATTGATTGATTTATAAATATACATAAATACATATCTAAATGTGTTTAAAAACCACATGCATTTCATTTTAGATGTTTATCATTTATCTCTAAGTCCTTATTTTCTACAATAAAAGTATATTTATAAAATTTAAAATGCATTTAGCATATGAATTCATTCTTTTACTAATATCTATGAATGTGTCTATTTCCTTGTATGATACTCAAACTATTGTTACAGAAAATTTTCCAAGTGCTTACTGATCCTCAAGATAAGATGAAAGCTATTGCTTGTAATATAATAAAGTAGCAGGTTTTGCTCTTCTGCTTCTGCTTTATTTCTATGGCAATTAACACTGTCAGTGTAGCTATTTTTATTTTATATATTCTGCTCTCTTATTATTAATTATACAAGGCACTTTCCCCTTCTCTGCACCTTCAAATCCCCCACCCCAGTCCACTTCTCCTCCTTTACTTTTAGAACAGAGAAAACCTCCAGGGTGCAGTAAGACTAGGAACCTCTCTTTATATTAAAGCTAGACAAAGCAAACCATTAGAGAAAAAGGTTCTCAAAAAGAGGCAAAAAGCAGTCAAGGATTTAATATCTCAGTCACAAATATTTCTCACCATGTTTTTACTGCATAGAATTGTCATTTCTGTAGCTAGTTGAAGAAAAACCATATAAAGATATTTTAGTGGAAATTTTAGTACTGTAAAACATTAGAATAATGGTGTGAAATGTCTTATATTCCTATTTTTTGTATTAATGAAGTTAATCCCAATTGCCTTTATATTCCTATAATGAAAAGCACTTAGTAGATCTCTATTGCCAATACAAAAGTATTCTCTAAATTACTTAATATACCTCATATATGTATGAAATTTAAGTCCCACTACTGTGTAAAATAAAACCATTGACAGTTTTCTGTCTACTGTGATACAAGCTAGTTTACTTTGATTTTCATTCATCCAATGCATCATACTGTTTATCGTTTGCATCAAGTCATTTGCACTGAGTATTTTCTCTAACTGGTGTCATTTTCAATTCCATAAGTATATTTTGTATTCTTCAACTCACTCTAAACTTATTACTCAGCTCATTCAGGTCTTCCATTGCAACAGAAAAACCTCATTATACAAAATAATCTAAATGTCTCACACTGTAGCTTTATAATGATAGAATCATAAAACGTTGGTCTGAAATACCTACCAGCCTCAAAATCAACACTTTTAATTGATTAAGACTTTCACTTCCCTTTCTTAGCAGATCAAGCTGATCACATCAAACACTTAGCATTAGTACTTGATTAAATGGGATGAGAAACTTCACTGAAAAATACAAAAATGTAAAAGCATTCTACTTTTCAAAGTATTATTCATCAAATCATTTAGTATTGGTTCTTTAAATAAAATTGTCCTATTAAAATTTTTAGTCCATGATAATCATTAATAAAGGTTTAAATTTTGATCTCCATACATGTAAACAACAATAATGTATTTTTTTGGATATCAAAACAATATACGTATGAGCATATAACAGGAGGTCAGTAGGCAATGAGATTCATGAGAGCAAGATGACAAGGAAAGGAAATGCGTGCATATGATGACATGAGAAAACATAATATTAACATTGATAAAAATGTCATGATAAAAACGTTATTATGTATATTTACGTGTACCAATTGTATTTCACAAGAGAAAGAAACAGAGGTCATTACCATTATACATCTGAGAGGTTTGTGATTGATTAGATGAATTTCTTTGTAATATAAACTATTGTAATATATTTTTAGAGTTTATTATAAGGTGCTAATAAATACTGATAAATCTTAGATTATATGATATGTATATCTTAATATCAAATTCAAATTTACTGTCATTTTTCTCACACTAAAATATTTCATGCATTTGCTCTCCATCCTTCAAGGACAAGACATTTGTATTTTATGAAAGATAAAAGATTCAGAGTAAACTTTTATTCTATATTTAATACTCAAAGTTATCAAGTGCAGAATGGAATTTTGTTCATTTTGCAGAATGTGTTATTTCAAGACATTGTGAAGACTTAAGTGCATTCAGTTTTTCTAACTGCTGTAAGAAAACTTCATCTTAGTTTAATATTCTCTAGTTTGAGAAATTCATGGAAATGCTCCATAAAAAAGCAAAACAGAAACAGGAAAAAATAGCTTAACAAGAATAGGCTGTGACTAGAATTGGGTTTTATTGGAATAATACATTAGATATGTAATCAATTATGGATGAAATGTCTGGTCCATATTTTTCCACATCATCTACTAGCGCAGCATCCCTCATGCCAAAATTGATTATAGAAGTAGCACCTTTTCTGTCATAACTGTCTGGACCCAGAAGAATGTGATAACTGCAGAATGGCAATTAGCATCAGAAATCAATCATTCTGAGGCTGTGTTTTCTAGGGCTGATCTAGGAAAAAATCCTCTAATTGACTCTAGGAAATGTGTGTGTGTGTGTGTGTGTGTGTGTGTGTGTGTGTGTGTGTGTGTGTACTAATACATATGTATTGTCTGTTGAATTGAAAACTTGACATTTTCTGATTGTGTCTAAAAACAAAACAAATTCTGTTAAAGCCCTGTAAATAGATGGGTGACTTAGTAACACAAGGCAAGGAATGCATCTGTGGAGTAATTTTTAAATCAGTAGACAATGCTTATTGGCTTTGTTTACTTTGGTTTTGTTTATATATCATATAATAAACCTTAAAATATAATTTATTTTTGATGTTCAAATCATATCTGTTTGTTTAAATGACATGAAATGAAAATAACCATACTTTTATAAAAAAAGTTATTCTACTCCTGGAATTAATGTTTTATTTACCTCACTAAATTAGTAAAATATGTAGTAAAATTTTAATAAAATATATTTAGATATATAATTCCATTAATATTTCTTTGATTATAATATATGGTCCAAAGGTTAAAATTTTACCTTACATTGATCTATTATTTGATGATTGTTTTTTGGGTTTCTGCAATCTGACATGATCCCTTATCTGCCTAATCTGTATAAAAAATGGAATGCTTAGTGCTTTCACTGTAAAAATTAAGTTAAACAAAATCCTTTCTTGTCAGAGCCATAATGTAATACTGCAAATGTAATCTCCCACAAGAAGTATTTGCTCTGACAATAACTAGATGTATTAATAGTTTCTAGTAAGATGTAACAAATAGGCATGAAGAGATTTGTAGAGATGAAACACTAAGCTAAATAAATGTTTAATTTCTTAACTTTTTGGCTAAGAGTTATCAGACAAATGGTGTACTCTTTAAGATTTTACAGTCTGGAAGAGGGTAAAACTAAGCATCCATGCATGTGGTCCAGGAATCAATTCAATTTAGATAGAGCTTCTGAAGCAAGAGAGGTTCCTTCTGCTTCAAAGTTAGAGTGCAAGAAAGAAGTTGTGATTTTAGATGTTGACTTTTATTGATAACTGCCTCCATGTTGTTTGATTTTTAAATACTGCAAAACATCCCTTGGAAAGATTCCACAATTGGTGATAGATTCAACTCAAGTTCAGTGGTTATCTATATATATTTTCTCATCTTTGAATTTAATGCTAAGTCTAATACACTAACATGCATCCAATTTTGATTGACTTTTGTTTGTGTTTGTGGAATGGTGGGTGTAACATAAATACTTTCAAATATTATATCTCATATAACAATTTATGTCTGCTAGTACTGTCTCCATGTCAATGTAGTTAAGGCATTAACTGAGACAACAGTATATAATTGGCTAACAATTAGCAAATTTTATATTCTACTTAAAGTAAAACTTTTTAAAGATGTTATATCTAACACAAACCCAGGTAACATAATTATTAATTTCTTTTTTATTTTTATTTATTTTTCTTCTAATTTTTCAAAAGAATCAGAAAGCCTTATGAACATACTAGTCACAGCTGTTATTATAATTTGAAATGTGAACATACATTTATAACTCTGTGGTGATATGCACAAGAATACTTAATAAGCACTTGTTCTTTTAATCATTAAATAGCTTTCATTCACAGCTTACTTAAAAGGCTTAAATTATGTTTGTTGCTACAGATAACTATAGAAAAGTGTTATCTTTTTATCATTAGCTATACAAATATTATTTTCATATCTCAAAATATAACTTATTTCAATTTTATTGCCACAAATGTGTATCAACTGTGATAATCAAGCTCGCTGAATTAGTTTTGACTGATACATTAGGACAAGTTTTCAAGACTAAATCCTCAACTTTTTCTAAACTAGGTCAGCTTAACTTTGCTCCATTGAAAGTACAAGCTTAATTTAATGGCCATTGTGCATGAATGCTCATCAGTTCTACCAAATTTTATGTCCTTATTTGAGAGATCTACAATATAAAAACATTCTTCCAGAAGTATAAGAATAGCATCTTCAAGGTGAAACGATGAGTTTTTAAATATCTTGTTTTTGCCTTAATTAAGATGTAACAAAATCCACTTGATTCTTTTAAAAAGTTTCTGTGACATTTGCCACAATGGTTATTAAATTAGATAGTAATAGCCCAATATCTGATTCCTGTGTCTTGTAGAAATAAGGAAATTGTGTTGGCTATTTCTCTGCTTTATGAGCTTCTGTAGAAACAAATGTGCTCACAAAATGTACACCAAGAGCTCTTCAATTATATCCCCATTTCCTTTAGCATTCCAGCTCTTAATACACTGTTTTAGGAGTTCCTTGTCTATATTCATTTAATTTCTTCAACATCCCTCAAAAGCTTTCATCCTAATCTAAATAAAATCCTTTTACAAGGGGGAATGGAAGTAGAAACGAATATATTGTGTAAGTGTAATTCCTCCACAGTGGAAGAGAAATTACTTTGCATGCCTTAGCATCTCCTGCAATTTTTAGAATATTACATGTTTTAGTTAAAATAAAAATGAAATCACTTCTTTCCTCTATTTTCTCTATGAGCCTCTATGTCACTATCCTCTATTAAATTCCTTCCACAAACCCCACTCTTATGGCTATATCCTCTCTTTAATTATATGTGTGATACATGCATATACACAAATACTAACAAATATAAACCAATGATTCCTTTTTGCTATTTGTGTGTATATAGTGGGAAGATATGCAAACTGACAAAAATATGCTTCACATCTTTCATCATGATTTTTTTTCTGAGGTGTCTCTAGCCCAACCCTGTTATATTACATCTTGCCTCATCTAGTTAGTGATATGTTGTTTGTCAGACAGGACAGACTAGTTTGAGGATTCTTATCTCTTTATGTCTAGGTAAATTTGTAGAGCTTTAGACAAAGTATAAAGCAAACTACATTATTTTAACTTAAAAGTTACAACACATGAACTTGGACTGGGTGTACTTTGTCGTCTGTAGTGCTGAGAATAAACCTTGGAGCCCCTCACAAATCCTAGTGACTTATCCTTGAGCTATATCTACATTCCTACACATGTCTTAAATTTTTATTGCATAAAAGTGGATATTTATAAAGCTACTATATAAATTGTCATTGTGACTTTTCACATTTTGACCCTCTGAAAGAATACATTTTATATAATGTGAATAGAGAAAGACCTTAATTTTAAATTAAACATTCTTTTACAATCACTGTTAGATGATATTCATATGATGAATATAGTGGTAAAAGCATATGATATTGAACATAGTTTTATTTCCCTGACTTATATTCATGGTTATTTTATTCAGTGACTTTTTCCTCTGTTAGATTTATGATCATGTCCCAATCTATATATGTTTACAATTTTAAAAATTAATTTTGATCCATTTCTTTTCACCTTTTCATTGAAATCTTCAATTTCATTAGCTCTTTTACTTTTACAGTACTTCTTAGATTTTTATTTTATTTTTGCACATTTAAGTTTCACTCTAAGATTTCAATATTATACTTTTTAAATACTGGCATAACACTCTACTATCCTGATATATGCCAAAGCTGAGGATCAAACCCAGGACCTCTCCTATCATAAGCAATGCCTCTGCTAGTAAGGTTCAGGGCATGCTAAAAAACTCAAATTAACTTATCAAATATTCAACAATCCATTAGTTAAATATTTATGACTAATAAATATAATGTGATATTGATGTGTAGTATTTGAAGTCTGGCAAGAAGGAGATTAAATCTCAAGTCTCTCACATACAAGCAGCTGTGAGATATTGTGAACATAAGGTACTTGCTTGGTAGTTCTAATTTTCTGTTTTTGTACTGAAAACACAATAACAATATTAAAAGAATTTACGACATGGAAGGACATCATTGATTCATGGGTGTGATATCTTCTTAAATTATATATATATATATATTACTTTTCATTAATTTATGTCAAAACAAATTAAAAGCAAAACAATCAAACAAAAGAACCCTCACCCCTCCATCTTTCCTACAACACCTTTTCATTCATCCCTGTGGCATCAGGAGCTATGATGTCTCACACAGTATACTACTTTTGTTCAATCAGCACTATCAGCAAAATGTTTATTTGAAGAGTTTGGTTCAATACATCTGGTTTTAAGTACACCATCATTCCTGGATCGTGGGGCTTGGCCCTTGTCAAAAATCCTCTTGGATATCCTGTTGTTGCCCAGAGTTGTAGAAACTCTGTACTTCTGCAGCACCAATCCCTTTGTGCAATACAGCAGTCAAAGATGGGGCAGTTGTTTGGGTGGGCCAACCCAAAGCCCAGTATATGAGTCTGGGTGGTAGTAGAGCTGGTCAATAAGGCCACTGAGTCCACCCCTCAGATCCAGCTATCCTAGGCCCATGCTATTGGGACCTGCTCACCCATGCCTTTGATATGAGTTGGGCCCATGTCTGCAGAGTGTTGAGATCAGCTCTCCTAATGAGAGGGTCACTAATTCTGCTTCTATAGTAGTCACCAAGGGGGTAGGCCAGCTATCCCTGGGACAGTGAGGGGCAGGGCTGGTTCAACAAGGTCCTTGAATTTCAAAACGCATGGTACCTATAAACCCATGAGGCAACATGAGCCATGGACATCCCCCTACCCCCTGAAAGCTATTGGCCACAAACCCAAACTGGGCTCATCTCAGTGACTGTACAGGCTACTCAATTTGGCCTAACCTCCATGGTACTGATGCCATCAACATAGCCACAGGAAACAGCTCAGACCACTGGCATCAACATTGCCTTTGGTGGTATCAAGAACCATAGATATCAAATATAGATTTTGGCTGTTATAGAGCTATGGACCCAGACATGGCCTTTTACTGCAGCCCAAGCAGAGAAATCACCATGGCCTTTGGTGGCAATTCAGACCATTCAGATTAGGATACTTCCAGCAAAAGCATGGCTGTTGGAGACCAATATGGATTTAAGTGTTTGATCAGAATCCAGCCACATTCACAGCTTTCAGTTGTCACTGAAGACTTGAACACCAACACTGACTGAATGCTGTAGGGACATGGACCCAGACATGGCCCTTGAGAACAACTCAGGTCCAATATCATATCCCTAGGATGGTAGGATAAAGCAATATGACCCTGGTAGCATCACAGCCCATAGACATCACCATGGCCACAAGTGGTGTCCCACACCCTTGGCATCACAGTGGCATTGGTAGCAACATGGGACATGAAAATCAACATAGACCCTGGCTGTCACAGATCCAGATATAGGTATAAGCACTAGCCCAGGCTTGGATGTCACTCTGTTCAACAATGACCACCAGCATCAGCCCATGCCTCACAGCCCTTGCTTCTTCACAACTGCCACTTAACATAACACAAGATCCATATCTCTTTATTTTCCCCATTTCACCACCATAAACTTGTTCATCATATTGGCACCAGACTGCCTGCTGTCTTGTGCTGGCAACATGTGGATGTTTCATGCAGACTGGACCTTGAGGACCCAAAATGTCCAGGGGGAGTATTTCTCATGCTTGACCCACCTTGAGTGTAAGTTTTAACTTTTTGATGTATTTTCTCTAAAACAAAATCTTTTTAATACTTCTATTTTTTGTCAGAAGATATCAGAATGTTCTAAAACAGAATAAATAACAATCTTTTGCAATCTGTCTATACATAGTTTTAAACATTTAACTAGTTCTCAAAGGTTCCTATCCATATACTATAAGGAGATATCAAGCTTACATTAGTGTGATTTATGAGTTATTAACAATAAAACAGGCATTCCTCTAGAACTTTTTGTATTTTTTTTTAATCTCTAGTGCATTGTGTCAATGGGTCTTCAATTTCCATATTAATCTGTTTAGCCTTAATTTTCTCTCAAATGCAAATGGGAGAAACTCCACAGGTCTCATTAACCATTTAGCAACTATGATTAATCCTTATACATTAGAAGAAGTAAGTTTAACAATTTTGCATATTGGGTTTTCTTTTATAGGTACTCCAAGTCCTAACATGTCAGGTTGACCATTTCAGAGTAACTTAGTGAAGACCAGGTAACCCAAATTTGAAGTAGTTCTTGAGATAATGTATAGTCTTCTAGAAAAAAATAATGAGTATTATTAGTCAGCATGCTATGTTACACCTTCCTTTACATTTATATCTCCTGTTACAGAATTTGCCATCAAGAACGGTAAATTTAGATGCATCATAGATGAGTTAACACGATAGTGTGAAGTAATTACAATGTACAAATTGAATAGTTGCTCTAAAGATCTCTAAATACCACACAAAGTTGAACACAGCACATTGTAAAGTGTCCAGTGTACAAGACAACAGATGCTAAACATAATATTTTAAAATTCTTAAAAGTGTTAGGGGAGGAGATAAGGAGATGGGGAGAAGAAAGAATGACTGGGAGGGTCAGGACGGGGAAGGGAGTTTGAACATGGATAAAAAAATGAGAGTTTATTCATAGTAAAAAAGGTGTTATTTAACACCATCTTCTCTTGGGTGGAGGAATTCAGGCAAATTTTCTCTGTGTGGTGTTGGCTGTCATGGAACTCATTCCATAGGCCAAGTTGGCTTCAAACTCAGAGATTCAGCTGTCTCTGCCTCTGCCTCCCAAGTGTTGGGATTAAAGATATGTACCAACACTAAACAAAAAACATCTTTTCTTTGTATGGCTATAAATGTATACCAAACACATTGTATTCCAAAACACTAACATTTGGAAACAAAGTAAAATTTCCTTAGAGTATTTTTAATAAAAAATAACTGGATGTAATAGTTAAAATGTTATAAGTAAATTAAAATAGTATATATGAATAATGTGTTGAAATAATAAATACTTCATAATTTATAATTTTATTTGAAATTATCATTCATATTATATGAAATAATTTATTTTATAAATTCAAATCAATTTATAATAAAATGGCCTGAAATATATTTTTAAACAAATTAAATATGGATTATATGAAGTGCTTCAAACATTTTATACATTCTCAAATTTTAGGATGTGACTTTTCAAGTTTTATATACATAGAATCAGTTATTTTGATGTTTAACATTTTATAATACATAATTAATGGGTCATTATTAAGAAATTCAAGAACATTAAAATGTACTTTTGACATCATAGTGCAATGAATCTTCATCTCTGTGTGTAATCCAAGGTTATTCTGTATTTTATGATAATAGAATAATTGATAAATTAAAGAATCTAGATTCTTCAATGACATTGTTTCAGATAGCTAAATTTTGAACCTCATTTTAAAATTATAGCATCACCTAGTTAAAATTTTAGATTGGTTTGCATATTTATAAACACTTCCTTCTAGAAAGGCCTCTTGTTCCTATTATGACATTTTAAATAACTTACATAAAATTTCTTTATGACTTAACTAACAAGAAATACAAAGTTTTTGCTTTCAAATGTAGTTTGTAAAACTTTATAAGATAAACTGAATCTCATAGAAATGAAGAATCATGGGTAGCTGTCTTTCCTCTCTCTGTGATGCTTTCTGTTTTCTTTTTAATGTACTTGCAACTGATGTGTTGTAGTAAGTTTCCTGGTGCCCGTTAGGGCCCGGAGGTTTGTGACCTGGCCCGTGGCAGCTTTTGTCCTCCAAAGAAATGAATCAGACACTTATATACTCTATACTGTTTGGCCCATGTCTCAGGCGCATTACTAGCTAGCTCTTTCAACTTAAATCAACTTATTTCTACTAATCAACCCACCACATGGCTCAGCCCATAGCTTACCTGTATCTCTTACATATTTCTTCTTTGGGGGACAGATGGAGAGTGACTAACTCCACCCATCTCCTACCTGCCTGTCCTCTGATTCTCCACCCACTTCTACGATGCTCTACATAGGCCAAACCAGTCCTTAATTTACAGCATACAGAGAGCATTTCCACCACATCTCCTCTTTTCTGTCTAATTAAAAAGGAAGGTTTCAATTTCCATATAGCAAAATTACAACAGAACAGCTATCAATCAAAAATTACAGTTATAATATCTAGTCTATTTGTAATTAACAAAATTAAAGAGAATATTCCATTATCTACCTTATCATTGTGAGTCTAAAGTTTCATATCTAATATACCTTTTAAACTAAAAGGAACTATATCTATAATTATTTAACCTTCAGCCACATCAAAGACCACAGAAGGATATATTATTATACAAATAAACACAAAGTACAAGCAACTTCGAAAGTCTAGAAAATGACAGAGATGACACCTGTCTGCCTGGACAGTCACCCAAGGTTCCTTTGTAATGTTGGAGCATCTATCTTCAGCCTTTATGGCCCCAAATTTCTGGTATACCTTCAGTGATGCAGGAAATATGACACAGTCCATCAGTTGCTTCTCCTTCTGTCCAGAAGGATGCCTGGCAATTTTTTCTGCAAAGCAAGAACTCGAAGAACCATCTTGGTTTGTTCTGCCAAAGTGGAGAGGTCACTTTCCTCTATGGTACCTGTATGTCCAGTTTATACAGCATACTATCAAACAGTCAATACCAGGACAGTTTCTTGTCCAGTGGCTAATTGTTGCCACAAAGTAAATTCCACATGAAGTTTCTTCAGTGCCCATCATTTTCCTGAAATACATTGGTGCTGCCAGGAGCAGACCTGTCTCACTGTCCAGAAATGTCTAAGTTCTTAAAATATTTTAAATGTCATATTCTGCATGTCTTTGAAGTGTTTGAAGACTACCTAACTAATTGAAATATATCTTTATATACCTACAAAAACCTCACTAGTATAACTACAAGGTTGGTTATCATAGATAACTATTAATCTGCATTTCTCAATTACACATTACAATTTTAAATGATTTACATCAGCATCATGCCTTAAGAGTAGAAAAATACATACAGCATAACAAAATTGACCTTAAGTTTATATCAATAAACCAAAATCCACTTATCTTTTCTAATAATTCCTATATCATATCCTCCTCCCCCCCATTTTTTTTTTAAGATTGACTATGACCACTAACCATTTATAATGAAAACAAACATTAATAAGTAATATTTTGGGGAAATTGGACATAGCTTTCTTTCTTTTACTACTTCCTGATGTAAAAGGATGATGATGATCTCATGGGGTTTTGAAGCTGGATCATCTCAACTGGTCATCTTGGAAGCTCATCTTCCCATCAGAGAATTTCAGGTGCCCTTGGCAAATAGAACCACATTTGCCTAGAACCAATCCACAGGTTTTGATCTTCTCTAGAGACAAAAGCAGAAACTCTTTTCCCAAGTAACATATTCTTATAAACAGAATTCCAAGTTAAGATATCTTTGAAGTATATGTATTTATTTAACTTAGCAGCCTTAGCAATCATTTGTCTCTCTGCAATTAGCTCATTAAAAGTTAAAAAATTAAAAGAAAATACAATAACCATAATCCATACTCTCTGTTTATCTGCCATCTGTCGTGGCTTTTTTTACCTTTATTTCCTATTTCTCTTTCTTAAAGGGCTTTCTCTACCATCTTTTCTCTTTCTCTCTCTCTCTCTCTGTCTCTCTGTCTCTGTCTCTCTCTCTCTGAAACTTATGTGTATTTTACATAGATTGTACCCCATTTAGAGGTTTTGTGAGTCTAAATCTGTTTTATTGAGAATACTTAATCATTTTCTAACCCAAAAAGCTTATAAAATGTTGGTATCACTGTAATTGCTGACTCCGCCCCTTTTGGTGGTGTTTCAATATGGCGGAGGAGCCCACTGCATCTCTGCTGCTGCCGTCTAACAGAGCATACTCAGGAGATGCTGCTATCAGAAAAAAATGTTTTTAACTCTGTTTTCTTTCTGTTCAATATAAGCATAAACCTTAAATCAATAACAATTATGCCAAGTCTTTCATGAAACGTATGAGTTTAAGCTGTGAGCCAAAAACGCGCCATTTTTAAATTTCCACCTGAGCACCGCACCGTCTATGTACCATAAATCAATTCAAATATGCAATTCAGAAAACCACTTTTGGCTCTGTTTCAATGATCTAGAATGCTCTTTAAGCTTTTTAAACTTTCTTAAGCTTTATGCGGGTGTTTGCCCACGTTGGGAAGCCATCTATTGTAAAAAGTTTTTTCCTGGCCTGTTTGGGCACGGAGGTTTGGAACCTGGTCCATGACTGCTTTTGTCACCCAAAGAAATGCATCAGACACTTATATATTTTATACTGTTTGGTCCATGTCTCAAGCACCTTACTAGCCAGCTCTTTCATGTTACTCAACCCAGTTCTATTAATTTGTCCACCACATGGCTCGGCCCGTGGCTCACCTGTGTTCCTTACATGCTTCTTCTTCGGGAGAAAGATGGAGACTGACTAACTCCACCCTTCTCCTACCTGCCTGTCCTCTGATTCTCCACCCACTTCTACGGTGCTCTACATAGGCCAAACCAGTCCTTTATTTACAGCATACAGAGAGCATTTCCACCACACTGATGAGTTTATAATTTGAAACAAATTTTATTCCAAAAATACTGTTGCACAACTCTGCATATTAAACCAAGAAATGAAAAAGAATTATAACAGAAAAAGAGCTACACAAAACTAGAATGTTCTTTTGAAAATGAATATTTGTAGTTATAAATTTTTGGCTTGGCCTAGCCCCAATTCCAGATGTGAAGTCATACAGCCCCTTAGTTCCAAATAAACATACAGAAATTTATATTAATTATAACCTGTTTGGTCTATGGTTTAGTCTTACTACTTTCTATCTCTTATACTTTATGTTAACCAATATTTCTTATTTATGTCTAGCCATGTTACTTGATAACTTTTTGTTCAGTGCAACATTCTCATCCAGGTTCCTCTGCGTCTCAGTATCCTCTGTTGCTCTGCTCTTCAGTTTCCCTCCATTTTCTTAGTCTAGTATCTGGCCTAGCTGCTTGCCCAATCAGCATTTTATTAAACCAATACAAAAGAAAACTATTTACAGTGTAAAAAATTGCAGTCTCATATCAGATGAGAATTTTGGATAAACCCCTTTTTGCTATTATTAGTTTGTGAATAGCTTTCAAAAATAAGGAGAAGAATTAAACCTTTGATATGCTCTACTCCCATATAAAGATTCTGCTCAGAGCCCTCAATTACATCAAAAGTACTAGGGAAGACAATCAGGTCAAAAATGTACAAAGTGGCACTAATGAAATAATTTGTGAACAAAGAACTTGCTGTTATTTCTGAGGATTCAAGCACATAGATTAGGTATACCAGGTGTGGTAGCATAGTTCTATGACCTCAGTGTTGATGGGCATGGGAGATAAATGAATCTCTGATGTTTACTGTTCCAGCCATCCTCATCAATCAGTGAACTCTGTGTTGAACAATAGGTGATATGATTAAAATGAAGTTGATATTGAGTAATAGAGAACACACATGTTGACCTCTAGCATCTAATCACATGTGTATACATACATACACAGGTACCACATACATCTATGAAAGAACAACACTTAAATAAAAGCAGAGAAATATTCATACTTACTCCACTTCTCTCTCATATTTAACCAGGTTGTTATTATTTAGTGTTAATGGCAGTGTGTAGTAATAATTTTCTGGCCTGTCAAGTTGTGGTCCAGACCCACAGACCTGCAGACCTGCAGATCCACAGCCCTACAGTCTCACAGAAACACAAAGAAGCTTACATTAATTTTATGCTGATTGACCTAGGGCCCAAGCATATAACCTTCTAACTCTTTACTCATAAACTAACCCATGATTCTTATCTTGTTCAGCCATGTGGGTTGGGATCTTTTCTCAATAGCAATTCACTTATTTCCTCTCTATCTCACTGACATCTCTGCCCTGCTCTTCCTGATCCCAAAGTTTTCTTAGTCTAGTTGGTCCATACATACTTTCTGTCTGCCTTCAGCCAATCAGTGTTATTAAACCAGTAGGCAGGACAATTATTTACAATGGAACATGGCACAGTCACTCTACACCAGTGTTACTGATGTTTGGTTTATTTTATTAATTTATTTTTACAAGTTTTGTTGTTGTTTTTGATTATTTGTTTCTTACAATTTGTGAGTTAGCATATGGCTGTGGCTAATGTTAGAATAATTTTGTTCTTGTCTGTCTTGAAATTTCTGGGTTTATGCCTCCATCAAGTCCCTGCCTCTGATCAGTTTCTAGTATAAGTTCTTCTTAGCAATAAATTTAGAAACTACTGAGGACTAGGTATAGGTTGAACTCTGCCAGATCCATGTCACTTGTCTCATTGTTTACAAGGTTTTATTTATTTTAACTAATTAATTTATTTATTTTGGTTTTTTGAGACAAGATTTCTCTGTCTAGCTTTGGAACCTGTCCTGGAACCCATTCTCTAGTCCAAGCTAGCCTCAAACTCATGGAGATCCATATGCCTCTACCTTGTGAGTGTTGTATTAGAAGTGTGCACCACCACTGCCTAGCTTATTTATTTTACTTACTGCATACTTATAGGAAGAATTTTGTGGGGTGAATGAGAAATTTTATGTTTCTTAGTAAATTGTATGTTTCCTATATAAAAAAGTTGATTATAACATAATAAGAATGTTTTTATTGCCAGTGTACATACAGCCCTGGAAAGATCCAGAAAAAGGTGTTGCATGATCTTGGAAGCTAAGTGAATTCCATCTGGAATCTGGTTGATAATCAGTTTTTTGGAACTATCTCATTAAGCTTAGGCTTCTCTCAAACTTGCTATATAGCTGAGGCTGGCCTTTACTTCTTGATTCTTCTCTTTCTTCCTTGAAGTACTGGTATTGCAAAACTGAGCAACCAGACCTCTAATGCACACAATAACAGTTCAGCTTTGTAATGCAAAGAACAGGATTTTTTTTGATGGGGGTGACGATAATGAATAATGTCAAACAAGCCATGGTGAAGACATATGAAAAACGTAATGACTAATGAAATGATTTTATTTTTTCATCCTCTTAAGCCTTTTCTTTCAGAAAGTCTTTAATCTTACTTTCTACCAATGTGTAAGACCTGCTAAACAACAGACTCATATTGCATATGAGCACATATAACACACTAGTAGATTGACACTGTTGATGGTTCCTACTGATATGTTTAAGTTGTCACAGGCCTTGGACTCTTCTTGTTAAATTTTCATCCCTGATTGATTAGATGCTAACTTATATTCAGTGATGTAAGAAATATTTATAAAAATATAAAAGCAATTTGTGGAGTAAAAGCTTTACAAGTATAATTAAATAGCAAAAAGAACAATATCTTCTCCCTGTATTTATAAGTGATTTTCAAATACTTAATTTATTCATAGGCTCTCTTGTTGCAGAGTTCATTGAGGTAAGCACTAATTTATAAAGGTGCAATTTATTTAGCGTTGAAAAAGATACAAATAATAATCCTGTCAGTGATTCAGAGAGGAAAATAGATACCTTGAGACAAGGCAATTGTACAATTTTCCATGCTTGCAAAGAAAAATACTGCCATTTTGCATGAGTAGCAAAAAGTTTAATTTCTAATTTATTATCTAAATCCTGCCTCTTTTTACTCAGTTAAATTAGCTTAGTGGTTGATTCTCTTGTGGTTTTGCATCCCATTGTTTTAATTCAAGGATGCTTTGAAATCAGCTGGAGATCCACATACAGGCAATGATTTCTTAGGTTGATCACAATGGAGAAATGATCCTCATTAGCTAAGAAAAAGATATTTCAAAAGTCGAAGCTAGATTCTAAGAGTTTCTGCATGTAAGAGAGTTTCATTAAAGTGCTACAGCAATATAAACTGTAAAACAAAATGCTTCCAAATAGTTCATAAATATTTAAGGTAAAAAGCATATCTATATTGTAGTTATGATTTGTTTCTTGTTTTCCTCAATTTTAATGAAAAATGAAGCATATCAATACCAGTACATTTCTGTCACTTTGGAAAAGTGAATGGTATAGTTTTTGATCTTATTCAAACACAGGGCACATAAGAAAAATAAAATAAAAATGTCTCTCTAGGAACTGTGGGCCCTATTTGGTGCCTATCACTTTCAGTGAGGAAAGACCTCTACAAGTCTGAATAGTTAAAAAATATAGTTTATGAGTAGTGACAGTGAAACAAAACTCACATCCTGAACCTCTAGTTGAATTTCACTTGGAGCAGAAACACTTTCTTTGGTTCAAATTTTATCTGCCTAGAGATGCTGTGTAACACTGAATATGAGTAAATAGGACAGCTGTAAAATTGTCTGGATTCTAGGATATTCATTGTATAAATCTTCACATGCACAGAGAGAGAGAGAGAGAGAGAGAGAGAGAGAGAGAGAGAGAGAGAGAGAGAGAGAGAGAGAGAGATCGTTCGCATTATGGTAAAGAAACTTTTAAAGGATAATCAAACATTAGGACTTTGTATAGGACCTTTTTTAAAAACTTATATTCTTCTAGTTAAAAAATAATAATAATAACACCTTTGGTCCTGGGCAGAGATGTGGAGTTCTGATCTACTTCAAGGATTTAAACATTATGTACTCCTGGCTCCTTCCTTAAGAGCTAACAAACTAGGCCCTTCAATCTTCAGACTATGTGTAGCCCACAGTAAGTCAGAATCACACAAACACACACATACTGATAAAGGGCTAGAGCACTAGTTTCTGTTTCAGAGGACTGGATGGAGTTTAGTTCCCAGCACCTGTGTCTGGTTGCTCATGTTGCCTGCAATTCCTGCTCCAGAGCCTCTAACATCCTCTTCTGGCTTCCAGATACCTGCACAGGGGCGTGTGTGCGCGCACGCAAAATGTCCAACGGTTTCTGAAAGGAACCTACAATACTTCTGTCATTTTGTACTGTGTATTTGTGAAGCAGCATTGTCAGAACTGATCTAAAAAAAATTCAACCCTGAAAAACAATGGAGATTCTGAGAGTCAGGCAGTATCACATATTTAGCTGGTACTTAATACTTTATGTAAGAATAACCAAAGATGTTCATCCCATCACTGTGTAACTTTGCTTTCCTCCCTAATAAATGACAAAACCATATATATAGCAAATATTTGTTTTAAAATAAATTTCTTTATGATTTATTATCCATAAAAAAATAAAATAAAGGATAATCAAAATAATCCATTAGAATTCAATGTTACCTGACTTTCTTGTAACTTACCGTGTTAAGTTTTAGTTAATTGTCAGGGAAGGACGTAGTGTGGAGCCCATTTGGGGAACAGGCAATCTAACCATAACAATAAGGAATTATTCTCCCTTTCTAATTAGTAACTAACTATTACATGTACTCTGTGGTCAGAGCTTCAGAGAGGTCTCTCTTCATTCAGTCTGAATTTTGGCTGGCTGGATTTTGTGTAGAGTTAGTACAGGTACCTGCAGCTATTGTGAGTTTATGAAATGAATGACTAAGTCAGAGCCAGAAAGCAGTTTTTCAAAACATTTCTATCTTCTGGTTCTTACACTTTTACAGTCTTTTCTACTTAGCATCTTCTATTACATTACCCAAACAAGTTGCTAAAGATGTACCATTGAGTACTGAACACTTGTAGCGATATTTCTCTAAATTATGATTAGATATGTGTTTCTACAATATTCACTACCAAAAGCAGAAAAAAAAATCAAAACAAACAACATTCAACGAGGTAAGCAGTCCAAGATTATGAGCATAAATAAATGTGGGAGTCAAATGGAAAACATAACCATTTAGTAAATAACAACAGTGAAGTTCAACTCTGAGGCTTAGGACCTCTTCTTTGATGGGAATTTGGGATGCCAGGCATAAATTACTCCATCTCAAGCATGTCCCCAAAGGAAACCACTTAGTCTTTCATAGCAATGTGCCTCAATTATACTGTTATTATGTCTGGCACATTAATATTATCTCACATAGGACACAATACTGGGTATCCCCAGGTATTCTGCCTAGTACTTTCTGGCACTATGAAAGTTAGAAAGCATAGAGGAAAATAGTATATCTAGTTTTTGCTTAAGGTAGACTGTTTTTAGAAACAGTTTCATAGCACTGGGCAAGATCAAATATGGATTTAGCAAGCGTGGGTGGAAGCTTAATACAAGAACCGAATTAATAATAATAAAAAGCACCCTGAGGAGGGACCTCACTAGCCATAGTAAGAAGAAATGCCGAGAGTGGTGTGTTATCATCACATTCCTGTGGAGATTTTCAAAAAGTTGAGTTTGATAAGCTACAGAAATATGGTTGTAGTTCACAACTTAGAACCTCTTAACCTCTCTGAAGCAGAACTTAATTTTCAGATATCAAGGGTCACTATGCTCCATACTGAACCACAATACAATTTTCATTATGGGAAAATGTGTAGTTTGCACATTGGCTACAAAGAGTATAGAACTTGTAAAACAATCCTGTAAACAGCACCCTATTGTTACTGAATGCATTTTGTTAAGTAAAAGAACATACACATCAGTACATAAAACTGGAATTCTTAATGCAACCTTTTATAGTCCAAACAGTAAAACCGTCTCTAATATTCTCAGGCTAAATTTCTGTAGAAGAGACTCATTTTCTGAAAAACTACAGTAGAATTTTGTATGTTTTGTTTATTTTCTCTTTTTGCAATGGTTTCACTGAACCCTGGATTTGTTTCTGTTAGGGTTACTCTATCACTCAGCTACAGCCCTAACACCTACAGTTTTGTCCATGCTAAATAAGAAGAAAAATCATCACCCTTTCAAAGTAATATTAATAACTTTGTTGCATTCAAGTGGTTATCTTTTGATGCATTTTAATTTAATAAATACTCCGTCCCTTTCAAGAAACAGAACGTATGGGTGTGGGTTAGGACTATTTTCACAATTACTTTTAGGTTAAAATCCTTTTGGCAAAATGATGCTCTACAATTTTAACCTCTTCTCTCCTAAGCTTTGGCTCCTTTGAAAATCCTTTTGTATGTTTATTAGGTATTCAGCATAGTTTTCAGTTTGTAAGAATATACTTTTCACTTGTTTCACATGTGTGCTCCTCTGAGAACACAATGCATATTACTAAAGTAAAGCATCATATGCCTCTTCTGCTTCAGGTGAAAATTCCTCATAGAGAGTCCTCAAAGCTCCTGGGATCATAGTGAAATTCTTTGAAAGTGAGTCCTGCAGGGGAAGCTGCTATCTTGAAACTGATCAGGGCTAACATTCCTCAGAGAGTTGTTCAATAACCCCACAAAAAATAACAAGCAAACCAAAATTATTTGTTAAAATTAAATTTAAAAGGCGTCAGTCTACCATGAGCCCTGTAAGTCAATGGAATAGTATCATCATTGTCAAATTGATATAATTTTAACTATGTATTTCTAGAGTTTTTTTCTATTAGCCCATCTGCCTGCTGTGTATGCCATTATTAGCAACTCACACAGGTATAAAGATATCAAGAAACAGTGATATTTCCACTGCAGTTTTCTGCAAAGGAATCTGGAGCAATGTGAATACATTAAAAGGATAAGGACAGATTCTCATGAAAACTTGATTCTTCTATCTTTACTTTTACAGTTAAAAAAAAACCCAAAAAACAAAGAGCATTTTACTCATTTTACACTAGAACTGTGCTGGTTTGAGAAACTGCATATGTAGCAATTTAATTGGCTTTTTGAAATTATGCTAATGGAGCAAGGAGAGTGTTTCCTTTAGAATTTGTTTTATTTCCTGGGCTGGGCATACAAGAATTTGATGGTGAATTAGTGGGAGGAAAGTTGAATGCTCTATGCAGGCCATTGCTACACATTCCTTCTCTCAGCATGTACCTGCTGAGGAATCATTTACCGAAGCACTGTGTAAGGAGGAGTTATAACCACACTACTGGAATACATAGTGCGGATTTTTTCTAACACATACTTGAAGTTTTATCCTTGATAATTTAGATCTATGTTGCTATGACCTATGTTGGCTGCATCTTTTAAATAATCAACTACTCTAATGTAGGAGGACCACACTGTACACCAAGTATGGATATGTGTATTTTAGAGTGATATAGGATCATTTAGTAAAATTTCCTACAATAATATTTACTTTTTTTCATACCTGTCTGACATTAACATTTGATTGCTTTGCTTAGAATTCTTCCTCCAAAAATCTACGTTAAAATGTCATGTTTGGCATTCAATTATAAGATTGCAGATCAAAGAAGATAAACCTGCATCATAGATGACGTGCTTGAAATTCAGTCGATTTTACTTTTCATGGCTGCTGTGTTCTGGAAGAACTCAATTTTTTTCTAAGTACTTCTAAAGTATCTAACATTTGTAATAATTATGAGTTAATTTTGTATGGTTTTATTCACATGTATATGTTCAATAAAATGTGTTGTCTATATGTTTTATTATATAAATATTTGTTTCTTTATTTCTTGTATGATTATTTATATTGATTCATCTGAATGTTTTCTTAATCTTACTATCACACTCTGTAATTTTTAACTGTCCATTTTCCTCTCCATACATTTGTTTTGACTTATTAGTGCTACTACAAAATTGGGTTATGTACAAGTGAAAATCTACTAAAGTGGGATTCCTAAACATTATGCAGGATTTTTCTCATTTTTTTAGTGATGGTATTATAATTTTTTTCCAGAAATTGAAGAAAAATCAGAAAGTTGTTGCCTATTCACTACATTAGTGTGGGCCTCTATGTCATATTTGTCTTTAAATTTTGGGTCTTAAATTCAAGTATCTTCATTTTCAACCAGTAGTTTTGGTATTTGGTATATGAGGAGGGCTTTTTTCTCTACTATGGACATCCAATTTATTCAGCATCATTTGTTAAGAAGTTGTCTTTTTCTCCATTTTGTATTTTTGGCACCTTTGTCAATTATCAAATGACTTTATATAAAAATCTTACATTCTTTATCTCATCAGGGCTTTAATCTAGTTTTTAAGTATTCTGAATATTCTTAAACCTTTTTTCAAATGTATTCATTATGACAATCATGTGTTTATTCTCCTTTATTTTATTTAATTGGTTTTTGTATAGTTGCTGGTTTACAAATATTTGACTAATTCTGAATTCCAGAAGTAAAATCAACTAGATTTTGTCAAGTTTGTTGTTGTTCTTTATTGTATGAGAAAAGTTCATATAGTCCAGGATGGCATTAAACTCACTATGTAGCTGAACTATACTACCTTGGGCCTCCTCATCTCAAATGTTGCATTTCAGTGTGTGACATCATGAGCAAATTGATTGTGACATGACCTTCTAGTGTGAAAGTCCTTTTTAAGGAGTTGCACATGTATGTTTTCAGTGAAATTGACCTGTAGTTTCTGATGTAATTTTCAGTTGAATTTGGCTACCATCGTCACATTGGCTTATAAGGATAATGGTCATTACAGTTTATGTGAATGAAGGACCTTGGCAGACCAGAGCCAAGGAATGCTATAGAGATCATACCATGCAAGAGACCTCACACAGATATTTACTACAGAATAGGGAGGCCATGCCAGAGCAGGGACAAGAGAGAGAGTGCAAAAGAGACATATAGACAGAGACAGGGAGAGATAGACAGAGCAAGAAAGCAGTGATTGATAGCAGGTATCTTTTAAAGAGCAAGCCTGTTGCATCTGATGGCCAGTAGTATGGTTGCTGAACCAGTCACTGTTGGGAACTTGAGAGAACACCTGGTGTCTAGGAGTTGAAATTATTCCTTCTTTCTCTTTAATAGAATAGTATTCCAAGCAGGTTAAAAAATATGCATTTATTAAAAACATTCATTGAATTTATGTTTAATTTTGCTGTCTAAAAAATCACCAGTTTTTTCAGAGTCTTCAATTTATTGAAACAAATTTACAATGTATATCCTTACGATTCTGTGGAATTTCATTCATATCTGTTATAACATTTGGCTTTCAAATTCTAGTTTTATTGAAGTAGACCTTTCCTTCTTTGTTTAATTTGGTTAAGAATTTGCCAATTGTTTTTAATATTTAAAAAATAAATAAACTAATAAAAAATAAGAGGGGCAGTACTTGTGTTCCAAAGCTGTCTTCTGCATCTTTGTGTATAATTTGTTGTAGAAGGATCCTTGTGTGTCCTGAGAATCTAACTCATATATTAAACTGTGCCTTAAATATTGTTACCGATGACCCAGAATCAACCTTGTATTATTCTTTAAATCATTGTTTTATGCACATGTACATTCCAATTTTACATTTCTTGTTTTCCATTAAGTGAATGATTAGTATATTTCTGTTAATAAATACTATTGTTAATGTAGATATGCACAACTATGAACTATTTTCTTGGACAATTAATTTACTTTTGTGTAGGGACCACCAACAAATTTTTTGACTTCTAAGATTTAGCAAGACAATTGTCATTCTATTCATGGTAAGCTTCATGTCAAGTAATATTTTATTCTTTTTGTAAGTGTTGGGGACACCATAAAATTAGATATAATCTTAAATTTAGAGACATGGTATTTTAAATTTTGAAAATAATTATTGTAATTTATGATTAATACAATGGGAATATGGCTTAATGGATAAAGGCACTTGGAACCCACAATCATGAGCAACATTTAATTTCTGTGACACATAGGATTAGAAAAAAAGAAAGTAGGGGGCTGGAGAGATGGCTCAGAGGGTAAGAGCACTGACTATTCTTCCAGAGGTTCTGAGTTCAATTCCCAGCAACCACATGGTGGCTCACAACCATTTATAATGACATCTGGTACCCTCTTCTATATACGGTATACATAATAAAGAAATAAATCTTTTTTAAAAAAGAAAAAAGGATGTAGTCAAAATATTGTTCTCTGACTGTAAACTCCACATGTGTACAATGCAATATATATATTTACACCCCTATACATATAATAAGTAAATAAATAAAGTACACACACACACAAATATATACATGCAACAACAAAACAGCAAACACACATACAAATAAAATTAATGGGCCTGTTTTATGTGAATTTTCTTTTACATTTTTAGAATATAATATCCCTTACAGTTGTTTTGCTGTTTTTTTTATATCACATATTAAATGTTATAAAATAGTTATTTGATGTTAGCTACAATATTATTCCTACCAAGTATTTAGTTTTTCTCACTCAAATTTATTAACCTAGAACTAGTTTCTGAAAATAAATATGGTGAAAATTTTTTTATCAGTATTATTAGTGTAATTTCAGTTCTTAAAATAAAAGAGAGGGAGTAGTGGTATACACCTTTGATGCCAATGCTAAGGAGAAGAAGCAGGAAAATCTCTGTGAGTTCAAGACCCACCTGGTCCACAGAGTGTGTTCTCAGACAGCCAGGGCTACACAGAGAAACCTTGTCTTAAAAACCAAATATAAATATGAGAGTTGGTCTCGGTTTATCAAATAAATAAGATCTAGATTTCTAGATGTGGACAATATTAAGATTTTTATTACAGGATTCTTTGCTTTGCATTGGACTGATTTGAGCATTATTAAATCTTTGAAACTTACGTAGTAGATATTAGAAATAAGTTGGAACTTACTCCAGACATAAAAAGAAAACTATTTTCTTCTGTCTTTAAGTGGTATGGAAATTTGTCTTCAATGGAAAACTATTGATAAATACATAAGTAAGCATATTTCATAATGGATCTCTTTTCTAGAATGAATGCAGCTGCAGGGGTTATTTTCTTTTTTAAGTTACTCTCCTTCATTTTTCTTTTGTTTTTATTATATTGCAATGAAGTCAGCATTTTTTTATCACACAAAGATTTTACATCTAAGGTGAAATTATGTTAAATGAATGTCAGTATCTTGATTCTAGAACACTAAATATTTACAAAACTCCTTATACATCATAAGTGATTTTACATGCTGAGGAAGTATTTTATAATAACTCAAGTATAGTATTCTTAAATAAATCTCTTATAATTCCTTGATGAAATTGAACTGTAGCAGTTAGCATTTGCAAATAGTCAATCATATCATCACTCTACAGTAATAAAATGCTGAGAACTTTATAAATAGTTCTGTGTACAATATGTGCGAATAAGTGAAAGGTCAACTTCCAAAGTTAAGCATCAAATAAAACATACTTATTGTTATATATAAATATTTACTAATAAAAAACTAAGTCTTTATGATCACAAACCTCATAGACATGTGAGAAAAAACGAAGATGTCATCTGTTAGATAATAAAATGAGATTTACAGAAATATCAAATTTTGTTAGGAAAACAATAAGGCATTTTTTTTATTCTGTATTGTGTTTAATTCAGCATACCTTAAGAAAATGCTCAGTGGCTTTTGAGTATGGGACGGATGGGTGATCAAGTTCACTATACTGACACACAGGAAAAATGTAAACCTTATTACACTTTATGCTTAAAATCCTTCACTGAAGGAAAATTTCCATCCCACCTAGAAGACAGATGACAATGCTTGGAGATATTTGTGTTTCCATTTGAATGTGATTTTTTCCATATTTGTTTAATTTTTCTTATTAAGTGTGTGAATTTGTGCATTTGTATGTGTGAAGAGTGTATGTCATTGGGTGAGTGTAGGGGCCAAAGAACAACTTCAGGAGTTTATATTTTGTGTCAGTGGATGAAATTTGCAGATTGAACTAAGGATGTCAGACTTGTGGCAGTGCCTCTAACTGCAGAGCCATGTTGCAGCCCTAAAAGTAGCTTTAAGTATAAGTGAAAATTATTACTCTAAAATAAAACAATTATTCAAATGAAATGTTATTTACTAAATTACAACTTACATAAAATAAAAAAGATTTTGTGAATGCACACATCATTTAAAACACAAAAATAACCAATACTACTGAATTTTACATTTTTTTAAATTTTTATAACCTTTCCTAAAATACTTAGGATGAAGACTAAAAACAAAAATCAGAGAAAAGATAAACCATTTGATAGTTTATCTGAATAAGACTATCTTGTGAACTGACAAACATCAAACTAGACTAGTTTGTTGCTTTGATGACTTTAAAAGCAAATATTACAAAGGAAATGCAGAAGTAAAATAATCTAATTGATTGTTTAGTTACATAGTTGCCTTTTTGTTCTGTCTTGTTTTCATGTGGGTGAAGGTCAGTTGACAGGTTTGATTGACAAAGATTACATTCTGCCATCTTCTCACACATTTACTAGATGATCAAAGTTGTGTTTCCATTGTGTTTAATATTGAAAACAATATTAAGGCTATTCCTATGGTTAGCTGGTTTCTTTTTCCATAAAAATTCTGGGGTCTGGCTTCTACTTTAAATTTTAGCTTAACAATTAATAAAACATAATTTTGTGCTAAGTCTATGTATTTAAAACTTGGACTTTTTCTTACTTCTGCAGGGTAGACAACATAATGAATGTTTGGCTCATAGATTCACAACCTATCATCACAGAAAACATAGTGACATTTTATTTTGGTAGCTGTCCTTTCCTCTTTGTGTCACTGAGCAATATACTCTGCATTTAATAGAGGTTGATTACTCCTGGATCCCGCTGTATGTCTACAGAAATAATCCAGGTAATGAAAGTGATCATATGTGGAGTGAGAATATTATCCAAATTGACCTCATGCAGGTAAAGCTATGCTGTTGGATACTGTTGAAGCCAATACTTGCCAAGAAAATACAGATATCTTATGGATATAGGAGGAGAGTGTCAGAGAATTCAAGAAGTGATAAATAGATTAATGTATTCTCTGTTTCTATAACTAAACACTTGATATTGGACAACTTAAAAGGAAAATGAATTTATTATCTATCATTCAGGAGACTGAGAAAATTGAAAGTATGAATGTATTTCTTGGTCAATTACTTGTTTTTGTATAAAAACCCAATATATGGCATCAGAAACTATGATTTCTTTGCACTGCTATAAGGGAAAAAACTCAACACAAAGCAACATCTGGAAGTAAGAGCTTATTTTTGGTTGTGAGCCTAGCCTTTAATGGCTGAGCCATCTATATTTTTTATGTTCTAGGTATTTTAGAGAAAAGAGACACAGAAAACAAAATAATTTTCATTATTTAATATTCCTATATAAGAACAAACTAACTACAACTATTGTAAAATTTGAAGCTGTGATTATCAAGTTACTCCCTTTAAGATAGCCCCAAAGCTGTAACTTTTTAAAAGCAATTCCAATACAAATGTGTCTTTCATATAGTAATAGATGTAGATAAATTAAAAAATAAGGAGCTTATTTTGGTGCACATTTTCAAGGATTCTATTTCACTGTCAGCTTGTTTCATTGCTTTTGGGCTCAAAATATGAAGGAACATCATAGGAAAACCTGTGTAATGGAATGATGAAGCTAATTATTTATGTGATGGTTAGTGAGGAAAGAGAATGGGGGATAAATATACAAACAGAACAGAGGTCAAGACAGATGATTTTTTTTCTAGCCTTTGGAGATGTATACTTTATAGTCAAACCTCCAGTGATTTACTCCCTCCAGCTTGGTTCTAAAATTGTAATATAGTGTTAAGCTATGAATTTATCTTTTAATTTGGTTAGATTTTAATGATATGTTTACAACAGCCGCCAACTGCTGTCCAACTCTTTAGCATATGGCTTTTCTGGGACATGACACAAACCATAAAGCATGTTGAGACAGAGAAACCCTGATACCAGCCTATCATAAAGCCAGCAATGCCATCATAATTGTCTCATTTTCTTGGCCTCATCTAATGTTATTACCATTAGAAGGCTACTCTTTCACCTCTCATCAATTTGAATTTTAGAATTATGTTCCCAATACAGGAACTTTTGGGTAACACATTAGAATCACAGGATTACATAGCTATTCTAAAGAATCTATAGAAATTGATGTATAAGAAACTCCCTTTCCATTGTCATGAACTTCAATTCATGGTTTGTTAGTGGACAGTTTTGCTTCATGAACTGAGAAAATGGAAGGCAAAGTATTCAAGATGTATGGATCAATTTTGTTGTCTATTCAATAGAAGAGAAAAATTTGATGAAAATGTTGAGGATTGTTTTGTGGATATAATTTTGACAAACTGTATTTACAACACCTAATTTTTGTTATACTAAGTATAAACTATAATATATGATGAAATCTTCTGTATAAAGATTAAAATGTTAACCACAGTATTTAAGAATAACAGTCTATGTGACAGAAAGGACATAGTTGTGACATTCACATGCACCACAGGCTGATTAAACCTAAAACCAATATTACTCTAAATCAAATCTTCTTTTAGGATTTTTTTCCAATCAAAAACTTTTTTTTTATTCAAGCAAATTTAAATTAATTATAAATTTCTGGTTTTATTATGTCAGTATTTTATCCAAGCATTAAAAAGCAAGTCATTAAAAAACAAAAGACTAATTCATTTAAGAAATTCTTGCTCTGAATGAAATGTTATAATTTTTAAAAGTATTTATGCATACTAAAACATGGACATGTGACATGTTTCTATATTTTCCTACTAAATATTTAATATT
Source organism: Sigmodon hispidus (assembly GCA_004025045.1). NCBI lineage: Eukaryota > Metazoa > Chordata > Mammalia > Rodentia > Cricetidae > Sigmodon > Sigmodon hispidus. The sequence continues at coordinate 246,987 of PVIH01000487.1, forward strand.
GAGTCAATATTCAATACTTGAGAGGAGAAAATATTTTCAATCTTTTTCAAAATGGGTTTTGATTTTATAATCCATCACTAATGTGAATTTATAAATAATATGAATTTTTATAAAATATAAAATATATACTACAATAGTTGAAGTATGTTTAGGACATTTAAGAAATTGTTGAAAATTCTAAATAATAAACTTGTTATCCTAATGATCAGATTCAAATCACAACTACCAGATAGTTTTCCATCCTCTTTATTCTCTGATTGATGCTATTTCACTCACATTGAAATTTTAAAAAATTTCCCTTTTTTAATCACCGAGAATAAAGATGTATGGCGTCAAGTACTTTGTTGCTCATAAGCTACCAAATCTTCATTAAGCAGCAGAATATTGAAAAGAACTATCTCAAAAGTGTTGATGCTGTCAACAGGCATCCTTCTGAACCAGATGTGTATGCCCCTTGAGTCCTACTACCAATGTTTAATTGAATGAATTATAACCTGATTCTAACAAGCCACAAAGAGCCTCACTCAGCCTCATTACCATATATGGAATGAGGGAATCAACTTGTTTGTACAATACTTATACATAATGTAATATGTAAAAATGTCTTGTAGAATGGACATTTAATGCAATGTAGCTTTTATAGAAAACTACTTCTACTATTAACAGAAAGATCATAAATATCCCTCTCATTTAATGTCAAAGGATAAGTATACTACAGATTTTTCTATCTTCTTGTAAGGCTAAACCACAGGACCCAAATTTGACTACAGTTTATTGGAGGAAAACACCCAATTTTCCACTGCAACTGTATGGCCCCTAATGCTATACTTTTAAAATGGAGATAATGGGTTTCTTGAGTCATCATAAACATTGTTCTTGAACTCCCATTATTAAATATTTACCATCACCTGTTATTGATATCCTGTCAATAGATGAAAGAAATTAATGAGAAAATTATGATATTATTTGATACTTGTATCTTGATAACTGTGGTCTTTTCTACAGGTACTAGAAAACTTCATTGCTAAGAACTATTAGTTATTTCTGTATAGTTTAGAATTCTCATTTTAATTGCATTGTTAAGTTACTCTTAATGATATTTCTAAAATATAAGATGAAACATAGTCAATTTAAAAATTAAAAAATGACCTTATCTCACTTAAAGGATGTTGTAATGTGGAAATGGAATTTTAATCATTCTTTGTATTAGGAGTAAAATAATTACAAATGTAACTTCATAGCAAAATGCAATTTTATGACATATTTACATTTCAAATATTCATCTATTTATACAAATCATTTATAAAACCCTGTCAAGTTACCACTGGAACTATAAATTTTTCAGTACATATTCTATCTCTAGCATAATTTCAGCCCAAGTTTGCCATTTCAATTACAATGCAAATGGACATAAATAAATGTTATTTTCTTTAAATGCACTCCTCTTGGCCTTGTGCATTGTCTTGGTGCAACTCTATTTTTCTTTATGAACTAACATTTGCAGTTATATCAAATGAGGACCTGACTTGCTACATAGAAGCTGGCTTTTATTAATATTCCATTTCCTCCATTTAAAACTGAGTGATGTCATTATTTCTATTTCCATCATTTACATTTTTCATTATCTTTAAGGAATTCCAAATACTTCTTTTTCAGAATTAGAAAGCTTCATGGATATTTTATAATTATACAATACAAATTTTCTTCACTTCTGCTTTTTATGTTTTCTGACACTGGAAGGTAATGAATACACATTCTGGAAAAAAAAAAGCTTTTATGCCATATTTAAGTTTTTCAATCATCTAGTTTAATTCCCCCTTTCTTAACCTGAAGAACATACCCCATCTAAAACATAAGGACTTCAGGTTATAGGCTGAGAAAATTTTGATAGCTACCTCATTTTCTTTAGAAGTGCATTAAAATCATATATATATTTTTACTTCTGTCAGGCTATTTCTGTTTTTATATAACCTGTGATTTTTTAACACCTAACATGAACAACAAGATAGTAAAATGTACATAGTAGTTATTACCTTTCTAAGTTACTATCTAATGTGCTATAAATAAATAGGAGCTAATTCATTACCTAAAATAAACTCAGATTTTGACACCTAATGCACACACATTTCCTTTCTATAGAATAGAACATTGAAGCTTCTACATCTGAATTATTTTGTATAGAGAAATATAAGTTGTGCATTTTTGTTACCTAACAAATTATAAAAGCAAATTTTGAGTGACACTTTGTTTGACGGTATTCTCTTATACATTGAAAATTTTCCACATAGCGAGCTCTTTGTGAGGGGATTCTGGGAACAAAGAAGATGTCTGATACCAAAATTTTTGTACTTATTACAGTTTTATTATCCTGATGCAGTGCATGTAAAATGTCTGCTATTTTCAACTTTCCTGAAGATTGTCTCAATGCCAATAACAAATCCCAGAGAATAGCTTATTGTTAAATGTTGCGTAATACAGGATAAATCCTCCTTCTGATTTTATGATTATGATCAAGTTGTTAATATCTTTTGTATCCTTCTATTGATCACATGAAAATAACATCATTCTCACCTCTCTAATGTAGGCAATTTAATGAATTATTAATATTTATTGAGGATCTTAAACTGCTACTTTAAGAAATGTACGCTAATAGATAATGGAAAGTGAGAAAAAAATGCTTCAAGAATTACCTCACCTGTGTTACAATGTTGACCCCTAAATAAACTCATATAATGGCTGGTGGCTATTCCCACAAATCCATTGTTAATATGTTCCTCCAGCCCACTGTTCCTAACAATCTCCTTCACTTCTCAAGGAAACCCAGCAGAATGCTTCAGCGGCACTCACCATTATCTTGCTCTACTCCTTGTAGACAGATGAGAGAAATAAATTTTAGGACTTTGAATGCTATATCCATTTCCTTTCCTCTTAAATTGTCTCTTGCAGTTAAATAGACAGAAGTAAGTGAGCTAAGCATTCGATTTGTATGTCCTTAATGAAAAATAAACTTCAACTTAACTCTTGATTATCTAGGCTTTATAAGAAGAAATTTAGAGTTATGGTAGGTACTTTCAGAAATTACTAATAATTATATATTACACATTTCAGAGATATTTTACCTGTATAGTTTGTGCTTTTAAGAAAAAAAAAAGAAAATTAAGACTGCACTGAAACAAAAAGGATATTGAACCTTTTAGGTATGCCAATAAAAATTCATTCTGGCTCAGTTGTCATCTTCACTGAAAAAAATTAAATGAAAAAAGAAGAAAAAGGAAAGGAAAGAATGTTATTGTTGGTACTACCAATGAAGTATTATTCTATTAAATTAAGATTATAAAGTATGTAAGTACAGCTGAAAACATGAAACATAGTTTACTGTCACATATATGTTTATTATGTCTATATTTGTAATCTATAATTTCTGAAACATAAAATTGAAAAAATGACAAAAAAAGAAAATTTTGCTTTCTGAGTATGCATAATTTTAAAAAAAATTTTCAAGTTAGTTATTGATTGTATAAAGAATAAAATAGTTACAAATAAAATAGAGCAATAATATGGAAAAATTATATTATCAGCATTCAGACTGAGGCCATTCTGTCTGTTGTTGTTATAGGATAGGAATGTGTGTATGCCTAAGGCAAACTTCTTGCTATGCTTCCTATTGGACACAGAGAGGCCAATTGAAAATGGCTATTCAGTAACTGGATAGTAATCATATAAATGCTTTATAATAATCAAATATCAAGGGAAATAAAACAGATATTGAAGAATGCAGGAGTCAGAAAACAATCACAGAAGTAAGGGAAAGTGAGATGAAAATTTTGAAATTTGATACTTTTTTCATATAACTGAGAGGAAGGATACTTTGAGACAAATAGATGGGAGAGAGAACATATAGTATAACTTAATTATACTAAGATTTGTATTTAAATCAGTAAGAGATATGGGAAAAATAGAATCTATAAGCAAATATTAAAGACAGCTAAGCCTGGGTGTGTGTGGCAATAATGAAATAATGATGTACAAGTTCAAACATAAGGTTAGAGATTCCCATGAGCTCCAATAGTGATGATATGAGGGAGAAGGAACAGGAAGCACTGAAATTCTGAAAAAAATTCATTATTTGGGGAAATTAAACATTTATTGAATAATTTAATCAAAGAGTACAAAAATCAAACGCTAAAGAAAAAAGTCAAAGAGTTCTATAATCAGGAAACAGATAAAGTAGTTATAGATCAATGAGTAGGATCTGACTCATTTAGCTTAGAATTGCTTTTAAGTTGATTTATTATTTTCAACATTTAAATAATAATATTAATAATAGATAAAAATGGTGTAATGAGGTAGATTTTCCTGTAAATGTCTGATGGCAGTGCTGTTTCGCATAACATCTTAAATGACAGTATGTTTAAGATACTATCATTTAATCACTGTATTCAATCCTTAGGAAATATTCAGAGGTTAATTAAATATGTTGATGAATATACGTAACAGCATCAATTAGAAATACAAACAGTTTGAAGCCACATCTACAAACCTAAATTTATACATTATCTAATTATTATAATTTTATGGATATTAAGTCAAAGCAGACATAAAAGAAACTTTTAAGAATGTCCAGTATTATTAAAAACCATAGCTGAAGTGTCAATGGAAACAGCATTTTAGTCATTTTATTGTATCTCTAAATTGTGAAATAAAAATAATTTTGAATTTATTAATGGAAGAGTTGATTACATTATTAATAATACAGCTACTCTTGTTAATGTACATATGTAAAAATTGATCAAATTTATAAAAAGTTAAATCTTTTTGCATATATAAATAGTGCTTAAATATGTACCTTACTGAGGGCAACCAGAAAATGTGGGAAGATAAACAATAAAGTAACAGGAGTAACATCACATGTACATATATGAATACATGCTTGTGTAATTTAAAGAATAAGTCTGATGAATGTATTTCTTAGTATAAAATATATATTTGTGAATCATTTGAAAATCATTTTATGTATTTGTATATATTATAGTTTAACTGGAGCTATTAATTTACTGATGCAACTTTAAAATTATCAAAAAATGAAGATTTATGAATGAATTGGAACATAAAATAGCTAAAGAGGTCTGGCCGTGGAGGCATATATCTAAAATAGTTATTGTCTTTCCCAACACAAATTGTTTTTATCTGTTTTCACTTTAGAGGTAAAATCAATAAAGAGAGTTTCTTCTGAGATTCTCCCAAATATTGCTAGACTGTATAAAATTGGAAAATCTATCACATTCTACTTCTGATCAGAGGCCTTACCCTTTCAGAGGATATGGGGGTTGGTTGGGGGTAAGTCTTGGGGTTTAAGGAAGAGGGATGAGAAGGAGATCTGTGGTTGGTATGTGAAATGAATAAAACTCTCTTTTAGTATAAACATTTTATTATTATTATTATTATTATTATATTAACAAAGAAGTCACACTTTCTATCCTTGTATGTCCTTATTCAAGGTCCCTTCCCCCTCCCACCACATCAGGTCATTCTCTCTTCTCCACAACTCCCCATACTGCCCTGGGAAGGCGGTCCCAAGGTCCCAAGGTCCCACTGTCCCAATATTGCTCAGTTCAGCCTCCACTCCAGGCAGATCCAATTTTCTCCCTGCAACCTCAAGACTGAATCAGGTGTTCCTCTAGAGGGAGTGGGATCTTAAATAAAAAAAAAAAAAAAAAAAAAAAAAAAAACTATCACATTCCACCCTTTCTCAACTCAAACAAGCAAACATATATTTTATATAACCCTTCCACCCCGGCTCAAGAACAATTTCTTTTTGTAATGTAAAACTCAATCCTACTTTAAATTCCAAAATCTTTTAACTGGCTCTTATAAAATTAAACATTGTGTATTTTCAACATATTGTGGCACAAAGCAAATATTATTTCAAATAAAAGAATTGAAGCATCACAGGTAACAGTAAAGTCAATCAAAATGAAATTCTTTGTAGGTCCTATGTAGATGATTACATTTGATGAGAATTCAAGAACATGTTAACCAATCACAACTGAATCAGAGTACTCCACATCACTTGCTGCTACTAAAGGCCTCCTCCTTTGCTCTTCCAAGATACTCTTCATGTCTTGGAGAGGATAGTATTGATTTCCCTTTCAGGGCTAAACATTTAAATGTCATTTATTTTTATCTAGTGAAACAACAGTTTTTATTCATTGTATTTTTGTTTCTTCGCTTTTATAGGAAGAAACCATCAATTTGGTAGGTAGGGGCATGACGAATATCTTAGAAAAGATTGGATAGGGGAAAACATGATCAAAATATACTCTATTAAAATTTTTAAATAAAAATAATTTAAAAATACCCAATTTATTGTGATTAAAGTGCATTTCATCCATAATAAACTATCTTTTAAAAACTTCAAATTTGTAATTTTTTTTAAGCAGGTAAGAAAGATTATATTTCTCATCTGCCTAAGTCCCTTTAATAGCTCTCATCTGAGCTTAACATGACTTGTTACCAATTTCTCTGGTCCCTTGCTAGACTACCCTCATTTTGTATCATCTTTTGTTTCTTCTCTCCATGATTTAGTTGCATGGACCTTTGAGTACTGCCTATAATAAACAAATAAGTCTCATATCCGTCTAGACTTTTAAACTTTCTATTCTGTGTCTATAATATATTTTACTGATGGAATGTGACTTATTTCCTTTCCATAGTTTTGAGATATTTCCATGAAAATTATTTAGAAATATATGCATACTATGTCACATCTCTTTTTAGTTTTAGAGGTTTATTTTTGTTGTTAACATTATATTTATTTAGGCAAATATATTTATGTGCATACGTATATGTGTATAGATTTGTAGAATTCAGAAGAGTGTGCCATATACCCAAAGGCTTGAGTTTCAGTGGTTGTGGGCAGCATGGTATGAGAGCTTGGCTTGGGACTCAGGCACCATGGGTAAGCCAGAAGTACTGTTAAATGTTTTTATTTCTTATTTAATTAAGAGATAATTACTTTATTTTTTACCCTCCATCTCATTCTCCCAAACTCTCCCATTCCTCCCTTTACTCTCTCTCAAATTCGTGGTCTTTTATTGTTTAATTATCTTTAAATATATATAGTGTGCATATACTTGCAGGTAAATATATATTTATATATCTATATAATATATATGCAAATGTATAACATATATTTATTATATAATATGTTATATTATAATATGATAATGTATATGCAGTCTGATGAACCTGTGTAGTGGTTATGTATTTGTTTGTAGATGGTTTTAAACCTCTCTACTTGGGAATAGATAACTGTTTAGTGTTTTATGGCCAGGAAAGAATAATTCTTCCTCTCTCTGTAGTCTTTAATAGTCTTTAGCTTTTTATCCATAGGTGGGGCTCCATGAAACTTCCTACATACATGCTGCCATGTTGAAGGGTTTCATTGTACAGGCCTTGCCTAAACAGTCATAACATTGAGAATCCATTAGTATATCATTCCTGTCTAGAAATACAGTATCATAGATTTCCTAATCCTATGGCTCTTATTCTTAAAACCATCCAGGCTCTTATTCCTCAATGTTTTCTGCACCTCATGTGTAGGGATTATGTTGTCAATGTTACCAGTGTGGGTGGATAACTCATACCCTGATATTATCTTCATTTTCTCTATTGGTTTTCAACTGCTACATGATGTTTCTATGATGAGCAATGGGAAATACATCTAACTGTGGGTATGTCTTCACATATTTAGAATGCAGTTAGCAACTGCATTTGTCTAGGAAAGTAGAAATAGCACACTCTCCTCTATGATTTATGACTTCAATAGCTATGGGTTATTGGTAAGATTTATTATATCAGGTATGACTTTACTTTAATACAATTAACAGCCACTGGTTACTACCAAGATGTGTTTCATTATTGCACCCTTTGGTATATCTTGCCATCATGGTTATTGTAGTGATTCATAGTCCTCACAAGTAAGGTAGGACTAATAATTTCTTTATTCCCTTAGCAATTTGCACAACACCTTCTAGTATCATGAAATCTAGTCCTCAGGGAAGAAGCTCTTAAACCAACTAACACCACAAGTCTCTGAGTCCTGTGTCTAAAAGTTAGACAACTTCAGCAATAGGGACTTACCTAGGAAAAGACAAACACCTAGTGTGTTGGGAATCTCTTCAGATTCTCATTATACCAAATCCAAAGGGAGTTTCTCATGCCTGGTACTATTTTTGTTATATAATCTCTGACCCCAGGAGAAGGCAGTATCATCCCAAATGACATAACTTCATTTAAACTATATATTTACATACACATACTTGTAAACATTATATTATTTTAGATCAATGCAAAGTAATAATTCCCTGTTGTCTATTTCAAACATTCTTATATTATTTATCCATCTCTCCTCCCTATTTTCATGCATTCTCTTCGACCTCTTCAATAAGTAGGACCTCACCTGCATGATTTCCCCATTCAAATTACCTATATTCTTCTATTTCGCTCTCTACAGCTCTACCTGATTTTCATGGTCCCACTGATTTTTCTAGTTTCTATGGTTACTCGAAGTCATATACTCATACATGAAGATTTGAGTTTAGAAACCACCAATGAGTGAAAAAATTTGTATTTGTCTTATGTTTTCTAGGTTCGATCACTCATCATATTATTTTTCTAGTGAATCTATTTGCCTGAAATGTCACCTTCATTATTTTTCACAACTGAATAGTATCCTATAGTGAATACATACAACATTCTCCTTATTAACACATAAGTTGAAAGGCATTAACTTTGAGTCCATTTCCTAGTGATTAAGATTAGAGTGGCAATGAATATGGGTAAGCAAGTGTCTGGGGGATGCAACTTTGAGTACATTAGGTAAGAAATTAAATACCTGGTTTCTTATATTCTTAGTCTTTTGAGACTTTTTCATATGGATTGTCTTAGTAACTACATGAGTATGCAAACCCACAAAGAGTGAAAAAGTGTTCCCCATTCTCTCACAGATTTTGTGATCTGTTGAGCTCCATGTATTTTTATTGTTGTTTTGATTTATTGTATTATGAATGAAATGTAATAAATGAAACATTTGCTCATTTTACTTTTCCTCTTTTCAGAAGACTTATTTTTTTTTGAGGACAAGTAGCTTTATATGTGAACACTACATATATATGACTCCCCTCCCTTTACTGTCACACATATGCCTCTGGCCCCTCACTGCACCTCAAATTCACAACCTCTTCTTATTGAATTACTATTGTTACATCTTCTTGTTGTTTTTAACACATAATAGCAATATTAACATCCTGTGCAACATTGCATAGAGGATTTTTGGATGCATTATTAGGGCTAACAGAAGGATGTTTGTTCTTTTGCTAATAATTACAAAATAATAAAGTTCCAGGAAAATAACTGAATAGAATATAGTAAGACATTGCAATTGTAGATAGTAATTTTGTGATGAAATTATAATTTATAATTTTAAATACAGGGTTGATTTTAGTGGATTTCAAACATAAAGAAGGCTTGGTTACTATGTCCATGATTTAATAGCAAATACTTCTCACTGAAAAGTCACTTGTAGTATGTCTTTTCGGCAAGCAGCTGCAGCTGTTGTTTTGAGGGCAAGTGATGTTCATATTTCTGTCTCTTTGCTTTAGTCACTGCAGTCTGTCTTTGTTGTCACTGAATGATGGCCTATTACATTCCTGCTTGCTCTGTGATGCTGTCATCACCCTGCAGTAAATACCATATGCCATCTTCTTTAAAGTTGTGCTTCACAGGATGTTTCTCTTCCACGCCTTAGATGAAGTTGTTTTGCTGATGACACTAACTTCCTTGAGTTATGATTTTTAACAAGTATAATAATAAAAATGATAGAGATGATAATAAAGGTGATGAGGACGTTAGTGTTGATGTTGATGCTGATAACTGATAAATGAAGACTGTTTCAGACTGTTCACTTCTAAACCTTCAGCAAGATGCTATTAAAATACCACAATTAATAATTATTTAATAAATCAAAAAAGTTTCAAGAATTCTTCTTTTTTCCATTATGAGCTTATTTTTTAGAGGAGTTACAAGCCATCTGACTCTGTAAGTCGGGATTTTCTTTAGTTGCCAACCTAGTATCTAAGACATTTACCAGCATTCATGCCACTGGTTTTCCACTGGTTCATACAAAAAGAAAGCAGGGTCTATTTGAAAGAAAAAATAAAATAAATGCCATACACTAAAACAGGCATTGCAAAAGGGTACTAAATGTTTTTGCTATGCAAATAATATCAAGGATTTCTTTAATGTTTTAATGAGTAAATGCAAATGAATCACCACTGTAGAAACAATATTGTAAGTCCTTCTCTGATAAATTAACTGATAGTGTTAATTTACTTTTTACCTATGTGAAATTTATTTATCAGTTTTTATAATTTGAAACCCTTAAGTTTTTCTACAAATATAAACATCACTAACCTCAAAGTTGAGAGGTAACAAAAATTTCTATAAAAGAATCTCTATTTATTTTGGCTTTTAAGAAAATTTAATAATATAACAAGTTTGCTTTTATTTTGTCTAACATTTTCATAAACTTATTCATGTAATATTTATATTATACTGAACAGTGGTGAAATTTTCACCTATCCAAATAGGATTTTATCATTTGTTTTTCTTTCTTGATTTAATTTTTCTTTATTTTATTTAATTAATTATAAAATGTTATTTTGTACTAATAAAAATAATATGATTCCCACTACATTTTAAAATTTCTCAAAATGTACATTCAAAAACCCAATGTTGATTATATAAAATAGAAAACAGAATTTAAGTTATAGGTAGCAATTTTATTGTTTGGGTTTTAGGTAAATCTCAACTGTGTTTGTGTCATCCTTGGGTGTCAGTCATGACAATGCACATTTTTTATGTTATCGTGGAAGATAAGTAGTGCTGAAGAGAGTTACAAAGTTAAGTTCACTTACATGGAGTGGTAGTTAGGGTTTCTATGTCTGATATGAGTGGGATCTCCTGAAGCTAAGAAGCTTCTGTAATGCCAAGGACACTGTCAATAGGACAAAACTACAGCCTATGGAATGGGAAAAGATTTTCACCAACCCTACAAGTGATAGAGGACTGATCTCTAAGATACATAAAGAACTCAAGAGTCTAGAGCCCAAAACCTTGAATAACCCAATAAAAAATGGGGTTCAGATCTAAAAAAGGGAATTCTCAGCAGAGGAATTACAAATGGCTGAAAGGCACCTGAAAAAGTGCTCATCATCTTTAGCCATCAGAGAAATGCAAATCGAAACAACTTTGAGATACTACCTAACACCTGTTAGATTGGCTAAGATAAAAGGCACAGATGACAGCCTATGTTGGAGAGGATGAGGATCAAGGGGAACACTCCTTCATTGTTGGTGGGAGTGTAAGCTTGTTCAGCCATTTTGGCATGCAATATGGCAATTTCTCAGAAAATTGAGTATCAATCTTCCCAAGGATCCAGCAATACCACTACTGGGTGTATACCCTAAAGATGCACAGTCATACTCCAAAGGCATTAGCTCAACTATGTTCATAGCAGCATTATTTGTAATAGCAAGAACCTGGAAACAACCTAGATGTCCCTCAACTGAAGAATGGATTAACAAACTGTGGTACATCTGCACAATGGAATACTACTCAGCAGTAAGAAAAAATGATATCCTAAAATTTGCAGGCAAATGGATGGATTTGGAGAATATCCTCCTGAGCAAGGTACCACAAACTCAGAAAGATAAGCAGGGGATGTACTCACTCATTAGTGGACTCCAAACAAACAAACAAACAAACAAAGAAGAAAAAGCAAAGAATGCCCAAGCTGCAAACCATAACCACTGAACAGCTTGGGATCAGAAACACCCTGGACTGACTCCTTGGATCCCACTACCCCTAGAAAAACACCTAACTCACTCTTGAGGGAGGGGGGAGAAAACTGGATCTGCCAGGAGTGGAGACTGAACTAAGCAATATTGGGACAGTGGGACCTTGGGACTGCCTGCTGCCTGCCCAGGGAGGGGATGGGGAGTTGTGGAGAAGAACGAATGATCTGATGTGGTGAGAGGGGGAAGGGACCTTGAATAGGATATACAAGGATAGAAAGTGTGACTTCTTTGTTAATAATAATAATAATAATAATAATAATAATAATGAAAAGAAAAAAGAAAGAAAGAAACCCCATGACCAAAAGTGACCTGGGAGAAAGGAATTTATTTGGCTTATGTTTCCACATCCATAGTCAATCACTGAAGAGGGTCAGGACAGGAAATTAAAAAGATTTAACACCTAGAAACAAAGGATGGTACAGAGTTCATAAGGGTGCTGCTTACATGATTTTTTCAAGCTGCTTTATTGAGGAACATAGAACTAAGAGCCTAAGGATGACATCAACCACAATGTGCTGACTCTCACCAGGCACACTTAAAAAAATGCCCTAGAGCCAGATCACATGGAGGCATTTTCTCAATTAAGGTTCTCTCTTCTCAGAAAACTTAGCATATGTCAAGTTGACAAACATATAGCCAGAACCCACAGCATGTGATATGACTATATTTGTGGGTGTAATATAAACAGTACTGCAGATTATTTAATCAAAATGTTTTTTGAGACAATTATACATAAAAGCTGTGCTTGTTAAAGTAATCATTACTTCAGAATGCTGAATTTCATGTGCAGATCTACTTTCACCATTTATGTATATGAAATTTCCATTAATAGATTAACAATGAATTACTTTGATGACTCCATATTTTTCATGTTCTCAAATTGCTATTTTGAGTGAATTAAAAGTTTTTTTAATTTGAATGATATAATAAATCTGTGCATTTTTTGTTAAAATCCTATTCTGAGAATGTTAAAAGAATAAGGAAAACCAAAACATATGTCTGTAATCATAGGTATTTTTGACCTGAGTTGTCCTGAAATTACTTACTTTTCTAGCCATATAACCAAAATAAGAATGGTGATATGATCTAGTTCATGTAAGATTCTCTATAAAAGAATAGTGTAGAGCCCAGAGTTTTGTATCTATAAATGTTTTACATGTTCTAAATGAACTTTTCTCACAGTTTAAAAATAAAATATAAAAATGTCTATAAAAATTGACAGTGGACATATTAATACGTAAATAAATTTTAAGCATATTAAGACATATTCTTAAAATATTTTAATTTAAATATTAAAATTTATGTTTGTTTACCTATTTACTTGTTACACCATCCTCTCCCTCCCTCCTGACACATTCCTTCATAACTCCTTCTCAAATTGATGGCCCATTTTATTATTTTTACATATATATGACTAATATAGAAATATGAGTTACTGAGCCCATGGAAGAAAGAAATTGGTATGTAGATTTCTTCAAAGAATAAATGGAAGAAAACATAATTTTCTGGAATATATAATATGTTTTTCTTTAATTTATATAAAAATATGTACCCATGACTACCACATTCCACCCTTCCCCCAAAAACAGAAATCACATACCATACCTGACTTCATATATCAATTTTTAAATATTTGCTTATTCATTCATTTACTTATATTTTAATTCACTGAGTCCAAGACTTTGTTATGAGCATGGAGTAATGCATTGTGTTATGGACAGACTTACAGTGACATTTCTACTATAAAGAGCATCTCAAAGTTGTCCATTGCCAATAACTTCCCACCTACAAATGTGGCCTCTTTCTGTCATTGCTGGGGAGGAGATAAAGTGATGTGGAGAAGACAGAGTGACTGGAAAGGGCGGGCGGGGTAAAAGAGTTTGAACAAGGGTATACATGGATAAAAAACATGACATTATTCATAATAAAAAAAGAAAGAAATGTGGACTCAGGAAACTTTCTTTCTCCATACTGCACTTTTTTCTTCTTCTTCTTTATTTATTTTGTATTTATCAAAAAAAAACAGTAAAATAAATTTAAAATGCTGAAAAGTTATCAATAACTATAAAGAAGATAAAAAAATCATAAGCATGACTTGTCAAGGGTGATAATGCAAATAAGATTGCTACACATATATATACTGCACGTTTTATTGATTGGCTTGATAGTATGCAGATCTTGTCCAGGTAATCCTATTGTGTGTTCATGTATGCAACAACCATGTCATATGAAGAAGTGAGCATTTTACAGCACTTCTCAACCTTTTTCAACACTTAACATTATTTTTAACTCCTTTTCCATGGTGTCCACTGAGCCTTGTTGGGAGTATTGGTATAAATATTCTAAATTCTGTTCTCACAGTAGCTTACTCTTAGAACAGTAATGTATTTCTTCATTAAACATTAACCACTGCAATAAAAGACTATGATCAAGGTAAGAACTAGTCTATGGATATATATAAATGATATAAATATCATGAAGACAACTTTTTGAAATAAGCAATTAGGAAGGCAAACATTAAACAAGTTTTCCTTTAGGGCCTTGAGTTCACTCACCATGTTCTTCTTCTTCCTCTTTTTTAATCATGTTTTGAGTATTTGGCAAGCATTGCCTGCTATAGAGTAGTATCTAATTCCAATCAAGTGAACAGGTGGGCAGCCTCAATCAGGCCACTATTTCATCAAGTAGTGCATCTTACCACAAAGATCAGTGTAGCCCAGTAGTCAGCATTGCACCTGCTAACGCCATGAATGCTAGCTTGCACTACACTGTGTCCTGGTCAGTTTCATATAGACATCTCTTTGTCTTCCAAGCAATGTATATAATATCTCATATCAACATATGATAATATATGATATATTTGTATATAATGAATAACAGTCCAATATCATTTTGGAAAAAAAGATATTCCTTCTACAAAAAAGATAGCTTTCATAATATGATTACTACTAAACAACATATTATACCTTGAAAAAAATAAAATATTTATAAAAAACAGAATATGACTAGGATAATTTTACATTAACATTTAATACATAAATATTGAGCATTTTTAAAACACTTGCAAAATATTGCTTTTCAAATTTTTATATTAGTCTGTACTAAAATGGTTTCATATGATGCCCTACTATTAGGATTAACTAAATAGGAGTACAAGTCTAGGCAAAAACAAATTGAAACTTTGGCTTGGAATACCACATAATTAAAGTAGTCTTACTATGAATATAATTGTTAAAAATTAGTAAGAAATATGAACAGGTTGCTTTTTATACCATTCAAACTGTTTGAACGAGGAAATTTCATTTAGATATATAAAAGCACTTCCAAATCTTATGATCATGAGTCTATACTGTCTGACTCAAAGAAGAGCAGACAAAAAACTCATATTTTATCTAGACAACCTGGAACAATTTATGATTCTGTAGCAGGCTCTTAAACATTTTTATCAATCCTGGAAGAAAAAAATAGAAAAGAAGAATAGTAATAGGAGGAAGAGATGGAGAGTAGCAAAAGTTGTTGAACACTTGAAGAGTCTCGGAACAGAAAGTATTAGTTTTTAAAGAGTAACTTTTAAGGGTAAAGTTTTACCAAGACACTATGAGATGATGAACTATAGAATATTTAAAATGCCCAATAATGTGAGTCATCGGAAAAGAGATGAATAAAGTTGATCAACCCAGGCAACCATTAGGATGTTTTGTCTACCCAGTGAATCTAAACATCTGTGCATTTGAACATATGACTGATACTAAAATATCTGGAGAACCAATTAAATTTTTTGCAGTTTTGACAAGAATATTGTTCTCCATTTGATATTTATTCTGTCAGATTCATCAAAACTGACTTTAATTGATTTAATAATCTGACATTATTTCAAGCCTTTGATAGATTCTGATTGTACATTTATATGATTCATAATTTTTTTGCATAAAGTATTGGTTTTAAGTAGAATTTATAGAGTCACCAGAAAAAATTTAATTGAGTAATCACAAATAATTCAAACAAATAGTACATATATAACATTTAGTTTATGTGGTTAGGACAGCTATAAGATATTCAGCTTTAGCTTCTTTTTTCAAATAACTGCCTAAAAGAATGTATATTCTGTCACTGTTTATTCTAGTACTTGAGGAATTGTTTCATAGTTGTTTATAGAACATCATTAAAACATTTGTAGCCAAAAGATTCATTGCTTGTTATTTTACCTACAACTATTTGCTGGGTGTTATTGTAAGTAAGTCAGCTCTCACTGTAGATACCTGTCTTATGACGAAATTAATATTTCAGAACAGTGTGCAAAGTGCAATGATACTTTGGGGTAAGAGTTCTATACAAGTTATTACTAGAGGAACTTACATGCTCAGGCTAATATTCTTTTGCTTTGTTCTTTCTGGATAAGTATGAGTGATGGTGGTACATACTGCACCATAGAAACTTATTAGATAGCTATAAACTTTCTGTGTATGGATCTTATGGATGGAAATTTTTTCCTTTGCCCTTGGTAAACCCACTAGCAAATGCAATATAGAAAAGCTGATCTCCTCTTACTCATCTCTTTTAAAGAAAATATCTTCATTTTCAACATGGTATACTTGCCTAATGTTTACTGTATTCCAGCTATCCAAATACTATCCAAATACTACCAGATCTGGTGTGTATAAAATAGAACAATTTTTCTGAAATTTAGAATTTTCAATATGAAAATAGCAAAATCATACCAATAAATAAGTTTTTCTAAGTGCATTACACTTGACAGCATAAAAGTTAATGTTCTTTTATCAAAATAATTTTTATGTAATGTATTATAATCTAATATTTTCTACCACTAACTAAAATCTATTCCCTTTCTTTGTCTTTCCCTTTAGAAAACAAACCAGAAAAGAAACAAAAACAAAAATCAAACAAATCAGAATTTTAAAAGGAAAACCATAAGAAACATGTCACGCAAACATAACACACACATGCATATACATATACATATAACATAAAAACATAAAAATCTATAAGATACAACCAAAAGATCAGTAAAAATGAAAAAAAAAAAACTGTCCAAGCTACACTTATATAGGGTTAATAAATCCAGGGAAACTCCAGTGGAAAAAACTAATTATTCCTTTGCAAGTGGAAGTCAATTGCAGATAGGTTCTTGGGTATAGATGCAATCCAGGGTCTGTTTACATCTCTCATTGTTGAGTGTTATCAAGTAGAAGCTGTGCATACCCTGTGCATGATGCCAGGCTTTGCATGTTCGTATGTTCTCAACCTTATTCCTTGTGTCAGGAAGACACTGTTTCCTTGGTGTCATCCATCCCTCTCACACTTACATCTTCCTGTTCTCTTGTGCATGTCTTCCTGACTTGTGAGGAAAGACTTTTGATGTAGACATCCCAATTAGAATTGAATTTTCAAAAAAAGCATCTTCCCTCTTGACACTGTATATTAGTGGATCTTTTGTACTGCAGAAGAAGCTACTTTGATGATGGATGAGGCACTGATCTGAGTCTCAGTCTCATGTGACCACACATGCTTCCTGGGAGAAGATAGGTTTTTTTAAAAAATAATTAATTGTGGTTTCTTTCTTTATGATATTTTTATTATGTGCTTTTCCTAAATTCACTTTCTAATAAGTAAAATGCCATAGTAGGAAGTTCTATTGAAAAGGCACTCCTAAAACAGTATAAGATGAGAAAGAGAGCTACACTGTGGAAAGGAGTGTACAAAAGGTGAAAGAAGTAGCAGGAAGTGTGAGGAAATAAGCAAGGAGAAACAGAAACACCTAGTTTTGTCAAAAATGGCATCTAATAATTGCAAGCTGATTAAAATTTATGAGTATGGAGGTGCTAATATTAACAAAATGGAAATTCATAATCACATATAGTAGAATATAATGTCATTATTTGTATCTCACCAAAAGTAATATAAGTAAATTACAAAAAGACACCAACATAAGACGAACAACAAAGCCCTTTATTGCTCAGAATTATGATATGGCACCATTACTTAGGTCAATATGAAATATCCCTTCTAAATAAGGACAATAGATTATTTAAAAGATTTCCCCAGAATATAAAGATTCCTTTCAATCCACAGAAGCAGCCTTCCTGCCTATCACCCAAGATGTCTTTGATAAAGGAGAAAACATCTTATACACATTAGAAGGAGCTACATATTGTACTGGGACATAACACCTATTAAAAATCTTAAATTTATTACCTCATGTGTGAAATGAATACAGATGCAGGTGTGTAAGGCATGTCATTCATTTGTACTAAAGAAACTAATAGTTTCTCCACATATAGTAGAAAACATTGCCAATACAAGAAGGATGTAGATGGACACCAGAGACATATGCCTTTAACTGTGAAGTATAATTAACTTGTGCTTATCTTTTAATGACTTAATTATTAAAACCATCAACAATCCCTTCAGTGTTTTTTTTTTTTTTGTTTTTTTTTTTTTTTCCTTTTCAAATAAGTTGCTTCCTCCTTCTCACAAATAAGTATCTGTAAACACTGGAGAAATAAATGATCTTGACTTCTGTCAAACACATTCAGATGTATATTTTCTGAAGGAGAATTCTAAAAATCATGATGGTTTACTTATAACTAAATCCCAGGCTTATACTCTTACATTTTTATCATGAAATATTTCTGATATTTGATTTACCATTAAGATTTCCATTAAACAAAACTATCATCACAAATGTTATCACAAAGAAACCAAGATATGAGATTGTTGGATCATTATGCTAAAATAATGGCGAAAATAGCGATAAAATAAAATAATTAAAGCATTCATTATATTTGAAGCAATAATTAAGCACATGTATTTGTTTCTAAGTGAAGGCTTTTAGCAATGATATAATCCAGGACTATGTGCATTCTATGAATACCATGATATTTTGAAAGGGCTTTGGAAGAACAATGGGAACTATCATCAAACTAAGAAATAAAAAATATGACAAAAGAGATTTAATATGACAAAATAGATGAAAATATGTGTTTGATAAGTCTTTATAATAGTACATTGTTGTAAATTAATGGTACTTGTTTATGAGAGCCTTTTAGAACATATATTAGTCTGGGTCAATGGATATAACATACATTATATAGATGGTAAGGAGAGAATACAATATATAAATGAGATCAATTAAAATCATAAATTGACTATAGCCTGATACAGTATTTAAGATACATATTCTGTTACATTGCTAATACGACATAAAAATTTGAAATCTATTGGGAATCAGTCATATACTATGAGATTGAGTTAAGGTTTTATATTTAAGCCACTCCAAAATAAACTGATGAATCAGATTAAAATAAAAAATAATTAAAATTACTTATCACAAAATTTTTACAATTAAATATACCTATATATTCAAATAAAAATTTATACATATATTAAAAGTATTATTGCTATATAATGTTTCTATACTTCCAGTAGAGATATTGTGACAATTACATTTTATTTTATAATGTGCATTAATTCCAATTTTTTCCTCTAATTTTGATATATGTAGTAAGTTGTTTTTCAATGTGTTTATATTATTCATGAATGCCTTGTACCAAAGCTAAGTCTGTGAATCTAGAATGTCTCAATGTTCTGTGTACTCAAATATAATAATATGCCATTGTATAATATTTATTCTTATACTAGATGAACGTTCTGGATTAGAATTTTTTTAATTTTTAAAATTTGAACACACAGTATTAAATATCATGCTGCCTTTTATAATAATGTTTGTTTAGTACATTCTATTGCCCCTCATCTCATTCATGTCTGTCCTACTAGTAATTCTCCCAATTCTCCCTATTGAAATCTCTCTAATATATCAGATTTATCCTGTTTAACCCTCATCTTTTCTTATCACCCATATTCACTTTTGCTTCATCTCCTTTCTGTTTTATTATTTATACTCATTTGCACTTATTATATTAGGAGCTAGGGACCACAAGAGAGAAAGAGTATACAAATATTGTGTCACCTCACTTAATATGATAATTTTCAAATTCATCCATTTGTGTGCTAATTTCATCATTTCACTTTGCTATACAGTTAAATAAAATTATATTTTACACATGTACCATAATTTCACTACTCTTCAATTGATAGACTTCTAGCTTGATTACAATAGTGCTTTCATAAATAGAGCCACAATAAACATGCAAATATAGCTATTTCTGTTAGGTATAGAGTTCTTTGACTCTATGCCCAGAGGTAGTATTATTGAATCACATGATAGTCTGCTTTTTTATTTTGGGAAACTTTTATACTGATTTCCATAATGGTTATTGCAGTTTATACTCCTGTCACAAATGAGTAAATATTTCCTTCCCTACACAAGTACACCAGCATTTGTTGTCAGGTTTCTTGATGATAGTCATTTTAACTGGAATGAGATGGTTTTCAACATAGTTTTAATTTGCATTTCTCATTGAGCAGAAATGTTCAACACTTTAAAAATATTTATTGACCCTGCGTCTGTACTCATCAGATGTTAGATGAAGTCTCTCTGGTCTCTTTGATGACAATTCCAACAGCCAAACATAACATTCATGGAATTCTCAGGGAATCCAGTCAAGAAAGGAAAGGAAGGATTGAAGGAACCAGAGGGATCAGGGACACCAGAAGCATGCAGCCCACAGAATATACAGACCAATCATGAATTTCTGCAGAGGTCAGGGATCCTGTGGGG
Source organism: Sigmodon hispidus (assembly GCA_004025045.1). Lineage (NCBI taxonomy): Eukaryota > Metazoa > Chordata > Mammalia > Rodentia > Cricetidae > Sigmodon > Sigmodon hispidus. The sequence continues at coordinate 267,603 of PVIH01000487.1, forward strand.
ATCTGACCTAGGTCTTCTGCATATAGCTCAGTAGCCTGGTGTTCCTGTGGTATTGCTAACAATGGGAGCACAGGTTGTATTTCACACCTTTGCCTTGGGGATCTTTTGCCTCCTACTGAGTTGCCTGTTTCAGCCTAGATGTGATGGTATATGCCTGATCTTACTGTAGCTTGTTATATGGTGTTAGTATATGTTCCTTGGAGGCCTCTCTTATATTTGAGAGAAGTATAAAAATATTTATTGATAATCTTTTATGTTTACTCTTTTGAGAATGTCTTTGTATCCCATTAGCACATTTGTTGATAGAAAGTTTTGTCTTCCATGTATATTTTTATATTTTTAATGTCTATATTTTCTTCAAGTCATTGAAATATTTTTACATTTGACCTCTTTAGGTCTCACTCTACTATTTTGTGAGCTGTTTCCCTGTTGAATTATAGTATATTTTATGGTGCAGAAAATTTTAGGTTTCTTTTACTCACATCTGCTAATTCTTGAGAACTATACCTGCTATTGGAGATCTGGTAACAAGTTCTTGAGTAAACGTAAATCTGTATCATGAAAAATGTTCCTGATCTGTAAATGAATATAATTAGAATATTTTTTACATGAAATAATTTCTAAGATTTTAGAAAATACACTAGGGAAAAGTGGTGGTAACATTTATTAAATTTATTAAATTCATTAAATTTCATTAATGCATTTGTCCTTTGAATATCAATTCTAACATGTTAGACCTTTTTTCCCCCAAAATTGGGGTTAAAGAAAGTAAGAACCATGTTTGGTGACAAATGGTATTTCTTTGTGTCCTTGCTTCTAATGTAATAGAATATGTTGAGTCAAACCAAATTCCTCACAGCATAATTTGTCCAGTAAATATTTATTTTTTTTGTCCTGAGCATTAGAAATTTTCTGGTTAATCTCTATGGTTTTATAGATGGTTGGTGTTAAAATCTTGTTAATATATATGTTGCAAATCTTCTCTCAGAATATCATTTGTATTTAATTTCATGATGAATACCAAAAGAATATTTAATTATATTTGCAAGGTAATGATCATTTTTCATGATGATTAATTTTTATTATTTTTCTGCTTAGAGACATGGCCAATTTTCTTGGTCAAATCTTTGGTTCAGTATTATGGAAATAAAATGAATAATTTGATTTAAAATTCTATTGTATTTTACCTGTTACATCTAAGTTTAAGTGTAGCTTCTTCACTGCTCATTAAATTTTTGAAGAGTGTAAAAAAAGGCTAGAAATTATAATGACATAAATATAACTGAAGTTGTCACTCTGGGAAACATCAATGCCAATTTTTTGTGTCTTTGGCAATATATGAACTAGTGAGTATTTTTGAAAATTTTTAAGTAAGAATAACAACATTGTTAACTAAATAAATCACCTAGGAATTTTTTTTTTCTCTTTGTCACTTGAGCAGTAGAAATCAGATGTTCCACTCCATCATTCAGTTGGCAAACATATTTAATAAAATTCTTTAAAGCTGATAGAACCAAACACTTGATATGAATCAATCCTTTAAATTTTTCTTCAACTGAGAAGTTAATTTATTCATGGCAAAGTATGAACACTACAACCAGGCCTATGCCAAGTCTTCTCTATGTGCTAATTCTAGGGACACTAAGCCTCTACTTAGACATTGTATCCACTATAGTCTTTCTTTAAGGTATAGATGTAATTCCAACAGTAATGCTCACAATAAAATTAATGAATCAAATATATCATTGGATACTATGAATAATTATTTTCCTATATTCAAATTTCTTCCTAGGCTCTTGGCATGTATTTTGTTATAACCCCTCAATATAAGTTATTGTAAATTATATCAATAGGAGATAACTTAAAACACATTACAGTATAATACTTTACCCTCAAACTTCCTGTGCCTTAGCAACCACTTCAACATGTGAAATCAGTAAATGATATCAACCATGCCAAGTAACGTTGTAAGAGCTCTACTTACTCAGTAATAGGCTTAATGTCATACATCTGTGTCAATGAATGGCCTGTGAACATCAATTTCACATCTATAATATTTCCTTGTTGTTTTAATTGCCTGTATGATGTCTAGAACTCTTTGGCCTTACAAAGTCTTGAGTTAGATAGTCTTTTTGATTATTATTGATTTTATTGTATTCAGGAAACCCCATGACTAGGACCCTGGTGCACAAACAGCCTCTGTTAATAAGCCAACATTATACCTATTCATTAAAATATAAATACAACACAAACATATATTTCTATTTCCAAAGTTTTAGCTAATACAAAACTATCCTCTACTTTCTTCCAGAAGTACATATTACTTGATTAGATTTGATTTTAAAGTATCTATTGTAGTTGTTTTTTTCCTTTACTTCACCGTTTGCTTTCTCTTTTCTCACCTCTGTCTCCTTTATTTTACTTCCTTTTTTTTCTCAGCCTTTCTCTCTTTTTGGTTTAATTTCTTTGTTTACATTCAATGGATTTCTTCTTAAAAAATTGACAAACTGTGGTAAATACTGAAGAGCTAATTCAAATCACACTGACTAGAGGATATATTTAAATAAAATTATAAATGTGACTAAGCATGCATTCTAAGTAATTCTAAAGACAGTCAAAGAAACCAATAATTAATAATAATACCATTTTTACAGGGAATAAGAAAAATCCTGAAAGACAATTTTGTGCCTTTAAAAATATTGTAATTTTCATCAATACTGTTCAGTAAAGTATATAAAAAATGATTAACCAACTAATACAATCAGTCATCTTACTTATCTAACTGTCCTAATCTGAACAAATTTTTATAATTCACCACTATATTTCTGGATGAATAGATCTATAGATGTCATTACAAAAAAAAAAAAAAAACAAAACACCCACAGTGAATAGAACTCCAGATTAATTCTCATCTACTGTCAAATTTATACTGTCTTCAAGATCTTTGGAGCAAAATATAAATTAATTTTACTTGGTTGGAATATATCGTGCTTCTCTTTTAACTTAGTGAAACTGTAGAGTTGTTATAATTGATCTTACCTAATTGAATCCTCTATCTAGCATAGACTGTTCTAATCTAATTTAGAATATAAACCTGGTTAGTCTTCAGGGATTTTGTACACTTCTTTATATTCTTTTACACATTTTAGTTTTCTTCTACTTCTTCCCTGGAGAAACCTAATTCATCAATGCTTTAAGTGGACAGACTCTGACTCTGACTATTTTATCCATGTGGTTATTCACCCAGGCTCTTCTTCCTCTAATAAGGCACCTGCAAATGAGTTTGAACCTTACTTATTTTACTCTCTTTATAATGTCATTTTCACGTTGTCCTAATATAGCACAATGCACTCCATTGTCTTGATTACAATCTTAGAAGCATATTCACATAAGAAAAATGTCCCCAACTATTTGAAAATATTGGACATTAGAATCTATTCCCCTAAAATATCACTCTTTCTTTACTTTTTTTCTGTATATATGAAAAAATAAATTATGGTATTTTTACTTATTATTGAAATAATTTACCTATTACGACTGCCCAGTTGATTGGGTTATTTGATTTAGTGCCAATTATTGTATATATTAATGATAATTAAACACTATTTAAAATAAATTTAAGATAAGTTATTAAAATTGATTAATATTAGAAATTGATTAACTTGACTTTTCTTTTTTTTTCAGTCGTCATTTACACATTGAACATAACTCCTGCTCTATGGAGTTTACCGTTAAGTACATAGGATAGAACATTTCTCATGAATAGTTTAAAGAATATCAACTGATATAGGCCACAGATGAAAGGCAAAATATTAAGAAATAATATATTTTCTCTCTTACCAATGATCGTTCAGGTTTTGCCTTTGGCTCTAAGACCAAAGATTCTAAAGTCACACATGTAACCATGTTACAATGTTTCTGGCTGAGAGTGCTCATTATTATTCAATTCAATTCTGGCCTTCAGCCAGACTATGTGTATGCCCTCATCCTCAAAATAAGGCTAGTCATTCCTTGTGCAGGCACCACTAACCATATGCTTTAAGATACAAATTAAGTGAAGAACTCATTCTATAGAAGTCTTGGTAGAGTAAGTTAGGCAAAAACAGTGGCTGTTAAATAAGTCTCACACCTTAAGAAAGACAATGACTTGTGACCCTGTAGAATCATGAGCTATAGCTTATTCAATGCCAGCTCTGTCTTCTCCTTGAATTCCCTGTCAGTGTCATGCTGACTTTGGAAATTTGGACAACGGGAGGTAGGGTTTATGATGCAGGCCAGCTGGTTTTGAAGAGCCAGATGCTCAAAAATCCTTCCCTGCCTCTCAAGGCATGGCTGATAATGCCACAGCTCAGGAGGGTTGCCAGCCACATGTGGGTTATGCATAAAGCAGAACTCAATGAGGTGTGCACTAAAGGAGTGTTGATTTCCAGTACAATATTGAACTTATAAAGTAACAAATAACAACTTACAGGATTCTACTGTATCTTACATTTTATTTAGTTATATTATTGCTTTCTCTTATTTTAGTCTCATGAAAATCTGCGAGGCTGAGACAAATGTTGACCTTATTTTCCAGCTGAAGAAACCCAGGCTCCATGAGGTTAAGTGATTTTCCACAAATTGCACAGTAAGGAAGTGACAGGACTAAAATTTAAGCCCAGACAAGGCTAATTCCAGAACTCAAGGATCTAAACCTGTGTCACATTTCTGTGAACCTTGTAGTCATTGAAGCCAGATTTAAAGTATGTGGATAAATGCCATGTCAAACCTTTTTAAAGCATTCCAAAGACTTTTCTTTCAAGATTAATTGAGGAAAGGATCTTTTGAAAATTCTCTTAAGAAAGAAAGGGATACTACATTAAAATAAAATCTGCAATTCCAATGACTTCATTTAAACTCAGAATCAGTTCCAACTTCATTATTTTTTCAAAATATGTCAGCTGACCTATTATATATGAGTAGTTTATTTTAGTTTATACAGTACTGAATTGTACTAATTTATACATAATTATGACTCTAAATATATGTGAATATTTTCTTTCCCCATTTCTAAACATTAGCTATTTTTCCTACAATTTTATTTAAATTTGATACTTCCTAGCATTAATACAGACACCAAAGACCAAGCGTTCCACAACACTGCCTCTATTTCAGATGTCATCTGCAAGTTCAAGTCACTAATACAACTTGTTATGGTTCTCTTTTCCAAGACATAAGGATTTCTGTAATCTGCAACTCAAGTCAAATACACTAAAAGACTGGCTTAAAGAGCCTAGGAATGTGCTTTGCATACTGTAAAATATACAACTTATAGAGCAAAATAGCAAGCATGTAAGAATTTTTTTTTTTTTCAGAAGAGGGTGTCTGAACCAAGCTAGTCCTATTTAGCTATACCTTTATTCTAGCACACACTGAAAATCTCTCTAAATCCTTTCACTCATAGAATGATGTGTGTGTTTCTGTGCTTAGGCAGCAAGATTGAATCTTCCAATCTTTTAATCATGCTGAGGTTTTACCAATGAACAGCTTCCACTTTGATTCTGTTTAGAGTTCTACAACCACCGTTTTTCTTCAGTAACACGAAGAATATTAATCCACAACTCAAAATATTCCAAGATTGTAAGAGCTATTTACAGCAAACCACAGGAATCCAAATACCAAATACTTGTTTCACTTCATTACATAATAAAGTAAACATAAATTTAATTGTATTAAGACAAAAATCATCCAAATTCAAGTAAGAATTTGGAAGAGTAATTCTTCTGAGTTGTACTCCATTTTATAGAAGCACCACAGCTTATTTATCAGTTGAAGGGTATCTAGGTTGTTTCCAGGTTCTTGTTATTACAAATAATGCTGCTATGAACATAGGTAAGCTTATGCTTTTGGGGTGTGAATGTGTGTCTTTAGGGAATATACCTAAAAGTGGTATTGCTGGATACTTGGGGAGATGGATTCCCAGTTTTCTGAGAAACCACCATACTGCATTCCAGAGTGGATAAACAAGCTTACACTCCCACCAACAATGGAGGAGTGTTCCCCTTGCTCTGCATCCTCTCCAGTATTGGAGGGTATTTCCCACTTTCTTTTCTGTCAAGTTCAGTGTAGCTGGGTTTATGTTGAGGTCTTTGATCCACTCAGATTTGAGTTCTGTGCAGGGTGATAGGTTTGGATCTATTTTCATTTTTCTACACACTATCATCCAGTTATGCCAACACCAGTTTTTGAAGATACTATCTTTTTCCTTTGAATATTTTTGGTCTCTTTGTCAAAAAATCAAGTGTTCATAGGTATGTGGGTTAATGCCTGGGTCCTCATTTCAATTCCATTGATCCACAAGTCTGGTGGTTTTACAATAAAGTTTGGCTTAAACCTTACAAATATGGGAGGTTCATGTAATAAAATATGTTTCCTGCTCTTGATAAATATTATTACTTTATCACTTATATTCATGGATTGCATGACTATGGAAACATTGTAGAAGACTTCAATTAAAAAATCTAGAAATTATTTTAAAAAAAGAGTAAAACTATTAGAATTAGAAAATATATTACTGGATGTCCTCATTAATGTTTATTTTTCTTTTATAATGTATATCAAGGGCAAAGAATATCAATGCTATTTTAATTTGTTTCATAGTGTTCACCTTCATTAAACAGAAACTCAACATGTGCCTAGTACGTTGTAGGCACTGAGCTCACAAAGAGGAATTAACAAACTCATCCCAGTCTAGAGGGAAAACAATAATGAATGGAACAAGTCTTGCATTAAGGTAAACACAGTCTTCTGTTAGATAAATGGTATCAAATGGCAACATGGAGGAAGAAAAAAGTTCATGAGAAACCAAATTTAGAGAAACTATTGAAAGGAATGCACCACAAATATTGAGTGGCAGCTGGGAGAAGGAGATGAATGACAAAATGTCCAGCATCCAAAGAGATATTCAGTGCTGCTACCATGCTAGACAGTGTGCAGAGTACTTAGATAAGAGTTTTAAAGTTTTAGCAAAGACAGAAAGATGATCAAAACAGGTAGCTTGTGGCAGATTGTATATGGCACTATACATAATGTCGAGCAGTTTTAATTTTATCTTGTGAAAATTAAAAGTCACTGAAGATTTTAAAGAGAACAGAACATGATCTGATTTCAAATTTGGAAAGATAATTTCTCTTGATAGACAGCCGCATCTTGGAGAAATGTTGGAGGGAAGCCAGCCTAAGAAGTAGACACAAGCTAAGTGCTGCAAATGAAACACAAGGAAATTATGGGTGCTAGAGCCAAGATCAAATCAGTGAGAACAGAGCAGGGTTAATGGGCATGTAGCAAGAAGAACTGAAGGCATGGTAGCTAACTGGGTTCAGAAAGTGAAGAGGTAGAAGCATATCTCCGAAGACTCCCACGTTGCTGGCAAGACATATCCTTTGAACTTTGCAATGTTCTTTTGAAGACTGACAGACATAAAGTAGGAGAAACATAGTGGTGAGCATAATGATTATTTTGATTGTGGTGGTATAAGCAAGCTTCCAGCAAAATATTCAAGTGCAATTATTTAGTGGTCATTAAAACAAGTTCCACCCACATTAACTGAATACAAAACTGCTTAAATGGTTGTTAGGAATAAAAAGTCTTACTATGCTACTGAAACTCACCTAGACAAACTCACATGATTAAGACTTGCTTTTCCATGTATCCTATGCATTGACAAATATTAAAAAATATGAGAAATTTTACAATAAAATTATATGTAAAATGTGTCAATATTGTAATTTAAAATTAAAAGGCTAACTTTACAGGCTATGATTAGTCTAATCTAATAATGAAAAGACCAAAAATAATCCACTTTCCCTGAGAGAGGAAAAGCAACCCGGCAAAGAAAAAACACTTCCTTCTTCCACATTCTTATATAGGCTTTCAGAAGAAGGTGGGGCCCAAATTAAGAGTCTTTCTACATCGAAGGTCTGGATGAAAAGTGGATTCACCCACTTCAAATCAAGCTAAAAAATATCTCTAACAAGTGTGCCCTGGATTTCTGGATTGTAGCCCATTCCTGATGTAGTCATGGTGACCCCCGAAACAGCCATCATAGCTTTGATTTTCCTTCCTTTCCTAGTACCATGAACAGTATCTCCCAGAACTAGGAGAGCTTGCTAGCAGAGAGACCACTTCTGGTTTTGTTCTGCCTTGATTTCTCTATATAATTTGATAAAGTCATATTGTGTCTTCAACAAAGAATCTTATGATCAATTTCTTGTAGCAAACATGAGGAAAGGCTACAGCCTGTATTATACAAGGATCTCTGGTGCTTTCCCTACCAATGATTTAAGGTATTGTTATCTTATACCTTAGGTTTGAATTATTATGCCTAAACAATGCCTGTCATTTATTTTTAACTTCTAAAGTCCTCTAAAGACTTTCATCCAAATATGTAAATAATAAATATTACAATTTTTTTTTAAAAAATTGACACACATAGCATGATTTTGTATTGTCTAAGTTAGTATCCCAGAAAAAATTGGCAAACTTGAAAACCTGATTTTTTTACAGAGATGTGACCTTTAGACTTCCAAACTAATGGTAAGAACACCAGCAATGCAAAGTAGGACAATAATGACTTCAAACATGGCACAGTATTGGCCCTTCTTTTCTAAGTGGACATAAAACTGTAAGCTTATTCGTTTTTAGATTATTACATACTCAAACAAGCTAGTGAATGTACCAGTGGATACTCACTGACATGATACCAAGTTAAAAGTATCAACTCATTTGTGAGAATTTCTTTAAAGTTGTAGTGTTCCACAAATATTCTGAATAGCCTACGATTCTTCTCCCTCATTTCAGGGAAATATGAAGCTCAAGATTAAATCCACTGAGCTTGCCAGAAGATAGGATCTGACACCACAATATAGAATCTGACTTGAAAAATTATAAGCTAATTCCACTCACTTCACTATTTTTGTTTGAAATATATATTCTCCTAAATATTTATTCCAATAAATAAAGGAATGTTAGTAGCATTTATAAGTTTAAATAATATCATTTCAATTTACTAATTCAGTAGATAATATAGTTCTAATGAACATAAATTAAATTTTGTTTGAGGTGTCAATAACTACAAGAAGTTGCAAACCATAATCAAACCCACGAGACCCAAATGTCTATAAAAATATGTATGTGATCACTAAGTAATAATGCCACACAGTATTTGGTGTGTGTAAAGTCTGACCCTGAATAAGTACATTTTTAATTGATATATTCTCTTATGAAATGTGTACAAGCATTTTACTCTTACTGTGAAGAAAATGAGCCATGAAATAATTGTCATTATTATTGTAAGATCACTCAGCTAGTAAAAGCAGCTTAACTCCAGAGACTGTCCTTCAACTTCTGCCACAGGAAAAACAAGTGATGCTCAAATGCTATTTTTAATAGCATTACCTAAATTATCAAAATGCTATTTTTAATATTATGTGATAATCATATATGAATTCTACTTTCATAAACCATAATATATTTAACCAATAGTATTGTACAAATGGAATAGATTATCCTTAATAAAAGTAAGTATTATGTACTAAAGACAGTATGTTTTCTTCATTTCAACAGGATATATTGACTGGTTACTAGATAACTGTTAGACAGGAGTGCAGAAACTATTTATTAGTAAGGAAAAGCTTTCCTTTGAAAAATTGACATCTACAAAGGAATGTGAATGAGTATGTATAGTTCTGGGAAATGAATTAGAGCTGTTGTACTATGGTCAGCACAAGATAATAATTCATGAACGCTATATGCACTTTTGAGTATAGAATTCAGAGAAGCTTGTATTTTTCATTTCCATGTTTTCCCAAGTGTTTTGACATTCCAGTGTTCATATTTTAGCCACAATTTCTACAAAGCAGTAATTGTGTGATGACATGAGATTAGATGAATTATAGAAACCAATATCTTCATTGTATATGCTGAGTTTAGGTAAATCATAAATTCTGTTTGATGGAGTGCTTTTATGTGACAGAAACCACTATTGTTTTATAGCAAAAGATATGTAGATGATATACATTTGAATATTCTGATTATAAATAACCAGTGAGCTGTCTAGGTTCCTCATCTGTACCTTTGTAAGCAAGTTAATTGAAAGCAAGATTTAATTTAAAAGCAGAATGATTTTCAGATCACTGTTTTAAAAATAATTAAGGTTGAGAGAAAAATAAAAGGGCAAAAATTCCTATGTTTCCAATCAAGACATATGTTCTCATTATAAATAATGTGAAGAAATTTGTATTTTAATAACCATATTCAAATAGAATAATATATGCAGATATTTTGAAGAAAGTTATATTAAAGAAGTACCCAATCAGACTAAACAATAGTTACCAAAAGCCTCGCTTTATTAAGAAAGACCTTTCTATTTTGATCTAAAATAACATTTAGATTAATCACCTTTCTATTTGGATCTAAAATAACATTTTAATCATAAATTTCCTAATCATGTTGACCATGAAGATTTCACGGTTGCCCCATTTTAGATAAGAGGATTCTTTATAATTCCATTGACAACTTCAGTTACAAGCAGTAACTGGTCAAGGTTTATGTCAAGTGTATAAAACCTAAAATCACCTGAGAAGAAGAAACGTCACAGAAGAATTGCTTGCTTAATACTGGCAATTATGAAAGAGTTTGTTGATTGATTAATGATGTGAGAGATTTCAGCCCACTACAGGTTGTAGCATAGAGGCATGTGTGTCTCTGCTGTGTAAAAAAGCTAGCAAAACATGATTTCTCAAAGTAGCAAGTAAGCTGTAATCCCCTATGCTCATCCATTATTTTATGCTGGAGTCCATGCTATAACTGGCTCGATGAAACCTGGGACTTTCCTTGAAATAAACAATTTACTTCTCTAAGTTACTTTTGATCATAGTGTGTTTATTGCAGCAAAGACAGTAAATTAGAATAATAAATAACATAGATTCTTGACTGGAAAAGTCAAAATAAATCTTGGGATCTTGTATCTCAGCAAACAAGTACACAACAAGATATTAGAAATGCAGAGTTAAATGAATGGCTCATTGAGTAGGTTATGTCAAGGGATGCTAGAAAATTCCACTTTAATTTACAAAAGACAGATAAAACCTGAAATTCTTACACTTTCAGCCTCCTTTTGTTGCCAGGTGAAGGTTATATATATAGAAATATATATATTTATATACATATACATATGTAACAGCAATTAATAAAACAAGAGGAGATGAATTAAAAGAAAACAATGAGGGATATATGGGAGGTAATAAAGTGAGAAAAGAAGAAAAAAATGTAATTATTTTATAATCTCAAAAATAAAATTAAAAAGAGGTACCTGATATCTCGATTTGTGCGATGCTAAGCTTTGTAGTGCAAGTGTAATTCAAAAGTATTAGAAAGCACAAATGAATCTACTGTTTGTTGATCTGTGATAAAGAAATATTAGTGAGCCTTGTAGGACAGGATAAAATGAGTAAAAATATTAGTTTAGAGTAATATCAGGAAAAAAAGTTTTTCATTTGCTGTAAATGAGGACCATGTGTTAAAACCTAAATGGAGCCTTCAATATAGACTAGCATAAAGTCAGTTGTATGAGTGAATGACTGCCCTATGATGAATTAGTGAATTAGAAATACCAGAGAGGACTGCTAACAGCTAGCCTTTCTGTCAATTAGTTGTTATCAATTTCCCTTACAATTTCAATGCATCCCCATGCTGCAGAACTCTGTGCCTCAGTCTAAACCAGGAGGATTTCACCTGTCACATATGGAGAATAAAGTGTGTACTGATTTATTGAACTTTTACAGACCCACTCTCAAGCAATGGGCTTGTATCTGAAATTAAGCAAAATTTAATCTTTTATTTCTTTAGCATCAGATTATTAAAACAACTTTATGGCAATTAGAGTATGCTTGGGAGACATAAGATGTAGCCATGTCTTACTGAAATACCAACCAACAAACCTCATTTTTTTTTTTTTTTTGGATGGGAAAATAAATGGCCACTTCTGGCAGTGAAGCTTTAAATAAAGGGCTTTAATTCACTGTTTATTTATCATGCTTGTCCAGGAAGAAAGAGTGACAAGCAGAAGACCTATAGCATCCTTGGTTTCAGCCTGTCAGAACACCAGCCCCTCACCTCATGTGTCCGACATTCAATGATGCTACATATTTACGAGGCCTTTTAACCTTGGTTATTTTTAACTGTGAAAAACCTTGTTTGTATCATGGCTAAGAAATATTGACTGAGGATCAAATTTATGGAGAGAAATATCACCATTTGGGTTGAAAAATTGATCACTACAAGAATATAATTTCTGAAAATGCAGCCTGAAGGCAGTTCACTGGAGAGTAATTTTTCAGGGAAGAAGGCAAGCTTTCACAGGATTCTGACTCTCTTTCTCTCTCTCTCAACATCCAAGGCACATCTTTTTGTTCTAAGTATGCTTAACTCCATTATTTCTTAAGATATTTTCCTTAGTTCTCATAATCATGTGGTATCTATGATAAAAAGAAAATTCTTTTTATAATTTTATAATGATTAACTTTCAAAAATATAAACACAACATATTTAGTTTTATTCAGTAGCAATAGACTCCACATACTATTTTCTGCATGCATCATAATGGGCTTCCTAAATAATCTCTCAGCTTCTCGTTTTCCTCTTTTCCAAAGGATCCAAGCACTGCTGTCAGATTTTTCTTTCGAACATTGACATTGGCCATGTCAGACAGCTCAAAAAACTGAAGTGGATTCTTACTGCCTTTTGAATAAAGCAGAAGTTTCTTAGGCTGCAATTCAAGGATAGACTCACCTCACCCCAGTACACAATTGCTAAATATTCTATTTAGCTAATACACTAGGCCTCATCTTTAGACAATTATTGGTTATAGTGATGACTTGAATATTTGATATTCAGAGCTTAGTGCACTTGGAAGCCACACAGGTTTTCCCTGAGAGCAGCTTGAAGCTTTACAGAGTATGTAAGAGGTTTTTAGTGTTCAAAAATTTTCTGTTTAGATCAGGAAGTTGTTTTTTTTTTTTTTTTTGATTTTTTTCTCTTTATGCTTCATCATGGTATATGCAGCTTTAAAGAGAGAGCAGGAGGAAAGGAAACAAAATAGACAAAGAAAAAAGAAGGCAGAGCCTTGGTGGGAGGGTGAAAATAAGGAAGTCAGAAAAACAGGAAGATATTTACCCTCTATTTTTCTGCACAGTTCTGCTGCAAATTAAAATTCTGTGGAAATTATGCTGCCATAAATGTAGTTCATAATTGTACATTCTTTTTTTCTTTTGTGGCACTTTAGAATAGCAACCCATTGAGGTATTGGATATTAATAATTTCACATATTAATGATGTACTTAAATATATCACTAAATCTGTTATAGTAATTCCTAAAATTTATGTATTACGAGCTAATGTATGTCATGGAATCCACCAATACTCAATATATGAAAAACAAATTAAAATAAAAACAATTTTAGCCTCAAGTCCAGCAGAGTCCACACTGCCATTCAACTGTTGCCTTTGACATGTCCCTTCCTTTGCAGTGAGCTAGACAGATTAGCATAGACTTTACATGAGTGTGTGTCCAGAATTAAGCGCAAGACTACTTTCAACTATTTCTTCTATTTGCATGTTTAATATGACTTTTTTATTCACTAACATCTGTCTTACATTTTCTTACCTATAGGGTGGTAAAATATTTTTGTCATTCCTAATACTTGTGTTATTTTGTCTAAGTATTTTTAGTGTTATCTGTAATACTTGTGTTTTTCAATCTTTTATTTGGTACTACAAGCCATTTTGTTAGCTTGCATTGCTTTGGCTTACTTATCTGTATCATAGCAGTCATCATATAAACTATCTTAAATGTGACATAAGGAGTAATATATTATTGTTATATTTACCTATATGGTTAAACATAGGCTCTAATATATGTAGATTTTACCTTATATTCTACTTTCCTTTGCCTTTATGGAAATCAAAAGTAATATTCAGGGCTGGATATGTATTTCATAGAACCAGTGCTTGCTCGACATGAACATAGGCACAAGATTCAACGTCCAACACTGGAAAGATATAATGACTACATATGGTACATAATAAACAATATGATTTCAAATTTGAAAAACAAAGCATCCAACATACCAATATCTACAGACATACAAACTGAAGCAACATATGCCATGGCCATTTTTCTCAGGCTTCTCATTATGTAAACTATGTGGTTTCAAATAATTTGTAACATTTTCTAAGAGACCCATGTTTGTAAATCTGATACTGAGTAAGTGTATGGATATCTCTTACAATGTTCCATACTTTGAAAGGGTCAACTTCTGAGTTTTCAAGTGTTGATAGCAAACTGTGCACATTCAGTGTAAACAATGTACTGTTTTCAATTATGCTCTATTCTAGATTAGTGAGGGGCCATACCACACTTTCTTATTATGGCAGGTAGTGGAAGAGAAAGCTAATTTGGCCATAAGAACATAAGGTAAATACCTCATACCCTATACTACTCTGCACTTCTAAGTTATACAGTTTTTAGTAGACTAGGTATTTTAAATGAATTTTTAGCCTAAGGCATTTTCAGCTCCTATAAGTTAAGGGCTATATAAATATGTAAAGCAATTGCCATAAAATCTATGTGCATGTTTTTTTTTTATGTACTAAAACCCAACTTTAGTATTAAACCCAGATTCTTACTTATGAAAACCTTTTCTGAGAACATGGAAGTCATCATGATCAAAGAAAAAAATCACCTGTCCTGCTACTGTATTCTGAGATTCCTAAGGCAATTTCTCAAAAATATTAACACTAGTATACCTAAAAATGCAATGTTAGTTCCATTGTGAGCATCCAATACCGAAGATAGAACCTCTCCACAGACCAAAGTATGGATACTACCACAGTCAAAGTTTTTGAATCATATTGTAGGCAGGACATATTGTCAGTTGAAAGGTTTGTGACTGGTTTGGAGTACCATAACCTTCATTGAAGTCTTGTTTAGCTTCAAGGATTGGCCAGCTCAAGCTCCTAATTCTCTATTGCTAGGAATCTTAGCCAGAGCTACCTTATTGGATTCCTGAAGGTTACCATTGCACTGGGCTTCTAGCTCATCACAGAGATGCCCCCAGGGAAACTTGGATGTCACTATGAAGATGATATAGAAAGGTCATTACCAGTGGACAAAGGAGGTTTCTTGATGGGGGTAGGGATAGAAAGAGAAGAAATCAGGTTGGGGGAGGCCTGAAAGAGAGAACTGTCTTCAAATATTTTTTGAAATTTTTTTATTCTTAATTCGAAAGATAAAAATAGACATTAAGTTCATATTTTGGTATCTTGCTAAAGTTATCCTTTTGTTTGACTCTCACAGTACGTCTATTATTAATTATTCTTCTACTCTTTAGATCAGAAGCTTTGGGATTTTTATCTCAAGATGCCCCCCAAAATGTTCCTTTTTCCCATCTTCTGGAACATATTTGCCTATCTGAATACATGGATTCTTTTCTATAAAATAGAACATGATCCTGTTTAGGTGAGATTGTATGTAAAGATATTAGTGTGTTTAACATGGAGAAAATATTTAGTAATAATAATATCATGTTTATCAGAAGTGAGTGTATGAATACATGTGTTAGTGAATGACATGTTGTAGAGATCCCACAGATGTATGTCTCTCAGGATTCATATTGGCTAAGGAGAAAAGACAGAAGTGTATGAAAATCATGGTTGTTTATTTTTTTAGTCAAATAATTACCATGTCTCAGAATCAAATCATACATTCCAACCATTTTTGCAATTGCTTTCCAATGTGTGGTTTTTTACAGGATAATGAGAGTTTTTGTTTTTTTATTGAGGTAAATGAAATAAGACAATGAGTAAATATTTTAAGAAATACTTTCAAATATTCAATACAAATTCACTTTATTTATTTTTATATAGTAAAGCATATGTAACATTTTATAACTTTTTTCTGTTTTTTATAGTTCTATTTGTCTGGGGGTTTTGTGTGTGAGTAAGTTTTGTGTATATGTGCGTAAACTTAAGTGATGATGCATTTCTACATATGTGCACATGAATGTGGAAGTCCAAGGTTGATGAAAAGAATTATACCCTCTAGTGGTTCTTTTATTTTATTCATTGAGTTGTAGTCTTTCCACCAAATCCAGAGCTAACCAATATAGCTAGTCTGACTAGAGGGATTGTTATAATGATTTCTGGTCTCTGATTTCTGAAGCTGTAATTAAAAACAAGTTGCCACACTCACCTGGCATTCCTATTGGTTGAAAATTTTAACTCACTCTTCATAGTCCTCTGTGTTGCTGGACAAACCCTTAGTCAGGCATTTACTCAACCTCTGGAGATTTATATTTTATGTATTACTACATCTATATATCATTGCTTACAAAATGTTTTGAATCATTGAATTTTTGAATCTTGAATTTTCAGTTTTTGTCAATTATTTAGAATTCACTATCTGATTCTTTAAAACTTCTTAAAAATTTGACTGACTGCCATTGCCCTTGCTTCTTGTAAAACAATAACAAACAAGCAAAGCTCTTTTTCACAGATCGCTTGCCATCTGCGAACAACATTGAAATTTATTTATAACTTGCCATCAAAAAATGACAAGGATATTTTTGAAGATAAATAGGAAATGATTTATGTTCAAATTAATTTTATATCTTCACTAAATAGTTTGTAAAAAATATTATCCAAATTCACCAAAGATATATTTCTATTTATCTCAAAACAGTTTTTTAAAAATTAAAAAAAAATTATATGTGAATTCATCTTTTAAAAAGGTGGTGTTGTGGTTAAAGCATATAGGTACAACCAAGTAAGGTCATTTCATTTTGATAAGAGTGGCTTTTATTTACAAACTTGATTTTAATTACTATGTTTAGAATCATAGGTTGATATGAAAATACCCTTGTTATTATTATCATCCAGGTAAAATTGTTCTAATCTTCATCTATATTGTTTTATGTTTAATAACACATTTTTCTGGATTTAACATAGAAAGATTGATTTTTAAGTATAAAGTTGTGCCATAAATGGTTTCCAATGAATTAAGCTATCAAGCTTGATGAAAGTCAGAATCTATGAGTCAAATATCAAAAATATATGTGTAGAACTAGTAACAACAATTATGTGCAGATCCAGTAATGACAATCTTGTATAATTTGTGAACCTTTTATTTCTGCATACTGCATTGCAGGCTTTCGAAGGGCTTTGCTAGAATGTATGTCAGCTGTTTCCATGATGCATGTTCACAATATATTTTTTCTGTTCCATAGATGTGTAACTATATCCCCTAATCTATGAAGCATATGTACATTTGAAATAAGTTTTCAAATATTATGATAAAATTAATAAACAAGCTGTTATTTCACTTGCTATTGCATAGCTTAAAAGGTTGCAGGATTTGTGAAGAAATTTGCAAAGGCATTCATAATTTCTATGTATTTTTCTTAGTTCTAGCCCACTGTGTGTTGAATGTAACAAAAAGACATCCTCCAAGGCTGTGGCGTATGCTTTTCAAGCATACATCTCTCAAATCAGCTTAAGAATTTACTGTGCAACCCAGTTTTTTTTTTTTCTCATCCATTTGCATTTCTTGCTGAGCTGCTCACCCGACCAGGTTATTAGAGTTGGCGGCTGCATGGTATAGATAGGAAACCTGCTGTATGTAGGTGTCTTCATGGAAATCACCTGGGGCTGCGAGTTCTGCTGTCCTCACCTTATCACATCTGGAACACAGATTTGCTCAGCTCGTCATATTTTGGCATCTGTGAATCACCATGATGTTGTCATATTCACAGTTACAAAGTAGCCGATGGGAAAGGAGCCAACTACTTGAGGCACTTGCAATGAAAAAAAAAAGTCTGATTTCAGCATTATTCATTGGAAATGCTATTTGTGAAAGCATTTACTTCAATTTTGAGAGGCTGGCAATAACTTTAATAGGCAACACACAATCCTGTTCTTTAGAAGGGATGTTCCTACATACTGAACAGAAAAGGAACCAGCAATTACCAAAAACTATGGGTAAAATGGACAGCTAGGCATCCAGAAGGGAGTAATTATCTATCTTTCACTTAGATTTTATCAATAGTAACTGCTAATTAAGTGGACAATGGGCAAATATGTCAATATAGGTGATTTAGGATAATTCTCTCAACCACATTTGGTCTCTTAAAACTTTACTTTTTTTACTTTTGTATATGAATATAGATGAGAAGAGATACAAAATTGATTTCAGAGGATGTAAAAATAGAATCTCAGGGTATATCCTAAAATTTTAAAGCAAATAAATTAATAAAGATAAAAGCCATATTTAGAAGTTTATATACAAGAAGACTAAAGTCTTAACTAGGGAATGATCTTACTAACAAATTTTGCAATAAAGTCTGTTTTGTAATAGTTAGAAATTACATGTTAAAACGTCAATTTCTCATCTCTCTGAGCATGTCCTTTCATATTGTCTTCAACTAAAAGAGTGACTCCTTTTTATGATCTTCATGGAAATATAATAAGTATTCACAACCTCCCAATAAGGGTCTTTTAACTTTACATGAGCACTTCCAATGACTGTTAGCTTATGCCGTCTCAGCTCAAAAGTTTTACTGATTCTATGACTCTGTTAAAGAACGCCCCTCTTGTAATTTAATAGAACACAGCTGCTATCACTAAAGGATTGCAGTGAGAAGATGGAAATGCTAAGAGAAACACATAAGATCATTTGTTTGCAAGAATTGTGAAGATACTTCCATATCTTGACCTATGCTACACAAATACAGTATTTGTGAAATACCTCTGACAATCCAGTCTCCATTGGGGAAAATTTAGACAACCATGCTTGTAAGCAGAAAAGCAGGTTGGTGTAAAAGTCAATCATAAGGGTCCTGTACCATTTAAACATAACCATAGAAGAGACTGGCACCTAATTTCATGTGTACTACCATGTAAAACCGAACTTCAAAATGTAACATACCATTGAGAGACTGCTTACAGCTAACCCACTCCAATGCTAGAATCTTGTTCAGGCTAAATGCTTTGTTGACATAAGTTTTATGACTATAAGAATATTGTTATTTGATTCTTCTGTATCTTATTTAGGTTCATATTTTGACTGGATCTTAGAGTGTTTTTCTGCTCTCATTTAGCTAATGAAAGCACCATAAAAACAGTAAATAATTTCTTTCCTCTGCTCAAACAATATATTACTCAGGATTTCAATCCATCAAACACATCATGTAAATTCCATCTTTTGGTCTGTATTAATAGCTCATCTTTTTCTCTCCAGTCACTTAATTTAGAATTCCCCAAACCTTTCTCTTTATATATTTTTTCTCTTTCCGTAAATGAATCTATTTTTGTCCCAGAGTTAAATTTTATTTTTATAGCTAAATATATAACTGTAACTCAAGGATTCTCAAGCTGAGTTATTCTTCCTTCACCATTCATTCATTATTCAACCATGTCTAGTGACACTTTTGCTTGTCATAACTGATTACTTTTGTGCATTACACAGAAATGATGAATGATAAGAAAACCTCCCACAGTGCAGTCTACACAAAATGCTCTCTGCTACATGCCCAAAGTCCTGAGGTTGAGAAGCACACTAAACATGATACTCTATTATAGACTTATCTATGCAATAATAGTCCATAAAGAATAACTGGTCCTCATACTCGATTCCCCAATATTTTTAGTCACATTTCAAAGCATGCTACCTCCTCTCAGTCACAAAATTGAAAATGCCTATATAATCTAAAATATAGTAGCTACATTTAATTTTTCCATTTTCATACATTAATCCATTAACATCCAGTTCATTACCAGGCTTTGGAAACTCTTCTGTGAAAGTTTATCCTGGCTCTGTCTTCACTGATATCACTATGTCGTTCTCAACTCACTTCTAGTATTGCTTCTGTTTCAGTCTACCATAATGACCTTTTATTTCCTCCAACACCATTAGCTTTGACACTTCTTATCAGTTCACAAAATTGATATATATATGAGTATGTCTCTCTGGTAACTGTTTATTGTTCTAAGTGTTTCTTGTAACCAGAACTTTTCCTGTGTCCCACAGACACCTGGTACCAAATAAACAAAGGATTACACTAATTACAAATTGTTTGATCTATGGCTCAGAATATTACTAGCTAGCTCTTGTATCTTGAATTAACCTATTTTTATTCATCTATGAATTGCCACATAGCTCGTGGCATTCTGGTCCTTTCACATCTTGCTTCTTGGGTAGTGGATCAGGTTTTCCAGACTCTGCCCTTCTCATGTATTTCTGTTTGGATTCCCTGTCTTGCCATAGGCCAAAGCAGCTTCTTTATTAACTAATGGTATCAACATATATTCACAGCATACAAAAGAGACGTCCCACATAAGTTCCCCATGGTCAATCTTTCTGGCTTTATTCCTAAGTGTATTTGAAACTCCTTTTTCCTTACAGCTTTTACCATTCCTTTTATTTGGGCTTTTTCTCTCTTATTTTGTTTTCTCCTGAAAAAGTCTTGCTGTCAAGTTTTCCCAGAAACCCTAATTCTTTTCTCATGTATATGTATATATATATATATATATATATGTGTGTGTGTGTGTGTGTGTGTGTGTGTGTGTGTGTGTGTGTGTGTATTTTGTATTAGCCTAGAGTAATTGCTATATATTCTGAGAAATTTTTATGACCCAGCAAAGCAAAAATGACTTATATCACCCTCTGGTGTATGGTTTATCTCCTTTTTCATTTTCTTTTTTATTACTATTGCTATGAGTAAAGGAGCCACACTTTCTATCCTTGTACATCCTTATTCAAGGTACTTTCCCCTCCCAACACACCAGGTCATTCTCTCTTCTCCACAACTCCCCAGCCCCCCCTCCCCAGGGAGGCAGCAGGTTGTCCCAAGGTCCCACTGCCCCAATATTGCTAAGTTCAGTCTCCACTCCTGGCAGATCCAGTTTTCTCCCCACAACCTCAAGACTGAGTCAGGTTTTCCTTTAGGGGGAGTGGGATCCAAGGAGTCACATATTGCTTAGGAAAGATTTGTGATTTCTGTTTTATCATCGTTATTAACTTTACATATTACAGGTCCATAATGGCTCTTACAGTACTTAGATGTCACTCATCTCTATTGATCAAGCTAACTGAACGTTTTAGCAGCAAAAATAATTATAAATGGGGTGTTATACATTACAATAACAGACACTATGGCTTATTTTAGTAGGATTGCTTATAAATTGTATCAAAATTAATTTTGGAAACATAGGTACACATAAATATAAGATGATGTTACCATCATATATTTAATGTTCTTTGTAGAGGGTTGTTTGTCTTTTGAGTCAAAAATGACATAATCTACCTAATCTTTTATAATTATTTTATACAAATAGCATTATATCACCAAATACAGTCATCTTTGTTAGGGGTCATATTGCCTGGAAGATACACCATGACCACAGTGACTTTGTAAATTAAAACATTTAATTAGGTAGCTCACTTATAGTTTAGTCCATTATCATCATGGTGGGACATGATGACATTTAGAGAGGGAGCTGAGAATTCTACATCTTGATCTGCAGACATCAGGAAGTTAGCTGTGATACTGGGTGTAGCTTGAGCATAAGTGAATTCAAAGCCCACCGCCAAAGTGACACACTTCTTGAAAAAGGACATACCTATTCTAAGGCCATGCCTTCGAATATTGCTACTTCATTTGGGGGGTGTTTTCTTCCTAACCACCACAACCATAATTATACCTCCTTACTTTCTGAATAGATTATAAGTCACTTACAGGGAGAGTGTTTCCTTTACACCTCCTGCAACACTGTGCTGTGGGTTTCTTTCAAGCTAGTTCACCTCTGTTCTTCTGCATGGAATTTGGGTTAATTATCAGGCCAGCTTATATTTTATGCTATCTGATTTTCTGTTTATTTCTATACAATTAAGTTCTGTGGCCATTTCTTCTTAGAAAATTGTAAGGTTATATAATAACTATTAACTGTGAATTTCTATAGACAAATAGAGTGGCTCCAAATATTATAAAAACTGACACATGGGGGGATAATCATATGTCGATATTCTAACAACTTCACAAAAAAATTCATGTCTTTTTCAACAGTTTTATAACAAAGTGAATATAATTTTCTCTTTTTAAAACTTAAATGCATTCAAAGAGAGTAAAATGTTGCTCAACAAATATAAGTAAATTAAGTATTAAGATGTCTTATAGACTGATAACTCTCAGGTTAGTGTTTGTCATTTAATCACTTTAGAGGCATGTAATAAAATTATTTTTTAAAATAAATTTACACTTTTAAAAGGACAATCCACTGGTATCTTGTGCAGCCTTTTAGAATTTTACAAGCTGTCTCACTGCCATATACTTTACACAATTAACCATGTCTTTACCCTTCACTAACTTTAATGATCAGTAATATTTCTGTTTTGGGCTATGCATGACAAATTCTCTTTTTACTCATTATGGGAATGCAAGATTTTATATGAGTACACTAACACATCACTGCATATTAGAGTTGAGGAGGATGAAAATCAAGGATGTAAATTAGACTAAGAATGAGTTTTGGTGGTGTAATGGACCACTTCTAGCAACAAGCAAAACAGGCATAACATGACATGCTCTGATGTCAGATAATCTTTTAGCTTTGATGATAATTTACATTTCAAATAAACCAATATATACAAAGTTTATGACTGAAATGCTCACAAAATCCTTTTAATGTTCTTTTTTATTATAGGGAGTACTTTTGCTATTTATAATAACCCCCACACACACCAAAAAATGGTCATTTTTACCAAAGGCTTAGGATTCTCCAGATTTTGCTGCATGGGATTCACAAAACACTCATGAGCTGCACAGATAAAAATCTACATTAAAAGCACATCAGAGGTCAAACCGAAAGAAAGAGAAATGAGAAAATAAACTTGAAAATAAATGTCTTTCTAGGCACTCAATTCACCTGAGAGATCTCCCTGGCTCTTTTTCATGCTTCACAACCACTGTCCTCTATCGAAATAAACATGAGCGTGGACATGGTTTTTAGTTCCTTAATTAAGTAAATCAGTGCAGACTTAGAGGGCAGGGCTACATAATCATTTACATTTGGCTTTGTGATGAGTTATTTACCCACTAATCAGTAGTTTTAAAAGTGTTTTTCACCAAAGTGAACTAAAATGTTCATTGTTGGGCTTCTCTATCCTCTTTTCCAAATCTAAAATACCTAGATATTCTAGGTAATCAGAAAGATAAATGGTCTCATTGCTTTACAGAATAAGAAACTAAGTACAAGTCTACAAGTGTACTAAGTTACAGAATCATTTCTTTGAGGAATAACATTCAGAGAGAAGAAAATGGGATAAAATTTTTCTTCAAACAAGTAGTCATAATATCTTCAAACAAACATCTCTTTATGTTAATTTCCTCTATTACAAATTAAGAGAAATCTGTCATTACCAATTCTGTATCATGTATCATTTGTATATCTATCTGTCATTCATATTGCTCTCTCTCTATGTATGTGTCTGTAGGTATATATACATATATGTCAGCATGTAGATTCAGCTATTGAGATATATGTTGAACTTTATTATTCTAAACCTTTAGAAATTTGAGCTCAAGCTCAATTTTCAACTTTGCTTGTACACTATTTAGTTCTATTCTAATCACTAATTTGATAAATGATGCATTAGTCATTTAGGCGAAAAGTCAGATTTATATTCTGAAATATATTCCATAAACCTCTTTTCTTAGACAACCAAAATATCTATCAATTATTCCCTCTAATTTCTTAAGATTCTTTTTTATATTTCACTCATTGCAGTCGGTGGCAGTTAAGAATCCCACCAATATATTGAATTGTATACATATGCCTTAACAGGCCTGTCTTGTCCACTGTTTTCATTCTACACATTTCTCACATGACTTTGAAAAACATGAATTCATCCTTTCCCTAAAATGATTCTCTATTTTTTTCAATCTGTAGTATTTGGAACATTTTGGCACATTGTAATTTTCAGGACTACCTACTTTGATATCTTGTCTTCAAGGGCTTCTAAAATATGTTCAAAAATATCTGTCTACTTGGCAATAGTCTAGGCAACCAGGTTTCTGTGTCTTTGGTCTATTTTATTTATTTTCACTTGGATGGTTATAACTGTTATGCTCTCCACAAAAATTTAAAATGACATTTTTCCACCCACAAACAATAAAAAGAGTAATTTACCTTACTCAAACAATAATGCATGTGTACCATGTATAACCACACACATTACAAAGGGAATGGAATCCAAGGAGAGAATCAAAGACAGGAAAGGAGTAGGGCATAAATTAAGAGGTCTGGAGTCCACCGAGCTCTTGCTCCATGATTCATCTCTGCAGCTTGTTCATTTGGAGACTGAATTTTTAAATTTCTAAAGGGAAAGTTGTTTTTCTTTTTTTTTCTTTATTTTGTATTTATCAAAAAAAAAGTAAAAAGAATTTAAAAAAAATGCCGAAGAGTTAACAATAACTATACAGAGGATAATAATCATAAGCATGGCTTATCATGGGTGGAAATGCAAATAAGATTACTACACATGTATTTTCTTTGTGTTCAGCTTTCCCTCTGAATTTTTTTTTTCATCCCTGTATATCCTTATTGAAGGTCCCCTCCCCCTCCCACCCCATCTGATCATTTTTCTTCTCTGCAACTCCCCATCCCCTCCCTTGGCAGGGAGCAGACAGTCCTATGGTCACACTGGCCCAACAATGCTTGGATCAGTCTTCACTCCCGGCCAAATCCAGTTTTGTCCCCCCTCCCTCAGTTTTTCAAACTTGGTGTTCATACCTGACATTATATTTTTCTCTCAGGACTCTTTGTTGATCTCATTGCTAAGGAGGCAGTGAGGTCTTTTAATTTCTGAATGTCTACTTCTGTTTTATTCTAACATCCAAGTTATCATCTATGCCTTTTCTACCATCCTCATACCTGGATAATCATCACTGCATGAGGGTACGCTATTAAATGTTAGCTATTGCAAAATTAAGCTTTGAAGCAGCTCATGAAGGTGAATGTATTGCTGCTGAGAGAATAGTTGGCAAGAAGTTGAGAAATGTCAGCTGAGGCTTGGCCAGAAATAGAGCTAAGATGTCACTTACTTAGAGCCACTCATTTATTCTATGTTCTAGCTGTTTACACCTTTCTAAGTTTATATATTTTACTCTAATTTTATTTGAATGTGTTTAGAGAAAAACTTCTCAACAATCACTATGTTGTCTCCTTAAAAACTTAAGTGTTTAAGTCTTAAATGGAAATGGAAATTTATCTCCTAAGGATGGTAAAGTAGTGAACTCGTTTCCACAGAAAGACCACTCCTGGATCACTTTAATTGTTGACATTCTGTCTTCTTACTTCTTTCTTTACATCTCAAAGTCCTCATGGTATACATAGGAAATTTCTGCAGGCGTAAAACTAATAAGGGATCACAGCGTTTCCCCAGTGCTAGAAAAGAAATCAGTGAATGATCATGTTGACATTTTAGAAGGGGCAGCTGAGTATTCAGGTGAGGAACATTTGAAATCCTGATAATGGTTAAAAAGTTGTTTTATGTTTTATATTCAGGCATTTATACTATTTTAAATTGATTTTTGTGAAAAGGAAGAGAGAGTAACAGGATGGAGGAGGGAAGAAGACAGAGAGAGAAAGAGAGAGAATGAGAGGCCACATTTTTTTCCTAAGTGAAGAAAATATGCAAATCTTGAAGGGAAACTGTCTGAGAAGCCAGGGTGGGGAAGCATATAACCAAGTACATGCCGAACATGTATGATAATATCAGTGCGAAACCTATCACTTAGGCAAATGAGAAAATGAGTTCAATAGAGAAAAAGAGCTTTTAAGTTTACACTTCATATTTATTTAATAATGCCTTAGGCTTAATATTGAAAAATACACTTTAGACAAAAAGCAAAGAACATCCAAGATGCAAACCACAATCACTGATCAGCTTGGCATTAGAAAGAACGTAAGAGAGACACCCAGGCATTCACCTAGGAAGAGAAAGTAGAAAAGATCTTCCTAGCTCATTGGGAACAAAAGGGGCTGCAACCAAGAAGGTGTGGGAACAAATCATGAGAGAAGAAGATGATTGAGTGAGAGGAGCAACAAGGAGGGAGGAAAAAAAGAGATGGAGATCTTAATAGAGGAAGCAATGTGAAGTTGGAAAAAGACTGAGTGCTAGGGTAACATCTAAGAACTCACAGGATGTCCCTGGCTAGGTCTCCAACCAATAGTGAAGGTGTTTCCCAGACAGGAATTCCCTTACAATCAAAGGAATAGACACCCCAACTGCCAATAAAGAACTTACCTCTAACAATAAATACAAATAGTGGCAGAGATACATGGCTGAACACTTGGCTGAGATCCTGGTGCAGCTGAGAGGAGGGGATTAGATTCTACATGAGCAAGGGGATAGGGATTATGAGGAAAATTCCCACAGTGATAGCTGGCTGGAGATCTAGGAGGCTCACTAAATTAAGAACAGCCACTGGGGAATCATCAAGAAAAGGAACTAGGTCCTCCAATGATAGGCAACTGTCCACTGACACTGGCAGTCTGTGAAGCCTGGAGAGAAGGGATCAGACTGTGTTTCTGTGCATGGACTGTCACTGCGGAGCCCATTCTTTCTAGAGGAACACCTAATCCAGTCTTGACATTAGGATGAGGAAATCAGACTTGCCTGGAGTGGATGCTGAGCTGACCAACCTTGGGACGTTTTGCCCTTTTTTTTTTGAGGAGGGGATGGGGGGATGAGGAGGAGGGAGGCTGTAGCCTGGCCAGGAGGGATTGGGAGAGGGAAGGGAAGGGAAAGCAAGGAGATACATGGGAAAAAGACTATTCTAAAAATAAAAAATATATATATAAAGACTGAAAAAAGGGACACTACATTCAGGAAGCAAAGAAAAGCCAGTGTCTTCACACCATAATGAGTGCAAATAAACTGAACAACTGTCATGCCTGTGTATTCTAAACAGCAAAAATTGGAATAATGTCAAGCCTTTTCACATTCATTTCATAATGAATACAAAGATAGGATTGGGGCTGCTTATATATGCTTCTTACTATGGGAAAACAATGTGCTGATATATGGAGAGATTATAGCTGTAACAGCCACATGAGAAGAAAATTTACAAAGCCTCTTAGCCTGCTACAGTGACCATCATAACTGTGTAAAATTCACTGTGACAGGGTAAACAGAGGCCTCTAAATTATTGGTTTTCAATTTGCTTAGCAAATTCTGTTTTAAAGGAATTATTAGTGTTAAACCTGGCAGAGTCCTTCTGTGTGGCTCTGACTGTGTGTATTTATAGCAAAGCGGAAGAGTGGAGAAGTCATCTCTACAGACAGGCAAACATTTGTGTTAATTCTTTTATTGACTCTTAGCTGGCACGTTCCTTAAATGTACAGCAAAGACTTAGAGTAGCACAGGACAAGCTAATGACAATGCTCAGGGCCCTTGGAGGGATAGCTCTGTCCAATAGCAGAGTCCATGTGGAAGAGACCTGCCTGGTGACCTTGTCAGCTCACTGAAGCTCCCCTCCTTTTCTCAGTCTTATTAGCCAGTTAATCTAAGGTGAGACTGAGAAGTGATTTTGCTGCCCTGACAATTTAACACTCAAGTGAACTCAGATGAGTTTCCTGCCAGTCCCCTGTTTACAAATTGGTACCTAGAAGACATCATTCTTCTGAGGATTTTGGATCTTACTTAATTTTAAGAGATGACAAAAATTATACATTTATACACACTCAAATATAATATATACCGAAACAAACTGAAACTGTGTGATTATCCATGCCAACAACTGTGATGAAAATCATGGGGGAAAATGCCTGTGTGTGATCTTTGTATAAACACAAGTAGTGTTCTGGAGAAAATGCAGTTCCTAAGTTCTGCCTTCTGCTATAACAGTTCACATGCTGGCAGAAGTAAAGTGCCATTAAAAAAGATTCCACTGTCCCTGTTACTTTCTTGTTCTAAGAGTCCTCCTTTTGCCCATGGTAGGCACTAACTACTATACTGAGACAAAGCATTTTGTTTCAAAGAACTTTATCCACTGTATTTGACAGTATGTATCTCAGTGATAATGGTGAACTTTTTAAAAATGTTTTTCAAGCTTTAATGCAGTTTATTGAAACTTATATAAGATACTTAAAGAACTAATAAAATGCTTGAAAGAGGGCATTTTACGTTAATCAGATCTCTCTGGTGATGCTTTATTTTTATTTGAAAGAAATCAAATTATCCTCTGCACCTAACCCTTAAATTTTCTTGTGTAGATGTTAATTCGCATGCTTCTCATTATATTTCCTGAGTAGAATATACTCCAATCTACACCCATGACCTAGATAATGTGCCCAGTAATTTCTGTTTTTGCTCTCAAACATGAAACTCATTAGCTTTTGTGGTTTTGGTACACAAGCACTGAACAGAAAAGCATTTAATTATGACAACCAAAGAGGTGATTTTCATTTTTCATAGAAAAGTAAATGAGATTAGAAAAAAGATTTTTACAAAGTTGCCCAGCAATGATGCCAAGTATAAAAATAACTTTCTTTACATTATTTACTGAGTACAAATAAATATATTTTATTTTAACAGGTAATTTGCCACCAGAGCCTGTTTTCCTTTAAAAAGGTATGTGATTTTTAAGAAATATTGTATAAAGCATCATAACTTCTGATTTACAGTCTAGGATAGTATATTAATTTTAAAGTCCTGTGGATGACATCTATGTAGTTCAAATGCAAGGATATATAGTATTATTAATTATCTTAATCTCTAGGTTATCATGTATGATGTTGAATTTCCAAAGCACAGACAGACAGGTACATTTTCTATGTTACTAAGAAATATTAATTAACTTGGTGAACTTCTGTTGAAATAAGAATTGGTACAGTGTAGGTTTTCTTACATTTGTTTCGGATCTGATTGGATTTATATAATTTTCATGGATATCACAAGTAATTTGGGTCATGTTCACAGTTTTTTTCAAAATAATTTTTTTTCTTGATTTTCTGGTTGAATTGAATTAGGCTATAATTTTGACATTTGAAAGCTAAAAATGGTTGTGTGTCTAGGTCATTGCTTAGCAAGAACACTGTATTTTCCTTACTTGAATATTAATACAGTATTAAATTTAGAGATAAATTAGTTTCAACTGTGGCTTAAATTATAAAGTTGGCTCAGTCAAGTTATTTTTATTTCTATGATCTTGAAAAGCTTACAAATAAACCAAGAATTTATATAAAAATTGCTTTATTCTTTGTTATTTATGGAGAAATGATGAGAATCTGGGTATTCTCACCCTGCCAGTCTCCATAAGCATTTTAAAAATCATGGTGGGACCAATGTCTATAACCTAGGAATAATGTCTTTGCTTCTTGGAGACATCATGCTTGATGTCTTAGCAGACTTATAGAAATCTTCCGGGGTCAACATGTCTTTCATGGTTTTAATTATAACTTTCAGTATTTGCTGGTGTCACATTGCCATCATTTCATTCATACATTTGTATAATTTAATTCTGAACCAAAAAGGAAGTATTTTTTTGTAACATGTGAGACCTGCTTCTAATTATAATAGCATACATTTTCTGTGTATGATTTTGTTAAGAGTTAAGGTTAGCAAGTGACCACTGCTACTCCAACCTCTAATCTAAATGTTTTCTATGAATGTAGTGATGACTTCACCATCAGGCAATGCCAGTATATCAGCCTGGTTATTGCATGCTAACTGTCATGTCAAGTTATAAATGTGCTTAGTAAACAAATTAATTTTATTAGTGCTTTGCAACTTCAAAATACACACCTTCTTGTTGTACTAAAAGCCCTGTACTGCCTGGATCTATGCTCATAAAACTGTTGAGTAACTGACCATAAACTTACACTTAAAGGAACAATTCATAAAACTTCCATATGATGCTGGACATTAGTCACACTAGAATTTCAGGAAAATTATTTGAGTTACTTTAAAGTTAAATATTCTAAACATATAGTTATAATTTAAAATCAGTACTTAAAGTGCATTGCACGATAAAAGTAAAGCTGGTAAACATTTTCATTTATTTCTAAGTAACACAGAGGAAAATTTCATGTTTTATAATTCAATTGTTGACCTCACTCCTGTTTTTCATAGCTTTGTGACCTTGAGTATGTTTTATAAAATCTTTGAGATATTTCAAGCAGTTATCAAGACAGATATGATAATATCTATCTTGCAAGATGACTTTTAAAATAATGACAATTATTTTTCAGTTGTTTTCTTCTTGATTATATGAGGAAACCTTTTGTTCTTTGTGGCTAAGACCAGATAATGTCCTTAATACTCTGTCTGATTAATGTTTATGTTTATGGAATCTTTTGTTTTCTTTTATATATGTCAACTTTTCTTTTCATAGAGCGTACTGACTTAATAGGATAGTAAAATTTCAAAAATGGGATAGTATAATCATCCATTCTAAACTGTGTAACTATTTTTCTGGTGCTGACGGGCATATGAAAACCTAGTGGATAGGCTTACAGGCATTTTGTGAACACTTGTCACTCTCAGTGTTGTAACTGTTTATTACATTGTTGATATAGGTAGATTCTAATTAACAAGACATTTCACCCCTAATCAGAGTATAAAGGGCTGTCCTATCATTATTTGGTAATATTAACCTATTAGCCAGGTGTGTTTTTTTTTTTTTTTTTTGATGCTACCATGTGAAGTTCTGACTACACTTAGAAAATAAATGATCTTGAGTACAGTTTATTTTGTCTTGGCTAACGGGGTACCCTGAAATATAATCCTCTATATAACATACTAAAGCTTCAAATCAACCTGGGAATGATATCTCCTTTTGGAAGTAGTTTCTCCTCAAATTCATTGGGATGAGGTAATATTTGAATAGCTGAAAATGACTCAGAAGTATTTTTTTTAGTTTTATTTGTAAGCTATATCAATTTATTTTGACTTATCTTAAATGCAAGATGTTATAGTAATTTCATTGGCTTCATCCCATAATATAAACTTCGAAGGTAGGATTAATTCAATTTCATAAGTAGGGTAAAACTTCTTATACAAATTCTCTCCACATTCATATTATCCAACCTCCACCACTTTGTCACACAAGAAAATCTTGTGTGACAGATATCCATTGGTATCTTGACTTTTTTTTCTTTTTAAAAAAGTTATTTATTCTTACATTATATCTTTTGAATATCTTATATGGTATCCAGTTCACTTCTATTTTCCTAATTTCCATCAAAATTTAAAGGCAAAACTGTATTTTAATATTGTTATACTTACCAATATTTTCACTTATAAGTCAAACATTTTGTTAACATTAGAATGAATTCTTGTTATAGTTCTGATCAGAAAACTGAGAAAGACTGATTAGCCAAGGAGGTCATATATGGGTTGAATTCTGGGCTTCTGACACTTGATCCATCCATCCATGGGATGTCAGTAACATTTTTCCAGCTAAAAGGAAATGCATGTGCCATTTTCCTCTAAGTATTTATTCTCGCATATGGAAATTTGTGAAAGTAAAACAAAATAACAGTGCATATGGTAATGATTCAATAAACCAGACTCCCACTAGCTTGCTTGCCAGAATAATCTTAGAGTTGACAGGGAGCTTAATTTTTTTTTAAGAAAAACTGAAAATTGTTTAAAAATTATTATTCAGTGTATAAACTGACTTCTTCTTGATTAATGTTATGTTCATATGCCACTGATAAAGTACCTGAGAAAATTGAAACTTCATGTGACACCTTTTTTTGAACATAGATACCTAATTCTAGAGAACAGAGAAAACACGCATTACTGCAAGAGCTTTCTGATTGACACTGAAATGTCTTCCTAAGTGCTTTCAGAATAAAGAAATGAAAATTATTGATAGTTGTTCATTTTTATCTTGAAGTGTTAGTGTTGATCTATTTTCTCCCATTACTGAATTATGTTACTGAATTCAGCTGTCAGGAAATTCTCATTTTGTTTCTATTTTATCATCCATATTAATATTCTAATGCTTTCTTTCATTCTTCTTGACCTAAAACCTACTATTTAAATACATTGTTAAACAATTTATTTCCAAAATATAAATGCCTGTGTGTTGAGGAATTTAATTTTATTTGCTTTATTGTTTTGACATTATTGTTAAAATCTGTATTGATATAATCACAGAGTAGAATTATTCTTGAAGTAACATCTAAACAATGAATTTACTTAATATTATTGGTTTAAAGTTGCATAGAAAATGTATTATGAAGTTTACAACTATATAGAATGCTCTAAAACGTATGCTAATATTTTCCAATCTGTCATCAACTTTTCCCTAAAAGATGGAAAAGTGGAGAAAAGTCTTAGTTAAATTTACAATGTACTTTCTCACATAGTCTTCAAAATCAACAGCATATGTTATGAATCTGTGTCCCATGCAAAGGTCTTTTCCTATCTTCTTGTATTTTTTTTTAATTTCTCAAAATAGAAACCAAGAGGTAATTGGAAAAGAATATTATACTATATTGCTGTTTGCTATCTCACTTTAAAAAACCTAATTCATTTTCATACATTTGAAGTCAGTATAAGGTTTCAAGCCACTTGTTACTATCATAACTATGATAACTGACTTCATAGTACTTTATAAAATATGAAACAAACTATCAGTTATAATATTGTGGGTTTTTCAAGTCCTTAAAATTTCATATGATCGGTTTTATTCACATTCATTCCATCCTTTCTCTATTCTACCTTTTATCCTCTGACATCTTTCTTCATTTACTTCATCTTCTTTTTCTTCTTCCTCTCTCTCTCTCTCTCTCTCTCTCTCTCTCTCTCTCTCTCTCTCTCTCTCTCCTCCCTCCCCGCCTCTGATAGTGCATATTGAAATATCACTCCCCTGGGGGTAAAAGTAAACAATAACTTGCCCACGCTCAGCAGGAATCAAATGTTAATGTCAATCACTCCTTGGCCAGAAGTGGGACTTCATACCAAACCCCATTATTCCATTCTGGGATTTTTTTTTTTGTGTGTGTAGACTTAACCATGAGCCTGTCTTATATATGTTGTATTCATGATTTCATGATGTGCATTTGCCAGGTGTCCTAGGCACAAAGGAGTCTTTATTTTGCTTAAAGACAGTATTGCAACTTGAAGTTACAACTTAATTCTCTTTCCTTAAAGCTGACATTTGTCCATCTTATTTTGTATTCCCAAAAACTGAGTGCTTCCTGCTCTTTGTCTTCTTTCAGATAGATGAGTAAGGAGACCTCAGTGAAGATAGGTCAGTAGCAGAGGAGACAGACCAGCTATTAATGTCCATGCATCTCTCCTGTCCTACCCTCCCAGTCCTCAGAAGGCCACTTACCTAAACATTATTCTTTTGTATTTGTTAACTCATTGCCCTTCCTTTCACTGCTTGCACAGATAATAGTTCTTCCAAGTCAGTGCCCACACCCTGCTTAAACCTTTGGTAAAGACTCCTTCCTAGAACTATCTGAGAGGTATCTGAGTATGTAGGAGGTTCCATCACTTTCCACTTGAGAAATTAATTTTCTTCAAATTATTTCAGAAACAATATCTTTAGGAAATATCATTTTAATTCTACTTAGAATATTTATATATAAATAATAAAATATTTCAGAATGCATTCAAATCCTAAAAGCTGTTTTATGTAATGCATGTGCAGAGACAGTGTGAAAGAGAAGGGGGAGAGATTAAGAGACAGAGACATAAAAAAACACCACAGATAGTAAGATGCAAATTTTATATAGATATTAATGTCTTTTATAATTTAGATTTTGGGATTAGGGACATTTTATTAACTGTGGTATACATAGCTTTCTGTTTACGTTTTACTTTGTCTTACAAGATTGCTTTACCATCCTGTGTGTAACCACACAGTGTGATGTTATCACATTCTACATTTTAATGCTACATATGCACTAGGATTGAGCAATTCCCTTGTTTTCTATTTTTCTCCATTAGTGGTAATGTCATAATGAGCACCTCTGTAGATATTCAAATCCTCTATTATTCTCTTTGGATGATTTCCCAGAAGTGAACTAATAGAATTAGTTTCTAAATGGTATTTTATTATTATTGCTGCAGATGTTTTTAAGGAATGGTCTCAATATCTATCTTTAGCTAGCCTGGAACCCATTGTATAGATCATGATGTAACTGATTAAATAGAGATACCTGCCTTTGCTTTTGCCTCCCATGCTCTGGAATTAATGACATGAGTGTCTCTGTTCAGTAGTGGTGCAGATTTTATAATAACAGAAATGCTCTCTATTATGCCAAAGTCAGGTCATTTTCATATCTATCGCATAGCTCAGATGTCACTTAGCCAATCTGTTGAATAAAGAACACTGGAACATCAAGATTCTGTTTCATCAAGAGAATTACTATTTAATTATCATCCTACTTTTCTTAGTTAGAAAACTAAAAGCTCCTTTGTGCTTAGAAAATAGGCTTTATTGAGATAAACTCAAAAGATGCCCCTTACCATTATTTGAACCTGGTTCCTCTATACCTTATAGTAGTCACACCATCCTGGAAGCAAAGGCAATTTCAACTTTTCTATTCTTTATTTTATCCAACCATGAAGGAAGAACAACAGATTTACCTATCAAACTTTGAGCTCATAACTCTCTATCCTTTATTGACCCCCCTGCTCAATTCTATACTTTTTAAGAGTGTCTGTACAGTGATCTACACCCTAGAAGCCAAGGTCCTTTATAGATACCCTTAGAAAAGAGTTATAGCACTGTGGTCTAAAGGAAAGTCTACATAAACTATATCAAAATAACTGGGATGGATAAGCCAACATACACCAAAACATGCTGGGACAATATTCTAAACCATCTAAATCTCCAGACTATATTCTGAAAACTGGAAGGAAATCAAACAAACAGAAAATAACACTGAAGGTGCAGCCATTTTTCCTCTGTCAAATAAAAATATAAAGTTCATATAATTCTCACATTTCATTTGATTCTACAATAATGACCTAGGTGAAACTGACATTGTCAGCAGAGTCACCAGCATGTGTCTACATCCTGGCAAATGGCCTAGATAGAAAAGATTTATTATATAATGAAAGTCTAGATTGTATTATAAATATTATAAATCTGTTCAAACTAATGGAAATGTGTGTGTGGAGGTGATGGGTTTTATAAAAATATATAATTTTTCTCATATACATCATTTAAAAAACTATTATCTCATCCTTTCTACCTTTGATTAATCAAAAAATACTAATAACCTTCTAGAAGATAAAAAACAAACTAAAAATATTATTAAATGCCATACTTCTATGACACTTCAGGGTTTATAAATCTCTAATTTATCTTTTACATTAACTAGGACACCTTTAAACCTATTATCAGGGTTTATAGAATTACATGAGAATTTTTAAGGGCAAGTGTGTATCCACGAGTTTAATTATATAACTATCTTCAAAATTTTGATGTTAGGCTTAAAAGCATAGGCAGCTGTGCCACTTTTTTACATAGGTAGTAGGGACTCCAACTCAGGTCTTCTTGTGTGATGAGCTCCATATACACATAATTTTAGAAGACAACATACTATTGAATATTACTTATTTAAACAGAGAATTTTATTTGTACACAGAAACAATAATGTTATGTGTATTGCAAAAACACCTACTGAAATTCTAAAAATATTATTCTATATAACCAAAATATAGTTTCCTGAATTATACTCATGCAGAACCCATGTGTTTTACTTGAGGGAGATTGTATGTGTCATTAGGTGGGATTGGATCTGTGTTCAAGTCTCTGGTACAGTCATGAGTATTGACTTCAATGACACTACCAAATAAAGTTTTATTGAAAGATACATTTATATGCTGAAATGTCAAATTCAAAATTATTTTCCTGAGCAATTGTGGCTTTAGAGGCATACTGACATTGACTTGCCTGTTACTGAAAAACAGTATGGTGCATCAGGGAGTATACATATATGTGCCCAACTTTCAAGATGGTTGTTGAAGCTCCTCTCATTAACATCAATGCAATGAGAGACCAGAAAAATTTTATCACCATCTGTAAATAAAACTCATTGAAAACAATTGTGTTCAGAAAACTGGAGAGTAAAACAAAATATGTGTACAACTAATTCAGAAGCTTCTAAAGATTGTCAGTACAAAATTATTTTTTCAAGTACAAAGTTTCAAGAAAGTTTTAGAAATTAATTTTCAAATAGTACTTTAATCAGATCCTATACAGAGTTAATATATTCCAGGGAATACTGGTCCTTATAATTAGACTTAGTCTTACACAATCTATAGCTTCATCAACAATCTTACAATTTAGCTATGGACTAATTATCACATATATTTATTTGTTTTCACATGCTAGATGCTGTTTCAAGTCATCAACAACAAAATGCACATTCTTAATTGTGTTGTCTCTTCTTCAGGAGAATCCAAATATGAAATAGCAGATTCATTAGGCTCTGAACTTTCTGATGCACTATTAAACAACATGTTATTAGTAAAATGTGATAGGAGGCACTTTAGGGAGGAACAAATGAATATTTATTCTGAAACTGGCTTTGAGCCAATTGTCAGTATCCTAAAGGAATAAAATTACATAGCAAAGCATTTCAGTGTTCACATACTGATGATTTTCCCCTGCATATTTGTGAAAAGCAGAAGTAGCTATGTTAACTCTCTATAACTTATTTGTCAAAAGGTTTATTTGCCATTGGAATCTATAATCAATATTTCTGTTTAATCATAGAATGTTAAATAGTTATTAGTGTTGATTAACCACCACGAGTTAAATAGATAAAGGGCAGCAGAGAGCAAGATACTTTTTTAAGTATCTTAATTTTTTAGCAAGCAGCTTTTAAGTAATAGAAAAGAGGAAGTCCAGATGAAAATAACTTTTATTTGCTGAAGTTAGTCTTTGAAGAAGAGTGTTGAAAGCTGATACACATTTTTTTTTTGGTAAAGAACATTTTCTTTTGCATTGTTCTACTGTTTTTCTGTGGAGAATGTATTTGCTATACCTCTCATTAAATGACTGTGATTGAATGAACAAGTAACTTGAATTATGGATGTAGAATCAACTCTTGCATTCTGCAGCCAGAGCCATTCCATCTCCTTAAACATAATGTTAGGCATGAAATAATACAAAATAATCCCCATTTTATACATTATCTTATGTCTTATGACTACATAAAGTTATGTATAGGAATCACATCTCTACCTTACTTGTAGATAATGATGGATAGTACCTGCAATACAACAATTTCATCCATTTTTACTATCCTAGTAATGGTTTTACCACTCACTTAGTTTTTATGTCTAAAAAAAATCCTTGTTTAAATGCTTCATGTCTTAACTCGTGTCTGTAACACCAATGCTGTCTGGAATACAGGTGGATCCCTGGGTTGAGTGGCAGCCACCCTAGCAGAATTGATAATCTCTGAAATTGGTTATTGTCCCTATGTCAGAAATTATAGTAGAGGGTAATAGAGGAAGATAAGTGACATAGCTCTGGGATCTAGTTATATAAACTCACATGCTTGTATACTCAACCAAATGTATATGTGCAAAAGCTCATGAGTCTGTTCGGGCATCCCATAGGAAGTGCAAAGGATGAGTTGAAACACACTCCAAACATCACACGTAACTTGGAATACCAGGTACATTTTAAGTTGATGTTATGTTTACTGGCTTAAGATGAAATTGTTTTCTTCATTTGAATATGCAGATATATTTATATTTTCTCTTGTGATATTTAACTAATTCTCTGTGATATTGTAGTTATTTTGAAATTATTTTTATAATATAATTTCAACTACCAAA
The DNA here is from genome assembly GCA_004025045.1 of Sigmodon hispidus. Lineage (NCBI taxonomy): Eukaryota > Metazoa > Chordata > Mammalia > Rodentia > Cricetidae > Sigmodon > Sigmodon hispidus. The sequence continues at coordinate 305,518 of PVIH01000487.1, forward strand.
AAATTTTACTGGTCTTCCTTTTTCTTCTCAAGTAATCAATAAAAATTGCTTAAATACAAAAAATATCAGAAATTTTCTATACGATAAATTTGAAGCAAACAATTTTTAAATATGTACTGGGAGTAACTGTAATGTAACAATAAGAATAAACGTTTTCAGAAAAGCTGAATATGAGCTGTGAATAATGTATTATAGTAAGTAAAAATAGTGTAAAAAGGAAATTACCTGCTTTAGAAAATGGAAATCACAAACAGGCAACTGGAGATTGAGTATGTGAAAGTAAAAGAAAAATGTGGTGGGACTATGGGTAGTATTTGATTAAAGATAGAAAGTTCTAGCCACAACACAGAAGAGGATGCCTAAGCCCAGTAGGGCTTACCCAATAGGCAGGAAGTCAGATTGCAAGAAACCCATCAACCAGTATAGACTGACTACACAGCCTACTGTGCAGAATGAAGTGAGAGGGAGAGAAGAGATACATTTTTTAAGATTAAAAAGTATACTTATACCCCTCAGTAATGTAAAATTGAAGGAGAAAGGCAAGATAAAGGAAAGCCCAACAAGGCTTATGAAAATGTATAGCTCTGGAAAGTTGCTGTTGAGAGATTTGGATAATAGAATTCCCAGGAAGCCAGAGGCTTGCTAGCGATACATTTTATGAGACAATGGCCATGAAAATGCTCTGTAAACCACAAGGTGCTTTAGAGCAGTGAGGTACAATCATTTTGCGACTCGCTTTCTAAAGAAGTCTATGATTTTTTTTTTCCACTCAAGCCCTTTGGAAATAATGTATGAATTACCAGAGAGACAGAGGTTATAGGTTTCACCCCCAAGTAGACAGTAGCAGGTTAAGCTGATCTGAGATAATCAGGAAGCAGGAAACAAATATTAGGCTATTGATCAAACCCAGGCCCTACTATCTATACTGGCTAATAACAATAGCTTATTTTTAAATTATCACACGTCTAAGAATTTATTCACAATGATCTGCATGTCAGGTAGATTTCGCAGTCTAACTAAGAACTGGCTAATTTGACCACCAGAATTTTGCTGGAGAGAGAGAGAGAGAGAGAGAGAGAGAGAGAGAGAGAGAGAGAGAGAGAGAGAGAGCTATAACCTAGTACTCCAGGATTCAGATTAAGTACAAGGATAGCAATAAAACCATAACAAAACATTATCTTAAAATAAAATGCCCAGAGAGGGGATGGGGTGTTGTGGAGAAGAGAGAATGACCTGGTGTGGTGGGAGGGGGAAGGGACCTTGAATAAGAATATACAAGGATAGAAAGTGTGACTTCTTTGTTCATAATAATAAAATAAAAAAAATAAAATGCAAACAGTAAACAACATAAATTGAAGTTCCACTTATTTCTACCAAATTTAGTTGTAAAATATTAAAAGTACAATAACATTCACCCGTTGTGGAGAGTAGTGTTCAGTAGCTTAAAATATGTTCATAATGATGCAGCCCTTCCCTATTATCTGATTGTAGAAAACTTAGAGTTTCTACATTGTACTCTGATGATCATGGGGTTCATGTAAAGTACTGGCTATTCTTCTCTGATTATTGTTAATTTATACTGTCATTTCCCAGAATGACAGTATATATTAGTATATATATATATATATATATATATATTAGTATATATAATATATATATATTAGAACATGTAGATGCTTTTCCTGCTTGAGAGGGCTTACATATTCCTTTCTGTGTCACTCTTGATAATCACACAGTTTTCTATTGATATTCTTGCAAGTCTGGTGAAAACATGGACATTTCTCCAACTTTAGCCAACTGTATGCTTAAGAAGCCCTATAGCAATATGGAGAATGAGGGCAAACAAGATTATTAAGAGCCCAGTTAAAACTTTAACTATAAACAGGATATAGCTGACTTCTTAGCTAACATTAGTCTAATTAAGTAAGTCTATCTTGTGATCAATGAAGTAAACTCAAAAAAACTTTATTCATAAAACAAGACCTTAGATGAATAGTTTAACTTATTTATGTTGAGATTTTGTATTTAAGTAGACGAATAATTTAATTTTTTGCTTCTTCTCCTTACAAAGCAACTTTATAAAAAACTGTTTTGTTTTGTTTTTTTTTTTTTTACACTTCTGTGCAAATCCTACTATTTGAAGTAGAGTGAGTTCACCTTGCATGTTTGCTCCTTATTCATATTTTCAAAGGAGATCTAGATTGAAAGTATAATGTAACACCTAGAAAGGCTGCTGATACATTAGTGAGCAAAGGCATGTGCTTGAATTCCCAGGACTGGTTACTTATCTCTATTCAAGCAAAAGAGAACAGTTTATAACTAGGTTCTTTGTAGAAAACCTAATTTGAAAATTATAGAATTATCTAGAAGTTTAAAATTTTGATTAATATTAAGCAGGGTTGTCAAATAATCAGACATTGTAACAGAGCATGAAGGCTGAGGAAGTACAAGTCATATGACTTATGAAAGAGTTCTTGTATTTCAAGTGACAGAGGATTGATCTCTAAAATATATAGGGAACTCAAAAAAGTAGAGCACCAAACCCTTAAAAAACCAATTAAAAATGGGGTTCAGAACTAAAAATGGACTTCTTTTCAGCAGAAGATTTAAAAATGGCTGAAAGGCACATGAAAAATTGCTCAAAATCTTTAGCCATCAGAGAAATGTAAATCAAAACAAATTTGAGATACTAACTTACACCGGTCAGAATGGCCAAGATTTAAAAAAACATAAGACAGCCTATGCTGGAGAGGATGTGGAGCAAGGGGAATACTCCTCCATTGTTGGTGGGAGTGTAAACTTGTTCAGCCTCTTTGGAATGCAGTATGGCAGTTTGTCAGAAAACTGGGAATCAATGTCCCCAAGGATCCAGCAAAACCACTCTTAGGCATATACCCTAAAAACACACATTCACACCCAAAAAAAGCATTAGCTCAACTACATTCATAGAAGCATTATTTGTAATAACAAGAACCTGGAAACAACCTAGATGCCCCTCACCTGAGGAATGGATTGACAAGCTGTGGTACATCTACACAAGGGAATACTACTCAGCAGTAAGAAAAAAAATGCTACTCTAAAATTTGCAGGAAAATGGATGGATATGGAGAATATCCTCCTGAGCAAAGTATCATAATCCCAGAAAGAGAAGCAGTGTATGTACTCACTTATTAGTGGACTTAAAAAATATATAAAAAGAGAGAGACATCATTCTACACAAGAACTCAAGGCTAGAACATAGCTAAGTATCACAATGCCTCACTTCTGCTTTGATGGCTTCTGGCAGAGAGGTGGGTAAGGAAAGACTTGTTTTCTTTAAGGGTCTGGCCACAGTGAGGTTAATTATGCTCCAGTAAGCAAGTGAGCAGCATGAATGAGCAGTGTTGTAAATGGAGAGATCATAAGAGTGGGAATAATACTGAGAGGTCGGATATCTAAATTTGATGGGGTGTATGATGTAAAAATGCCAAATAATAAATATATTTATGAAAAAATCTTTAAAAAGGAAGAAGAAATACTGTGATTAATATCAGGTTTTCACTGGCTTTGTAACTTTTAAAGGCTTGGTTTATTTTTATAAGTTTTATGTAATAATATGATATGTATTTGTAATAGTTCTTAAAGTTAGAATAGAATTCAGTAGTAAGTTCATATTTTCCTGTGTTTGTTTTTGTTATTGCTGTTTTTAATTTTTAGTATGGAGTATTTTATTAGTATTTTAAGTATTTCAAGGTTACAAAGTATGCATTTGTTAAAATAATTCATTGAATTTAGGTTTAATTTTGCTATCTAAAAACTGACCATTTTTTTTTTCAGAATCTTCAATTTATCGAAACAAATTTATAATATGTGTTCTTATGATTTCCGGGAATTTTTTCCTATCTATTATAATGTTTGTGTTTCAATTTCTAGTAGTAGGTCTTCCTTTTTTGTTTAATTTGGTTAAGAATTTGCCATTTGTGTTTAAACCTTAATAAATAAATAAAGAGTCCATGTAGTTAAATCCAGATGACAATGGAAGATGGAAGGCACTGCTGTCATGTAATAAGCCATAGATACAAGAAATTAATCAAAATATGTGGTTCTATGTGAAAACAGGGTTCATCTGAGACAACTGAACTTTGGGTCAGAAGATATTATTTACCCATGTCTTTATGAGTCATTATATTCTTTGAGACAAAGGAGACACCTAGAGAACACAGGAAGTAAGATCTTTTCCAAGATGGAAAAGTAATAATCAAATATCTGGAAATCTATGACTTTCTAGATAACAAACATTTTTAAAAATTGATCTATGTCTATATTTCTAATACTGTATGCAGTAAACTAGAGAAATCCTTTTGGTTTTCCATGAGATTTGATTGAAATCCTCAATTGTAGTGATACGTTGTATATTTAATATAATAAGTCTTGTGGCGAGCCACTTTCTGGCCTGCAGAATGATGAGTCACCACAGGCACTATTCTTCTTGGATCACACTTTATTGGAGTACAGCTCAGTTGAGAATGGTGGAAAGAAGACCCCGAGCCTGAAATGCAGCCTGCTTATATAGGGAAGCCAGGACTCGTGATTGGTGCCCTAATGTAATGCCTCATTAGCATATAGCTGGTGATAGGTCCAAAGTAATACCTCATTAGCATATAGCTGGTGATAGGTCCAAAGTAATACCTCATTAGCATATAGCTGGTGATAGGTCCAAAGTAATACCTCATTAGCATATTCAGGGATTACATCGGATAAGTCACTACTGGACGCCTAATTAGCATAAGCAGCGCAGACGCAATAGCTGGGAAACATGATGCAATGTTCCAGCAAGTTGTGCAAGGGCCAACCGCGCCCTACATAGTCTGGAAAATGAGAGAAAATAAACCACAGCCAATTCCCACCCAGACAACTTCTCAGGCCAAAGAGGGTAAGTGCTATCTTTGGGGTTCCTAAAGCTTGACTGGTCACTTCTACAGAATGGCTGAATTTTCTGCCTTCTCTTGCCTTAAATTTTTTCCCTACCCAAATATTTTACTTCCTGATTCAACTCTGTATCATAGAATTAGGATTAAAGGTATGAGCACCCACTGCCTGTCTGTTAATTCTTTTTTTTTTATCAAAAAAACATTTTCATTTCCAAGTATATTACAAAGTAATATATTATACATTTACATATAGTGAGTTTTTACAGTAATAATTTTTATGTATTTATTATTTGGTGATTTTTACATCATGTATCCCATTAAGCTCTGTTATCAGTCCTCTAAGATTTATACCTACTCCTATGATCTCTGTTAAGTCTGAACTCACCAATATCCAGAAGGATCTGTTTCCCAAGTGATGTGATTAAAGGTGTGGGTCACTACTCCCTGACCTTCATAGCTTGACTGTGGGTGATTCTGTCCTTTGATATTCCAGACTACTTTTATTAAATATACAAACCATACTCAGCTTAGAGAATACTTCTGTGTATTGTACAATTATCAACCTTAACTCTCTAACTTCTCAGGTAATTTGGTTTCTCCCATCTTCAGATCTTAGCAGCTTCAGCATTCTTTCCTTGGTTTTAACATTAATTTTAGTGCCTTATGGTAAACTTATTGGTAAGAGAGAATGTATTACAAATCTCTTAGAGGATAAGTCAAGAAATTTATCAATTTAATATGTACCCAGCTTTTTTGTTATCCAGTTTTCTGTTTTTTTTTTTTTTTTCTCATATGCATGTTTTTAGTGCTGACAACTTGATATTTGATAACCAGTTAGGCAGGTAAATTCTTCATCTCCCAGCAGTTATTAACTGCCTGTCATGCTGCATTGAACCTTGAGTGATTCTCCCATCTACATTGGAATGATGTCAATTGGTATTGTCATAATTAAGGTCTTATTCAGGCACCCATGTTGTTGAGAGCTCATGGGTGGGTCATGCATCCATAACATAATCACATTGCAGATGTTCAGGTCTTCTGGCACTTATAATAATGTAAGGTGGTGTTTCAATGATGCTTTCTAAGCTTAGGTATAATGGTTGTATTGTAGGCATACTAATAAGGGCATCCCATGGGTTCTGGCATTTTGACCAGTTGTGGCTTTCTGTAATGATCTCCACATGCATTTTCATTCTTCTTTAAGAAAGTATTTAAATTTTTTATTCTTTTTAATCTTTCTTTTTTTATTATGAATAAACTCATATTTTTAGTTAACTTATTAATCATACGAAGATATATTTCAATTAGGTAGGCAATCTTTGTCATAAAACACCTAAGTTTAAAAAAAACCATTTTAAATGCCATATTCTGTACATATTTAGGGTTTTTATATTTAAAAGGTATTTTTCTTAATTTTACATACCAACCAGAGTTCCTCCTCCCTCTCCTCCTACTACTAGCCCACCTTCTCCCTGCCCTATCCCTCATCCACTTCTCAGAAAGGATGAGGACTACCACAGGGAGTCAATGTAAAGGAAAAAGCCTTTGCTTAGCTGAGGGCTAGTTTGAGGAGGGGAGGGAAAAAGAAAAAGAACCTCTGCCAGTATAATGTGTAAATGAAAAAAAAAATATTTTTCTCTGTACCTCATTTCATGCTGATTTATTTAATTTTCCATAACTTACTGTAGGAATGCCAAGTAAAGGTTTGGCCTTCATACATCATATCCAAACCCACTCTACACCAACTATCACTCCAGTAATTTCTCTGTGGGGCTACAATAGACTATGATTCCACAGTAGCAGAAATCTGGGACAGGTGTTCTGAGATGCCTGGTAAAAGACAGTGACGGTCATTCTTTGTTGGTTTCTCTGACTGCAATGTCCTTCTAGCCTATTCTTAGACTACAGAGGTTCTCTTCCTATCCCCTGAAATACAATATACACATATCAAAACCCCTGTGTGTGCCGAATATATGATTAAAAGTAGTTTTCTATCTTCAATGAAATCATGCAGGTTCTCTGTTGAATAAATATGAGCCTTCTTCAGTCCAGGTTTAGAATGTGTGCTTTCATTTTTTTCCTAGCTCTACCTCTGTATTCTTTTGTAAAAAGCCATCATGGAGGCTGATGTGCCTTGTGAAAAGGTCTCCATCAGAAAGTATAAGATTAATTTAGGGGATATTTATATAGCTTGTTGTTGAATGTGAGATATAGAAAAGATTATCTATCATTTGGGATTTTCTTTTCGTTATAGAAAAGAAAACAACATGTCAGGCACTACTCTTCTGTAAGCTTGGTCACCCCTCAAAGAGTTTTTATAAGATTAACTTTTCCCCTTAGATACAAGAATGTCACATGTTATTTGGCCAACATAATTAATTTAAGTCTTTTCTAATAACCTTGGTATGCCACCAAAGTAATGCACAGAGATTAAACTACCTTTTCCTCTTGAAACCTTGAAAGCATCTCTATGGTAACTGATCAGTGTCATCTCCACCAGCATATAAAGCTAATTACAATAAATAACATGATATTAGTGTGCACAGATCATTGTGTGCACCAACTTCTTAGGTTGTTATTGACATCACTGTGTTGTAATTAGTCAACTGAATGCCTTGCTTTTTGCTCAGATATTTAGCATAGTTTGAAACCTAGTTTATATGTGCCATTTAAGGCATTGTGATTCCACTGTAAAAGGTGTCTTACTCAAAATCACATTAAAAAATACTATAATCTTTGCAAGGAAATATTTTTTTAAAGATACTTTTAGATGATTTCGAAAATATGAATTAATAATATTGAAAAAGTGAAAATACCATATTTTTCACTTATAGATAAAAAGTTCAGATAGAAAAAAGATAATGAGACCTGGTATCCTCTTCTGTATACTGTGTACATAATAAATGAATAAATTTTTTAAAAATGAATTACAAAAGAAATCAAAAAGAGAGAAATTACTATTAGATGATTCTTGTATTCACTGACTTATATTTTTTTTGATTCCTGTTAATAACCATATGTGATGAACATTTCACAGCAACAAACAATGACTATTTCTTAAGTATGTAAATATTAGTTATACTAATACAGAATTTAGGTAGATTATATTAAATGACTTTTAGGTTTCTTGTATTATTGGAGGATTATATATGTATAGGATTTTTAATTAAGTATATAATAAAAAATCCATTTGTTGAGAAAACCCCATTGCATTTATTTTGATTAAAGACCTATCAGTTTATAGCAAATTATAAGAAAAAGATTTTTATATAAATATTGTTTTCAAGGATCCACTAAATTGAAAGAACCATTACAAAGAACAATAAATAGTTTATGCTTAAAATAACTTTATATATGTATACATTAGCTTGGTAATAACATAAACATTCATTTATTTGTACAGTAACTTGGCTTAGGACCAATAAAAACCTGTAAGAAGTTTTAATTACTCTATTTCCCTGTAAATCTTGGCTGTCCATTATATTTTTTTTTTTTTTTGCCTTTTCAAATAACTTATTCTAGCATAGATTTCAGTTTCCATGGTAGTGTGGCAGATATTTAGTTAGAGATCTTCCATGCATTTTCTTCACATCATCTACTTCAGTATTGACCTCTTCTGTCAACTACAGGACTGTGAAGGAAAACTGTGGGGGAATTTGAAATTGTGACTTTATCTGAAAATAGACTGAAGAAATTATTATATAAAACATTTGCATGCACTTCATGTTGAGAGATCAGGGGGACTAGAATATTGGTAATGATTTTACCAGTAACATGAGCTAATAAATAGTAGTTTCAATAATATCTGATATGATTGAGGAGGGCTCTTTATAGTGTTAATTAATGTTTAGCACTAATAAGATATCTGTGAATCTTTCTATATTAGGAAGTTTTCATATATTTATGTATGTCTGAATGTATATATAGTTATATGGATATTTTTGAAAGTATATATATTAAAGTTTATATGTACCTTTATATGTATATATATATATAAAAGTATACTAAGGTACATATATGTATGTATATATATATATATATATATATGTACATCTTCTGTGCCAAACTTTCCAATTGCACTGAAATATCATATTTTCATGTGAATAACCCCTCATTGTATGCTTAGTTAGTCTCAAGCAGAGAATCATTTCCAACATATGGCTCTATATGGTCACCACAACCCATTATACACTGTCAATAAAGTGAAATATCAAATATTATCTGCTTCTTCTAATTTAAAATAGCCAGATATGCTCAGGCATTTTAGTTTCCTTATTGTGAAGCCATATTAAGAATTGGGACTTCACTGAACTCACTCTGTTCTGTCAAACAACATTTTCTCCAGATCAACTGTAAAACAATTGTGTACTTTTAAGAATGAGTATAGAAAGCTTTGGAAACGTTGACATTTATCTCAAGATGGATTTGGAAAATATCCTCCTGAGCAAAGTATCACAAACCCAGAAAGATAAGTAGGTGATGTACTCATTCATTAGTGGACTTTAAACAAAAAGCAAAGCGCATCTAAAGCTGCAAATCACAACCACTGAGCACCTTGGGATCTGAAGCATCTTGGAGAAGCACCTTTGAGCCCATTCCCTCTAGAGGAACACCTGACCAAGTCTTGATTTTGGGATGAGGAAAGCAGATTTGCCTGGAGTAGAAGCTGAACTAAGCCACCTTGAGACCTTGTGACCTCCTGCCCTTGCTGGGGAGGAGATAAAGTGATGTGGAGAAGAGAGAGTGACTGGGAGGGGCAGGAAGGGGAAGGGAATTTGAACAAAGGAATACATGGAGAAAAAATGAAACTATTCAAAAATTAACAAAAGATACTCATGCTTTAAGATTATTTTCTTTAATCTAACTTAACTTAGAAAAACTTTAATGTTTGCAAATAGAAATATTATTATATCAATAATGGCAAATAAAAAACATTGATTTATATATTTTTATTTATATATTACTTGGCGATTTTATATCATGCACCCCATCAAACTCAGTTATCAGACCTCTCAAATTCATACTCACTCTTATGATCTCCCCATTTACAAAAACACCCATTGAAGTTGCTCATTTACTTACTGGAGCATGCATCACACAATATCATATCAATAACATTTTCAAATAAAATTTATTTTTATAAAAAACAATGACAAAGGCAGAGTAATATTACATAATTGCTTAAAAATTATGAATACATTCTATAGTGGGAGTGTTAGCCATGACTGACTGTAGTTCAAATATGATTACATTAGCTTTACTGAAAGCTGACTTCCTATAGGCTGCATTGGCTATAAGTCTTCACGTGTTTCATCTGCATATTTTTGTATTAAAAAAGAAACTCCAGATTCTTTTAATTAATAATAGGTAATATGGCCCTAGTATCTCTGAATAAAGTGTATATTCTATTAACAGTTGCTGGGGGACTCTGCATGATAATCTTTGGTTATTAATCTGTAAAATTGTCAGCTCCATTAACAGAAGCAGGATATAGGAGTTGGGACTATTGACTGAGATAAAGCATGTGACCAGTATACATAAGAATCTGGGCTTTATGCTCAGTGTCAAAATGGAAATCCAAATTTACTAATTCAACATAGAGTTTTATGGATATTCCAGTGAGAAGGAAGTAATGAAAAGAACTCAAAAACCAAACTGATGAAAATTAACAAAAAGGTAAAGACTGAACGAGCAAAAGTTTCTGTTAAGAGACCTAAACAAGTACAGTAGAAATGTCTACCATTTATGATTCAAAGAAATTCAACCAATTAATAATATTTGAAATTGTCTATTTGCTTTGGGTGAAATAAATGTATTCTATGTATTTATTTTAGTGCAATCACTTTTCTGTTAAAATTTATTTTTACTTTATATATATAGATTTTTCTCCACAAGTATATCTGGGTACCACCTATGTTCAGGTCATGCAGAGTCCAGAAGACAGTGTCAGTTTACCTAGAAATGTATTTATAGAGGTGAACAAGCATGTGGGTACTGGAAATTGAACCTGGGTCCTCTGGATGATCAGCAACATTCCTAGATAATAGGCCATCTCTTAAGCCCTTTTTGTATAGTTAATATAACTAACAAAATGGAATAAAGATTAAAATATTTAATAAAAAATTAAATTTTATAAAAATTACCATTTAACAATAGTGTAGTATAAATTCTTATGTCAAATATATGTATTTTTCACTTCATAATACACTCCTTATAACATATTCTTATTTACTACTCAGTAGTAGACAGGTTTTTTTAAATATAAGATCTTTTTAAAAAAATATTAGATCTTAAAAATAAGAATGTTATTGCATTGTAAGAGTTCTGGATTAAAGTATACTTTGTTTTTACTTTAAAATTTCAATTTTAAAAGTCTAATTTAGATGTCACATTATATATATTTGTTTTTTAATGACCAAGTTTCTGTTCTTCCAATAAATATACAAATATGTAGTTTAAAAAAAATGACTCAGTAGGTTAAGGTGTTTAAAGTCTACCCTGAAGATTGAAATTCTATCATCCATGCTCACATGGTAGAAGGTTAGAACCAAATCCCACAAGACATCTTCTGAATGTTCATTTATACAGAAAAATTTCTCCTAGTACAGAAACATTAAATAAATAAATTAAATATAATAATCATTTTTAAATGTAGGAATATTGTAAATATTGAAGAGCTCATAAGATACTATTGAATAAATTAAAATAGATATATCATTGGATAGTTGTAGAGTATAAACTCAACAGATACTCAAAACTGGAGATATTCTGGACTGGGTCTTCATGTATCCTTCTTTATCTTACACAAAAAGTTTTAAATTGTATTTTGCACTCATACTTATGCCTCCTTCTTTGTGAATCCCAAGGTAGGGAAGGAATTATGAATGTTAGCTCGTCAATTGGAAAGAACACATTGCTATTATATGGTGAAAATCTATTTAAAAAGAAGACAAAATCCTAGAGAGCAAGGTAATTTTCACTAAGTTTACTTCTAACTAAATCAGATACTGAAAATCAGATGCCAACTGTACAAAAGTAGGTTTTTAATAGGCCCCATCTTTGAAGACTTCAGATATATGAGGAAAATGTAGCAACAAATATCATTGAGAGATAGGAAGAGGTTGAGTTAAGACCCTGTGATCAGACAATTTCTAAACAGAGCACTGTTTATTGATTTTGATATTTCAATAAGATTAACACAATTGCCCTAAAATTTTAGTGTAAATTGAAGTTCCTGGAAGCATTGATGAAAGATAGATCATTTCTTATAGATTTAAGATGTTTTTCCCTTTATGTCACAGAAAAATGCAAATATGAGTATTTCTAACCTGTTCCATGTGACATGATTGTTGTTCTCATGAGGAGAACATTCTGAAATAAATACTTTAAATAATTTTGAGAGTAAGCAATTTTGAGTTACATTTAGAAATTTGGCCATTTCAGCCAACTAATGAATTCATTTCTAAGTATGAATGAAGCTCAGGCATGTCACCATGAACATGTGGATGTCAGGGGACAAAGAGAGATGCCATTCCTGGCCAAGGCTTATCTATTGCTCACTAGAGCTTAGGTGAGGTTCTCTGTCCCACAAAATCTTGGTTATTCTCTGTTTTTCAATCTCCTTTGAGAAACATTGGAAAAAGATTAGCATATCAGGTTTACCTGGTCCTGGAGATTTGAACTCAGAACCTCATGTTTGCACAACAGGAACTTTTTTTTCTTTTTTCTTTTATTTTATTATTATGAACAAAGAAGTCATACTTTCTATCCTTGTATATCCTTATTCAAGTTCCCTTACCCATCCCACCACATCAGATCATTTCTCTTCTCCACAACTCCCCATCCCCTCCCTGGGCAGGTGGCATGCAGTCCCAAGGTCCCACTGATCCAATATTGCTTAGTTCAGCCTCCACTTCTGGCACATCCAGTTTTCTCCCCCAAACCTCAAGACTGAATCAAGTGTTCCTCTAGGGGGAGTGGGATACAAGGGGGTCAGTCCAAGGTATTTCTGATCCCAAGCTGTTCAGTGGTTGTGGTTTGCAGCTTGGGAATGCTTTGATTTTTTTCTTGTTTGTTTGTTTGTTTGTTTAGAGTCCACTAATGAGTGAGTATATCTCCTGCTTATTTTTCTGGGTTTGTGATACCTCGCCAAGGAGAATATTATTCAAATCCATCCATTTGCCTGCAAACTTTAGGATATCATTTTTTTCTTACTGCTGAGTAGTACTCTATTGTGTAGATGTACCACAGTTTGTTAATCCATTCTTCAGTTGAGGGGTATCTAGGTTGTTTCCAGGTTCTTGCTATTACAAATAATGCTGCTATGAACATAGTAGAGCTAATGCCTTTGGAGTGTGACTGTGCATCTTTAGGGTATACACCCAGAAGTGGTATTGCTGGGTCTTTGGGGAGATTGATTCTCAATTTTCTAAGAAACTGCCATACTGCATTCCAAAGTAGCTGAACAAGCTTACACTCCCACCAACAATGGAGGTGTGTTCCCTTTGTTCCACATCCTCCCCAGCATAGACTGTCCTCTGTGTCTTTTATCTTAGCCAATCTAACAGGTGTCAGGTGGTATCTCAAAGTTTTTTGATTTGCATTTCTCTGATGACTAAAGATGATGAACACTTTTTCAGGTGCCTTTTGGCCATTCACAATTCTTCTGCTGAGAGTTCCCTTTTTAAATCTGAGCCCCATTATTTGATTGGGTTATTCAAAGTTTGAGTCTCTAGATTCTTGAGTTCTTTTTACATCTTAGAGATCAGTCCTCTATCACTTGTAGGGTTGGTGAAAATCTTTTCCCATTCTGTAGGTTGTCTTTTTGTTTGTGTTTTTGTTTTTCTTATAAAACAATGCATTTAATTAGGGCTTGATTACAGTTTAGGATTTAGTTCATAAATAACTGTGTCCTTGGCCTTACAGAAACTTCTCAGTTTCAGGAGATCCCACTTTTTGATTATTTTTCTTCATGTCTGTGCTACTGGTGATAAAATTTTTGTTACCAAAAGGACCCAAAAACAATACTCAAAACTAAGAGTAAAGTTTTGAAATTTGGATTAAAACATATCAGTAGAGCAAGCAGAGTAAAAAAAATATGCTTAGAAATGTAAGAAACTTAAATGAGGGCTATGAATTCTTTTGATAGTTAAATTCTACAGAGTATCTTTGTCAGTAAGTACTGTTGCTTTATATATCCTCATGCACATCCATATTTGTAATAAGACTTAATGAAAATTAGGCCATGAGTTTGAAACTGAGATAGCAGGAATATAAGAGAATATATATGAGGAAAATGATGTAATTATATTATCTCAAAAATATAACTTTTCAAAAATCTTGTTTTGAATTGCTATGTTGGAAATTTTTCTTTTAAAGAGCAAATCTCACTGTAAATCTTTTGACATTTTCACATGATAGAGCACTCATAATGTTGGCCATGAAAAATGATTTCCATTCCAAATCACATTAGTACATTTTAATGCAAAAAAGAAAATGTAAAATCTATAAAGTCTTTATGTCTCACAGAAAAAAAAATGATAAATTTATTTTTAAAAGCTGTTGTCATAAGAAATAAACAAGACATATAGAGAATAATATTAAAGAAAGATTTTGGGATATACAATAGAATGATTTCAAATGCCTTCCTTTCCATGAAATCATGTTGCCAATTTACTTTGTATTCTTAACCAGTAGGACAAATCATCTAGCCATAGAGATTAGGTGAATGGATATTGGAACAGTGCTGCATAGCAGACCAGTATGTGCCTTCTATGTGCCCTGAAGTGAAGTTCAATGCACTAAATTAAACAAAGCATTGTGCTGACCCCTCAGAGTTAATCAGACTCTATCTTTCTTGCATTAACACAAAATTTGTTGTTTTTTGAGCTTACTATTTGTTCTTCAAATACATCCCTTAAACTGACTGTTTCAGTGAAAATAATTATGAAAATTCAATTGTTATTTGACCATTGTTTCACTTTGCTGTTCAAAGGGAAATTCACCATCTCCCAAGCTTCTTTGAAGATAACAATAACAGCACTGAGCAATATTCTGTTCCTGAAGTATTTTCTAATTAATTTTGTATTTAAATTTTTCTACCTTTTTTTTCTCTCCTCTCAAATAGTTTAAAGCCTTACATCTTCTTATCACATCATCTGTAAGAGTCATGGAGTCACAAAGTTTGCCAACCATGAAAAGAAACACCACCAATTAGAATGAAGTGAGGTTTTCTTCTGGAGGAAAGGGGCACTTTAGCTGAGGGAGTTAGGAGTTCACTGTTCATTTCTTCTGCAAAGGAAAAGGATCTAAATTGAGTTCCGATATTTCAAAGAGTTCAGCAGACAGAATTAACTGCCAGCAGTTTTAACATTTCTACCTGTATCTGTTACTAAATTACCAGGACAGTTCAATCTCTAGTTATTGTTCTGCTTATGCAGTATATACATGAGAGCAAGAGCTTAAATGACTTCTTGTTGGACAGTATGAAGGCATAGACATTTTGTAAGCAATAATTTTAATAAACCTAGCCTGAAACTGTGAAAGATTGTTGTCAATAAGTAGGTATGTAAATGAAAAAATAAATGGAAAAAAGAGAAGATATTTTGCTTTCAAGGTATTAAAGATTGGGGAAAATGTGTTGTTCTTGGAAGTTGCATCTGGAGAACCTGATGTCCAGTAGCAATGACCACATTCACATCTCTCTTTGACCTATGATTGTCTTGTAAACTAGCTCATCCATTTGATTATCATTTAGCAAAATCAAGTTCTGTGCTGCAGCCCAGTTACCTTAACCTACCCTCAGAAATCTGCAGGAAAAAATGCTAAAACCTACTGAAGCAAAAATACAGAGCAACAAAAGTTCCTTCTTAACCATATTATTTATTTAGAAATTCATTTGAAAAATAGTTGGTGTATATCTAGATTGTATAATGTATGCATAAATTTATCAATTAAATCCAAATGATTTCTCACCTCATGAGTATATGCTGTAATGATTTATAAACGTTGAAAATGATCCATAATCAATGTATTCAAAATAGCATAGAAACTATTTTGTGTGTGTGTGTGTGTGTGTGTGTGTGTGTGTGTGTGTGTGTGAGAGAGAGAGAGAGAGAGAGAGAGAGAGAGAGAGAGACTTCTATCTAAACAAAGACAGTTCACATTCTGAGAAATTAAACAAACAAGTAGAATTTTCCATCAGCTTAGAGGACAGAAGCTTGATAACTACATAGAATATCACAGATTCCCAAATTGTGAAGTGTTATTCAAGACTTTCACATTGAGAGTGATATGTAAAGGGTGATTCCTTGCTTTACATTTGAAGTCGAGTTTGAAACACTCCTTCAAACCCATACATATATATTATTGCTTATTATCTGGCAAACAGCTGCAACAATAATTTTAGAAGGGTGTTTGATATCATATTGTATAATATAAAAGCATCCTGCCATAATTTGATTGGCTAAAAGCTCCAAATTATTAAAATATTTTATTCCCAAGGCAATCTTTAGTCAACCTGTTTTCCAGGAGTGCTGGGTTCTATCTTTTAGAAAAGGTCATGAGTCATATCTGTAGATATGAACTCATTCATAATTTAGCAAATATGCACTTACATTTTAAAATACATTAATATAAATTGAGACATTACATATAAATTTAGATTTTTTTCCAAATAAATTATCCTGCATATCTTAAACAGGAAGTATTACCAGAGCACCCTAAAGAAGTGCACAAAGTAACCTGTAAAAATATCCTCACCTATAACATTCGTATTTCTATGGTATAAATATTTATCTTTAAATACAGACTATATTTAAAATATTCTCCACCATTGTACAACTTCAGAGATAATACAATATACTACTTTTTTAATGAGAGAAAGCCATACTTTTTAATAGAAATTAAATTAGAGTGCTTTTCTTGGGTGTCATAGTTAAGATGATATTTCAGAGATGTAAATATTCCTCAAGGCTGTGTTTGGCTCAGTGGATAAACTGCTTGCCTCATAAATGTGAGGAACAGAGTTCAGATTCGCAGAACCCGTGTTTATGATTAAGGCTGCTTGGTAATTATCTGTAATTCCAGCATCTAATAGCAAAGAGTAGGAGAAAGATGCTAACTAACTAGCCTAGACAGAATTTGTGAGTTCTGGATTCAGTGAGAGAGACCTTGCCTCAATGAATAGTGAGAAAGAATTGACTATAGTCAATGTCAACTTTTCAGTTTCCATATGAGCATGAACAAATATGCACATATCCCACACATACAACCTACACCATACTGAAGTACACACACACACACACACACACACACACACACACACACACCTACATCTTAAAAGTGTTTTCAATGCCTGAAAATTAGTTTCCTGTAAGTAAAGTGGAATTTCATATCTTGTTTTAAATGTCAGAGGCTTTATGCTTCATGCACTTATACATATAAAAACCAAATTGGATGTATTTATGATTCACATATGGCAAAAGAGTTATTTTTTTCCCAGTGGTGTCTTGAACTCAATTTATCTCAGAAAAGAAAATGCTTTAAGTAAAATTTAAATTATTTTGGACACTTCTTTTTCATGTGAAATAGTCTTTCTGTATGCTCCTAATATGCATTGCTACTATTGGTTAATAAAGAAAATATTTTGGCCTATGGGAAGGCAGCATAGAGTCAGGTGAAACATTAAAGCAGAATTATTGGAGAAGAAAGCAGTAGGCAGGGGAGATGCTGCCAGCTGCCAGGCGACCAAAATATAACAAATCTCAGGTAAGCAAAGCCACATGGCAAAACATAGAGCCATAGAAATTCAAGTTACGTTATAAAAAGAATGAGCCATAGGCCAAACAGTTTGTAATTAATACTTGCATCTGAGTAATTATTTTATGAGTGGCTACAGGACTGCAAGGGTGGGTGAGATGGTGAAAAACTTCTGGCTACATCTATTTTTAAAACAGACACATGAAATAAGCAAGTGAAAATACATTTGAATGAAAGAAAAAATTATATAACTTTAAATACTCAAACAGTTATCTGTATAGGTAATTATAAAATGGTAAAATTAACTCATATTCACCAAATGCAGAGGATTAACTAAAAAGGAATTAATTTGAATATCATTACTTCCACTAGAGTACAATAATTTTAATCACACTCAATAGCTTCATGTGGGGGTCTGTTTTAATTAAGTATACATAGTACCAAGAAAAATAAGCACTGGACTCTATTGTCATATTTACTGGATACTCGCAATGAATTACTTTTGGAACATAGAGATAAATACAGACTTCATTCATTTTATTAAAATAAAATTTAAAATTAATTTACTCTAAATTTTCTTAAAATATTAGACAAGTGGTCATTAGAGAGTGGTTGAATGTTGAAAAAAATGTTTGCTGATAAAACAATAAACAAAAACAACAAAATCTTCATCAAGGTACAAGACTTCAGTAAAGTGAAGATTTCCAAGTATATAAACAGACTACCTAGAAATACATCAGAAAAATTTCAAATTCTTACTAGCATAAGTAAATTCTTAGCTTCTCTCTTGAGTTACCTACACAATATCAAACTTACTAAACCAAATTTATGTTTAGAAAGACAATGAAAATATTAAAACACATTTATAATGATGGTACAAGGTTTCAGGTTATAGGAGAAATTTTCAAGGCATAAGTCAATACACAAAAATTAGTCAAGCAGTGAGTTTCTCTTCCAAGAACTGTGTGTATTGCTCTTAATTAAGCATATTTATCAATTTGTGAATCCACAAACAGCCAGTCATTGTTCATTCAAGATTACATGGGCCAAATGCAAAAGCCTCTTATGTCTTTTAAAATTTTATGTATTATTTTCTATTCTTATTTAAGTTATTCTTTCTATTTTTATTTGCCTGTTGGTTTGTTTGTGGGGTGCTATTTTGATTTTTTCCAAATTAAGATGTTGTATGATCATGTGAATTGAACTTGAATTCTCCCCAATAATCCTGGCTTTCCTGAATGCTATTAATGCCTAACTTAATTTTACATTTTTTTAACTTGTGTATTTTTGGTGGGGGTTTTGTTAGCTTGCTAAGCACAAGTATGGAGGTCTTGGGACAACTTTGGGGAAATAGTTTTCTCCCTCCACCACGAGGTCCCTGGGAACTGAACTCAGATTGTCAAGCTTTGTGGCTTGGAGACAAGCACTAACTAAATGTGACTGTGCAGTGGACTGGATGCCTGAAGCCATAGAACAGTGGAGCTGGTAAACACAAACAAGTAATAAAGTGCTTCAGTCTGAGTTACCTTCTTTGTTACGCAAATGACTTTCCCTCTTATGTAGATGACTTCAGAGGAGTTTATATCTATTTCAAGTCCAAAAACTACATTTCAGGGATCACTGATTCATAATAGACACACTGGTTGACCCTGGGTGAATTGTCATCTGTACAAATCAATAGCAATATGTGTTTGTGTGTGTGTGTGTGTGTGTGTGTGTGTGTGTGTGTGTGTATGTCTGTGTGTATGAATCATCACAAGCATTGAAAATACTCATAAAAGATAGTATTGTCTATATTATTCCATTGAATGAGCACAGAGATGAATTGTGTATATTCAGTTACTGGACGTGTTATAAAGGTATCTACATAGGCACATTTTTATAGTTTAGTCCTTTTTACAAATGAAAAAGAATATTTTATTGCTTTTGTGTTCATGGCCTATTATGAAACTGTAAACGACAATCTTGTATGGGCCAGGACATGATAATAATGAAGATGGGATCCATAAGAAATGCCTCCTCTGCCTTTGACTCTTAAACCTTTCTTGCATCTCTGTGCCATTACCTGTCCTTGAGCTGAGACAGGGGTGGCTCTTTTTATAATAGAGCTGATGCAGTGGCTACTAGGCAAAAAAAAAAAAAAAAATCCTGTATTTTCTACTCCAGCGACCTCAGAACAGTGCACTCACAGGGGGGTTGTATACAGTTTTTCTTCTTGTAAGAGTAGCTACTTATGGTCTAAGATAGAGAGCAGACAGTCCTCAGGAGGACAGTTTCCTCACGGGCTCACCGAGGCTCGAAATCCCAGCTGCAACTTAATAAGTCAGAAGTTCAAAAAGCTAGCACGTAGCCTGTGTCAAGAATAAGAATGAACAGGGGAGGGCTGTGATAAAATCAACTAACTTCATGGAAGCACCTTTATTTTACTATCTTTTAGCTTTTAGTATTACAATTTTGTATTACAAAGAAAGTGCCATTAGATAAGATTATATTAATAAGTGGCAGACCTCTATGTTTAGTTTTAATAATTCTTTATGTACATGTGTGTACACATATGTATGCATGTGTACAAGCTTGTATATGTGGAGGTCAGAATATAGAAAACCTTTCTCAGAAACCATTCCTTTTTCTCTGGAAAAAGGATAAACATCTCTCTCTCTCTCTCTCTCTCTCTCTCTCTCTCTCTCTCTCTCTCTCTCTCTCTCTTTCTCCTTAAACTCATTAAATAGATTAGGCTGGTGAGTTTAGACGATGCACCTATATCTGCCACTCAGCTCAGGGACTAGAAGCACACGCCATGATTCCTAGCCTTTTAGATATGGCTTCTGAGGCTCAAACTGTAGTCTTCACTCTTACAAGGCAAGTCATATTACCAAAAGCACAGTATCCCAGCCCTAGATTTGGTCTTTAAATAACTTCATTGACTGTCTGACACACTACATGTGAGAATTTTATAGTTATAATTTTAGCTGTATTTTAATTATACTATATATCAGATTCCAAAAGGGTATAGAATGGTGTCTGAGTAGCATGTATGCTCTGTTTATAAGATACTTTCCTAACAGCCTGCCTAAGACTTTCTGTTCCTTTCACTTCACATCATATAATGGATGGATCCAAATAGATAATTTTAACACCTATGAGCAAAAAAAAAAAAATCACTTCTGCAAGGCTCCTACATTTCCCCTTCTTTCTCCTTTTAAATAAGGAACATGCATTCTTTCATTTAATTAGATTTTTTATGAAACAATTTAAGTTTTAAATACAAGAGAGAACATGATCTTTTAAAGCTATACTCAATATTCATACTAAACATAACAGAAAATGAAAATAATGATTGGGAAGTATAAGAATGGTGTTGTTTTGTCCCAAAATTAATCTCTCTGTAACCAAAAGATAATAGGCAGGATTTAGATGTCATTCTCATCCCAAAATCTAAACTTGCAAGAAACCATGTCTTCATTCATAACCTGTCCAACCCTGCCCCATGCAACTACATAATCAACAGCTACAGGGGTCTGCTATGCCATTAGCCTTCTGTTTGAGGTTAAAAGCACACACACTAAGTACTCATGTCCATCAATACCAGATCAAATGAAATACCACAGTTTTTTTCTTCATCATTTAGATAATAAATACTGTTATGGGAATTTGGTTGGTTTGTAGAAAATCTTTTCATGGATAGCCTCACTACTGGTTACAGATCTTGGAGTGATATTTTCTTGGGACCAACAATACACAGAAATAATTGTGACTTGTTTGGTTTTTTTCTCTCTGCCTCTCTCAAGACTGAAGCAGCAAGCCATTCTGTGGCTCTAGGAAGCTACAACTTTCAGAGGGCTGAACATGTTCTTGATTTTTTAAATAAAGAAGCCTGCTGAGGCAAATTGTTTACACACACACACACACACACACACACACACACACACACACACACACACATTGATGTTTTATTAATGCAAATCCACCAAAGAATTACATAGTACAACACGTTGGACTTTGCTATTAGTGGTACATTAACATTGTAATTAATTAAAAGTTACCATTAAGGAATCATTAGAACTATTCTTAGGTCATTTGGTAGGTTTTATATGAAGAGGATCTTCAGAGTGCAGTATACAAAATCATAAATAAAACAATTCTGAGTTTGGTATTTCTCAGCATTTGTCGAAATGTTTCTTTTAAATAATATCTGTATTTATATGTATTTTTCCCAAAAGCTATGTTTTCAGAAAGAATTTTCATTTTTCTCAAACTATAGTATTTCATGAGATTTGAATGAAAAAGATAATGCATTTATAAAAGCAATACATAGTAGTCAGTAAAATGATACTAGATAAAAGATAATTGTCATTGATAACAATAGCTCACGGTTAAATATGGCATAAATATGTGTCAAAAGGGATTGATTATAGAACTTCATTTTGAATACAGGCTTAGTATGACCACAGGATGTTTTTGATAGACAGCCAAGAAGTTGATTAGGACAGGGACTAAAAAATAGGAAAAAAAAATATGTTTAGAGAATTATTATTCTCCATGCTTGGTATTTAAACATCATAATTTTACCTCTTAAATGATAAAACACTTCTAAATAAATGATTTTCATCAAAAGAAGCTGAAGCCCAGAGACTTTATATTCCTTGCCAAGAAAGTGGCAGAGCCAGCAAGTGTCTACTGGTAGTTTTTGCAATGCCTCTACTATTTTCTTAGGCTCTGAGAAATTGGTACACTCTACAAAAAATGAGGCAAAGTTAACACTTAAGAGAAGGCTTTTCAAGATAAAATATGTGAGCAATAGTGAAGAGGATAAATTCAAATCAACAGTGCTGTGAAATGAGAGAGAAAAAGCACATTTGAGTGATACAAAGTACAAATCCTTACAAACAGAAAGCAATATCAGAAAGAACTAATGAACTTGACAAGCAGAAATCTCTGAATGTGTGTTGATTTTTAAGAACCTAAGTTTTGGACACCAGCTTGATTATTGATTCCATTGCAGATAGTGATAGAAACCAAAACCTCAAGGAATTCTGGACATTGAGCAGCAAAGCATCAGTACCATTTCATGAGGAAATAAACTCAGCTGTAAATTTACCTAAAGTATCTAGATAACACCCGACTCACTCTTGAGGGAGGGGAGAGAAAACTGCATCTGCCAGGAGTGGAGACTGAATTAAGCAATATTGGGGCAGTGGGACCATGGGACTGCCTGCAGTCTGGCCAGGGATGGGATGGGGATTTGTGGAGAAGAAAGAATCATCTGATGTGGTGGAAGGGGAAGGGACCTTAAATAATGATATACAAAGTTAGAAAGTGTGACTTCTTTGTTCATAATAATAATGATAATAATGGAAAAAAATGACAAAAAAGAATTCAAACTACACTAACACACAGTTGTCTTGAACCTATCTGTTGGGGTCCTTAATTCCAAGTGAACTGTTTTTAACAATTTCATCTTTACCTCTTGGTGTATATAAGTTATTGTTGGATAATAAGATGCAGAAAATCTAAGAGATAACCTATTTTAGTAATGGAAATAGTGTCTGTGTAAGAAGAAACGAGGCCATACAAAAGAGGAGTTAAGGGGGCTTGATTTTGTGATGTCGCAGAACGTAACAGAAGAAAGAAAGAAGGGAGGGAGTGAAGGAGGAAGAGAGGGAAGGAGGGAGGGAGGGAAGGAGGAAGGAATAAAGGAAGGAAGGGAGGAAGGAAGGAAGTTGATTTGACATCTGGGAGGGGAGAAGCTGCCCTTGAGTCAGAAAGGACCTATCTACCTTACCTTTCTATCCTTGCTGCCAGGGATAGAGTGCTATTGCGGCCATGCATGACTTAACTAACTGTAACTACTGCTATGCCAGTCAGAAATAGTCATCCCCTCTATCCCATTAACATCAGTTTCAGCTACCTCAGGTTTCCATACACTTTGATTCAGACTGTGGAGAAGCTTTGGCTGCTTTACAAAAAGTGAACAAAAAGCAAAGTGGGGAAAATCATTAAATTAGCACCTTTTCTTTTCCCACTGGGTCATAAATAAAGGAAAATTTTCTCATGTAACAGATTTGAGTCTTAATCTTTTAATTGTCCCATGAGTAAATTCATTGAATCAGACCAGTGCTATGCACACAATGGATCTAAAAAAAGGAGCTGAAGCTTCATGTCTTCCTTGACACATGGATTCTGTACTGTATTGCCAAGAAAAGTTCCATACCAGAGCACCAATATATTGATGAGATCAAATAGATCAAATTTCTGCAGATTCTCTTGGAGAAATGTTGGCTATATAAATATAGAGTGATTCAACAACTCCGTGCCCCTAAAACTTTACTGTGTCTATGAAATCAACTGCATCTGGGAGACGTATCTCATACTTTTCACTTGTAATGGTATTCTAAATGATAGCTGACATGTGCCTCTTTAGAGAAGACTTTGATTAGTCCTAGCTCCATTGCCTTTACCTCAGTAGTCCACTCCCCACGCAGTTGCAACGTGGAACAGCTTACCTCAGTTCTTTGTAGGTTTCCTTTATAGCTAGTCATCTTGAGTACATGATACTCAACCAGAGCTGCTTTTCACATCTATTCCCAGCTCGCTCTGTTCAGTAGTATAACATGACAATTCCATAATGGTTAGAGATGGAATATTTTCCTCATTGGAATTAATAAGCAGGGCCCAGCTAACTCAATGAAAGATACTTACTCATAATTTTATCTGTATTTCTTCTAAAAGTATGAGACTTCAAGAAACACTCTCAGTACATTTTTTCTGAAGCATGATGTTAATTTTTACTTGTAATACAAAATCTTCAGGTTGTTCAGTAGACTATGTATTCTAAAGTATTCTACTTGAAGTCTCTCCTGCAGGAAGTGCCATCACCCTATAATATAACCTAGATTATTCACATCCGTAATGTGCCTAAACCTACCATGAAGTAATAGTAGCACAGCAAAATTTTGGACTTCAACTAGATTAGGACTCAATGTTCTTGGGAATGATGTATTTTTACTGTATAATATGAGGTCATTTGTCCTATTTAACTTAGCACCTCAATCACTGAGTAGGTGCAGTGATCAAATTGGCACAATATAAAATTTCAATGAAGAAAAGTGGATTGAGATAAACATGTTCAACTTAAAAAGATATATAGAACTTTGATTCATTTGGAATACTTGGATATAGTAGGTGACCTGGCCAGGCATTCTTGTTGATTTGTAGTTAAGCATTAAGACAAGTTTCACAGAATTTAAGATAAAAATAGATATGTGTTTAGCTATGCAAACAGAAAGTAAAGAAAATATAAGGGAGATGATCCTAGAAAAAGAAGCTATGAGACAAAAAAAAAATTGCTGAAACAAACTGAAAAATAAATGGCATTGGGTTGATGCTAAGGGCCTAAGAGGCACTACAATCCCAGAGAGAATACAAAACTGCTAAAATTCCACCAGAACTTGTAGAAACTGTTTTAGCTGAGAGAAAAGAACTTTAATGAATATTTCTTGCCCTCTTCATCCTCTGACTTCCTGAATAAATGGTTTTAGGAGAAGTGAAAATATTACAAGACAGAGAAGAGACCACAGAGATGAAAATGAAGACTGCTGTTAATTCATAATGGGAAAATACACTCTGAAGGTTGGCTTTGCATTTAAAGTGTATGCGAGAAAGAATAGCAAGACCACAGTAAAATTAAAGATATGTTACAGTAAGTCTCTTCTGAAAATAAAAGATTTCATTGTCATGATTACTTTCTTATATTTCACCTTATCCAAAAGCAAAATAAAATTCAGTTAAAATACTATTAGTATGATTGAGCAGAATTATGAAAGCATTTGTGAGCTATGTAAGTCATCTGAATGCATATTCATAAAGCTGTTTGGCAGTTTCAATAGTGACAAATACAAAGATCATCGAAAATCTCCAGAATGCCTCCATTTTATGAGTATTTACAGTATTGGGTTTATTGTCACTTGATTTTTTATTTCTCATTCATAAAACAACAGCTATGGTTTTCATTGTATTAGAACAGACAGTAAAGGCAAAAAAAATGGAAAGAAAAAAAAGAAAAGTTTACCGAGGTAGCAGGATTGGCAGTGTTTAGTATGGCTCTGACACTGAGATGTCATGAGACATTGATCATTTAAATCACCTAGCATACTGTCTCTCATATGTAAAGTAGTTATATTTCTACTAAAAGATTTTTATAATTCTAAAAACTTCTACCATGGTAGTTATTATTTAACTAAAAAATGAAAAAAAAAAAGTTCAGTAGCTAGTACACCACCACTCTGAGATGGTTGTCTACAAAGCTGATGCTGTAACTTCTAATTACACTTTTTACAGTCTCTAGGTCATAAAACTTGTCAAGCCCTGTAGCACAGTAATAACACAAAAGGCCAAAATGACAGGATGGGAGATACATCACACATCTCACTATAAATGAAGGGACAGGAGAAATAATGGTTAGTTATCTATTTGTAGTCCAGTTATTAAAATAAAGTTCACTCTATAGTAAGAACAACAGACATGCCAAACTGAAACTCACCATCCTAGTTCCCATTGTCTGAAGCAGGAAACAATTTTGACAATAAAACTAAAATCTTGTATCTCTGTGACAATTATAAAGAAATTAAATATACTATCATTTTCATGGTATTAGCACTAGATCAGTATTTTTTCAATGAGGGAAGGGAAATTATGCCTCATTTGGATAATTTTAAAGTTATGAGGGCAGTGTTGGTTTCATGGATGGGAGGGTAGAACTCATTTCTGGTACATACATGCCTCAGATGCTGTCAAAATTCTACAGTGCATAGGATATTCTCCTGCTATGAAAAATTGTTATTCCCAATATATCAACAGTGCCAGTGTTGAGAGACCCTGAATTTAAAATTCGTCTCCAAAAATCACCTGTCCCAAAGTGATAGTTCAAATGGCTGAGCTCTTTTTGATACTGCATCACAGGAGGGGCATTGATAAAAAAACATTCATTGTCACAGACTGAAGGAAATGAATGAAGTGACACCTTAAACAAGTTTCTGTGTTCCCACTCATGTTTGTCCCTGAGGTTCAAAATACTGTGGAAGGAAAGGCAGGGAGCTAGAATGATATTTGATGGTTTAAAGAAACAAAGACAGAAAACAATCTCCTGTCTACTCTCTGCCACTGAGTGGGAGAATTAGAGTTGTTTTTCAGATGGTGAGTTAAGCTTCAGCACATAGAGAAGACCCATGTCAGTGTAACACACATAAAGTATTTAAACAGAATTGAGTTCAACATAAAGTGGCTCTGTGGTCTTTTTATGGTGCTGTAAGAATGGGTCAGAAAATATCCAGAGGAGAAAGGGTGGTACCAAGATCTTCTCTAATTATGTTCCTTACAGAGATGAAAACAGATGCAGACAGACCCACAGCCAACTTTTAGGCAGAGTTCTGGGAATCCTGCAAAGGACAGGGAGAAATGGCTCTAGGAGCCAGAGGTGTCAAGGAGAACACAAGAAAACTCACAGGATCGACTAACTTGGGCCCATAGGGGCCCACAAAGACTAAAGGGACAACCATGGGACTGGGTTTATATGTTACAGTTGTGTAGCCTGGTCTTCTATGACTCCTGATAGTGGGAGGATGGGATGTTTCTGACACTTGTGCTGGATTTTGGGATCCTATTGCTCATAGTGAGTCTCCTTGCCCAGACTTAATTCACGGGGAGGTTCTTAGTCTCCAGATACATGTTCTCTTGATATCCATGAGAGGCCTGCACTTTTCTAATAGAAAAGGAGAATCGCTGGATGGAGGGACAGAGGAGAGGTGGGGAGAGAGGAAATGAGAGGAGAGGTGGCAGGGAGGATGGATTTTCTAGTGTTGGTTGTAAATGTAAAAGTCATGTGTTGAGAATAAATTAATAGGAAAAGTATCCGTCCAGGTTACCACTTATGCTACATAATCGCATTTCGGGTACACTGGCAAATGGTTTATTTTTATAACTATTCATTTGAAGTTGTAGAGCACTAAGGACATTCATGCCACACAGAATGAAGGGAAGCTGTCAACCACTACATTATTTTGATATCCTCCTCATGTTTAATTCTTATACCTGCTAAACAGATAGGGTGCTGAAATCAAATTGTACAATGGTACTAGATAAGGACTTGAACTCTGCAATACACAAGCAGATTTTCTTTATCCTGTAAGCCTTATTGTTCAGTGTTTGTAGACTTCAGCTGATTCACATTTTTCAAAAAACCAATAACTAACAACAAGCATATTATAAAATCAACATAAAATGAGTGGGAGAGAAATTCTGATAATCCAGTCCCCTAATAATTACCCCAGGTTTGTAACCAAGGCAACAGTGTACTTCTTATTACTTTTAATCCTATAACCAAAGAAAAAAGGATCTATTCATCTTAAGGCAGACTTTAAAATGCATGCTTTAGTTATATAAATACTTAGTCACCAGTATAAAATGAATTTCATCACAAATAGAACTAAATGCCCTAGAAAATGCAAGTGGTAGTGTGAAACTGTAAATATATTAAATAAAATTTAAAGTATGATTAAATTATATTCATGATATATTTACTTCCAAAAGATTCCTTTGAAGTTAACTTAAAAACCAAATACAGATTTAAGCACCAAGAAAATTGTGTGTTTTCACTGGTGGCAGTGACGTTCTCTCGCCTATAACGTAGAAGCCCTTACACCAGCGATTCTCTTGGAATCATCAGGGAGCTTTCCCCAAATACTCCTATCTCAAGATTCCCATTTGATTCTGATTTGGTTGTTGTGTGGCAGAGCCCAGAAAAAGAGGAGATTTTCTAAGATCCCTCCAGGTGATTGTAATATGCATAGGGGATTGAAAATCACTGGAAAACAGAGACTTTAGAGGAGGAATTTATTACAGTATCATGAAGCACTTAACAGTTGCAAGTGTTTCCCTCTGTTAATGTTCTGCTCGCCATTAAGGACAAAGGAAAGCAGGGTTCTGCTGTCCTAGATGGATACAGTCCTACTTTGAAGGCACCATCATTTAATTAGTCCCCCACTTTCTGTAATTCTATTTGCCTGTGAAACAGGCATTGAAGGGAGGGGGAGCAGTAAAATCTTTTGGGTGACTAGAAACTCAAGGGTTAAAACCACAGGCATCTTAACCTGGGGTCAATGTTTTGATACATAGTAAATAGCATTAAAGCAGGATTTATATATGAAGATGGTTTAAAGTAGTTTTAAAACTTCCTCTTCCAGAATGTAGTCTAGGCGCAATTTAAGCCATTTTAAGTCCCCATTGCAAGGAGGAATGTCCTAGCTGCAGGTTTCCTGGTCCTAGGGTAAAGCAAATTGCAAATTCAAATAGATACAGAATGGACCGCTCATTGCTGCTCTCATTATCAATACACTTTAAGCAATAGGGAAAGCAAACATACAAAGCAATGGTAGCAAACCTCTAGGGATTTCATAAAAGATCTAGAATGTATATAACTTGAAAAGCATCCTGTACATACACACACACACACACACACACACACACACACACACACACACACACGCAAACACACATGTATGGGGACACATTTATATCTATATTCACATGCACTGATTTATAAGCCTCATCATCATTTTCCTATTATTTATATTACAAAATATTGGTTTACTCTTTATTAGCAAATTGCTTATTTTTACTACTCTAAGGAGAATAATTATTTTTGGTCTAAAGAGAATAATATAGATGCAAAGAGCTCAACTTTAGAAGTGTCAGTGGTGTTTGTGTGACAGGTAATGAGGCAATTTGGCAGAACATCAGAAACTAATTGAGCTCAGCTCACATCAATGAGGCTTGTTCAGCAGAGCCCATGCTCCCTAAAAAGAACAGCAGAATTAAATGAGACAATGTGGCATGTACAATTTTAATTGGAAGCTCTAATTTAAAATATTTAAAAGCATGTTTAAAATAATTTGTGAATCCATACAGATGCTTCCTTCCCCAACTAATTAAGAATAGTCACTGGGTCATATAATGTCTGAATGTCAAAAATATGAATTATTGAAGTCCCTGCACATATAAGTATACTCACACCTTAGGCAAGATCAAATTTAGTTTAACAGAGGGAAATGGAAGAGAAACCACCCTCAAGACAGCAGAATGGTAGGCAGTTTTTTTTTAATGTGGTATTTTTAAAAACCATTAAAATAATAATACATTGTATATTTGTGTTATTTAAAATGAAACTATGTTAATATTTTTAAAAAGTCAGCCAGATACATTGCGAATGTAATGGAGCAGGACATTGTTATTATGGTGTATTTGTAATGTTACTATTGTTACAAGTAAATAATAATATTTACTAGTTTAATTTGATTGTTGATCTTATGTAGTAGGATGTATTTAAAGACAATGCATTTCCTAACGTAAAATACTGAGGTTATAATGTTGCTTAAAATCTGTAACCATAGATCAGATAGAAATGAATTTATATAATGAATCATAAGTAAAGGGAGCATAAATGTTTGCTTTTAATCCTAAACTATTTATAATTGGGTAATAAGCCTCTCATAGAATGGAAACAGATAACATATGATTACCTGCTAAATTAAGTTTAGTTATGTAAAGACTACAAACTAATTAACTCAGAAGGACTCACAATGTATTAAGTTTTAAGAACATATATACAAGCTACTCTAATGATCTGTTAAGCAGAATAGTACCAACTGAATGGTTAATCACATCAGTAAATATTACCGAAAATAAATTATTACAATAAAATATATTTTACCAGAATTTTGCTATTTACCTTTTTTAAATTGAAGGCATTCAACTCTTAAAAATTTCAGTCTCATAATGTAGTAAAAATAGGTTTAATTCCAAAGGAAAGAATTATTAATATCACAAATGCAATATAATAAGAATAAGTATTTAAGTAAGGTGCAGTCTAAGAAACAGAACTGAAATTGATGGGGAAAGAAAGCAATAAAAGAGGCAAAGACAAGAAGCCATACTATTCTAACTGGGATCTAGAAAACTGATTTAAGGAAATAAAACATACTGGAAGAAAAATAGGACCTAATAACAAGAAAATGGCCAAATTTAAGTGAAACATTTATCTCAAAGCTTGTATCTCTTTGTTCTCATATATAACAACTTCTTACATTATTTTGTTCATTATATATTAACAGAGCCTTTATTTTATCTGGTAAAATTGCAGAGGGATAGAAGACCAGAGGAAAAATACCTTATAGAAAAAGAAAGCTTAAATCTTACTGCATATATATGTATATATATACTGATATATATATATATATATATATATCATTTGAAGAATGGACAGACAAGCATCTTGAGTACACATTTACAATGCACATAGGTGCACACTGCATGTACACACACAGACTCATATAAATACAAACATGTAATTATATATAATATGTTTATATAAAAACAAATATATAAAGACTATTGAGACTTCCACAAAAATTCTGAAAGCTTTATAGTTAACAGAAGATCTCTCTCTCTCTCTCTCTCTCTCTCTCTCTCTCTCTCTCTCTCTCTCTCTCTCTCTGCATATTAGTCATTATTATTGAGATAGATACAGACAATTGTTGGGTGTAATCTCTCTGTAATCTCTCTAGTTCTAGGTGCGAATAAATATAGAAACTAGCTGTTTCATATCTTCATGAAATGAAACCTAATGCCAATTCATCACCAAAACTTCAATTGCCTCAAATGTAACATGAAAATTAGGCTTCATCATTTGTTGTGTGGTTTAAACAAAAATGATATTATATTTTGAATTAGATTAGAACAATGTAAATTTAGAAGAAAATACTTTAAAACTTGGGAACAACACCTGGATGTACATATTTATCTTTCTAATCAGAATCCACATGCTTTCCAAATCTTCGAAATTGGTTGCAGAAGAATTATGACCATTAAGAAGGTATGTTGTACTCTGTTATGGAACTAAGCATAATCCAGAGCAGTTTCATGTTGTTAAAGATTTTCTAGTGTTTTTTAGTAACCCTTTGCAAGTGATTATTATTATATATACCAGTGTTCCCTTAAAATGGTTAATGCATCAATGGTATGCCTTACTTGAAAGATGGAGATATTATGAGATAAAAGAAGTGAAGCTCACCAAACTTGTTGTTGTGGTTGCTAAAATCCAACCATATCAATGAACAAATAGTCTACAAATTATTGGTAAATATAGAATGATGCAAATGATAACAATTCTGCATAGATATATTTACATAATTTCTGTTTACTAATAGAGAAGTCTTTTACAGATTTCTCCATGGGTGAAACTTAGCTATATGTGTTTTGTGTAACAAAGTGGCCCAAGGTAGTAAAATAAAATGTGTTTCAGTGTTTCTTTAGTGAGTCTATTTTTTCCTGTACATTTGCATCAAATTTCATCTTTAAGAGTGTGCTTGAAAAAGAAATAAACATAACTTTTCTTTAGGTTAAAGGGTATGTATGTTGAGTTTGAAAAAAAAGAATAAATTCATAGTAATAAGTAACCTACAAAATTTTCTTTTTGTGTTGTTTTATTTCAATAACCTCATTCTTTAAAAAAATCATGGAAGCCACAGTATAAGTACAATCTGCTTTACTTAACTATAAATCTGTAAGTATCCATGTTTCCTATTACCTATGAAATTATGAAAATAAGCATTTTACTACATATAAGTGTTTTGAAAAGTGAACCTTCTTAAAGCTTAATCTTCAGAGTCTATAAAACTTCTGAAAGCATATTTTAGTTTATCCTTTTGACTCTAAGTGATATTAACAAATAAATTATGAACTTCATGACAATGCTTTCCTAATAATGATCAGATATTTAATTGATTACTCTTGTCTTTTGATATATTTATAACAGTTTAAATGCATAAAGCAAGCAGTAGATCAGTAATCATGAAACCTATATCTTAAATCTTTTTTATTTAATATTTAATTAACATGCAAAGTAATGATTTTCATTTCCCAGTTTCAAAAAATTTTTATCCTAAAAAGAACATTTTGTGCTATGTTCTGTTACCAATTTTGGTTACAGAATATGATGATGTGTGTAGATTTTGTTGGAAATATTGAAAAACAGCCAGACATACCTTTTCTTTATTTTTGTAATTATATTACTAGTATCACTTTTTCAAATTAAAGACAAATGTACTATTTTCAATGAACTATTGAGTCTAATTTAGTGCTTAGACAAGAAACAATAAGAAAAATGATTAGCTATAGCATTTACTCATATAGTACAGTGACTAAATTGATTTAATTTAGAAATATTATTAAAACCTTTTAACTATAATAGGCTTCATCCATTGTAAAGTCTCAAAACCTTGTGATTCCTTCGTGCTATTTACAACAGCAGATAAATGTTGCTGCAGTTTGGCAAACACTATCTTTTTGGCCATGTCATCTTGTGCTTGAGACTATAAAGTGGGTCTAGAGAAAGATGATTTGTGTCTGCTGAAACTGTAGCCTGTGGCAACACTTGGTTTGTTTCTTCTTTAAACTAGTTATTGTAGCATTGATGTGTATTGCTGCAAGTTCAGGGAAAAAAAGAATAAAAACATGACTCAGGCAGATCATTAAGAATATCTACAAACAAGAAAGAAATCCCCAAGAGTATTCTTTTGTGTGAATATTCATATTGAAATGGTTCTGAAAAAGTAGTAGTAATAACAGGTGGATTTTACCACAGTGTATAGAGACTTTTACAATCTAGCTTTTGAGAATTTAAGCTAAGACATGTCAGTAAAATGTCAGCTAAAAGACTAAATTTAAATCGTCCATTGATAAGCAAAAAAAGCAAAAATACACTATTGTCTTTGTCCTAACCATTCATGAAACTAATTTAATCTATATATTAGTATATAAATAAATTTTTAAGTTTATATAAAATATAATAATATCAAAATTAAGGCAAATTATGGATACTACATCAAAAATTTAAATCAAATTATAAGTCAATGTATTATTTAAAAATATTAACATTCTTTAAATACACTGAGTTTTCTCTTTCTGTCAATAGAAGAAAGGAAAAACATAATTTTACTTCATTACAAAGTAAAAATCCATTCACTGAAAAGATTTTCTATCAAGGTAAAAACTATAATTTAATGTTTGAGTGTAAATGGTCTAAATCCTTTTATAATGTGAGCTTTGAATTTGTTCAAACTTTTGTTAAATTTACTCTTATAAAAATTAATTATCTAAATAATATTTTTATAAAATTTTATTTGAATACTTAGACTTCAAAATGTTATTTTCAGCTACAACATCAAAACTACCTTAAAAAGCAAATTAGCATATATTTAAATGTATTATTTTAATATTATTATCATAATTTCAAATATGATATTTTGTGTTATAAAAGCAATAAAACATTTATCATAGAAATTAAAAATAAAATATTACTGTTAAAATTCACTTATAATTTATTTAGTCTAATAAAATTAATGTATCTAATTTTTGTACTCTGAGGTTATAAACTGATGTTTTTTACTGTCAAATGCATCTAAAAATTATGGTTATGAAAATATACTGTGATTATAAGATTAATATAAAAAGCTAAGTACACAAATAATATTTTATATACACAAAATTAAGCTATGAACAAGATAGCTTAGGATCATAGTGAGTCAATGATAATCTGAAAATAAGTTTTGTCATTATTAGAAACTATTGAAAATTTGTGTACAGGTCTTTCTGATATTTTTAAAGACTTTTTAATAACACTATTCAACATCTATATGTCTGCAAGTAATTTACTTGCCAAAAAAAATGTGGTTTATTGCAGTACTGCAAAGATTATAAGTTACTTGAAAGTAGTTATTTAAGAAAATAAGTTAAGGTAGAAAAGATAGCTTTGCTTATTAAAGCATCTATCTTGAAAGCCTGATGACCTAAATTAGACCCCTGTGCCCACAATCGAAGAGACAGAGTTAAAGGACACTGAACCCTGTCCCCTGTCCTACACATGCATATGCCCACACTGATTTCCATACATTAATCACCAACAACACACATGCACACACAAAGATAGAGAAATTATTTTTAAAAAATCTTGCATCAATTTTAAAGATGCCAACACCATAGCTTATACTTTTCAAAAATAAAAAATAATAGAACCTGTAAAATAACATTATAATATATTTGTGCATAGTCTAAGTACTAATTATTAGAAGAACATCCTTGAGAAAGCAAAAAAAAAATAGTGTCAATTTGAAAAATAACACATGGTATTTTTTTAGTGTTATTGCTATATTTAGTATAACAAGTAAATAGTATTTTCACTTAGACTAAAGAGGGGAAAAAAAAAACTTTGCAGTAATAAATATGTTCCTGAGCAGCAAATTGACAGAATAATCTTGTATGTCACTGCCTACACAATTTCAGCTAAGTTCTTCTCATGTCTTCTATTATAATGATGAAAAACGTCTTTAAAAGCCTACCTATCAAGCTCCTCATGAAGGGTTCATTACATATTTGGCATTCTGTTGTTCTCATAGCAAGGAATTCTATGAGGTACTCTAACCTGAGGGGAGACACCTGGTGGGTTTAATTAGATTGCATCTGGCAATAATTACAAGCAAAGGATGAAAGTGGTAACAGCTGCAATCACCCAGGTAAATTCAATCTTTGTATTTGAGTCAGTCCAGAAGGAAAGTTCTCTGACCTTGAAAGGCAACATAGACCCAACAGATAGGATTTAAAGGCAATGGGTACTGATATCATCATCAACAACAACAATAATGAAAAGAAATTAAGACCATCAAGCTATATTTTCCTCTCATTGTGTTACTTTGGTTTATGAAACCCATGGGAAAGAGGCAAGAATTTCTTTTTTTATTTTTTTAAGGTGCATGTTGTCTTGGATGCCTGCTGTCTTATTTAGTGGGAGTCTGTATGACAAAATGAGCATTTAGTATGTAGACTGTCTCTGGATTGCTGTTTTCAGCACTGTCAGTTTTACTAAGTACCCAGCCAAAGTAAAGACAATGTCTAATTCACCTGAGAGCTCATTAATGTCATGGCAAATGTGGAATCACTGTGTTAAGGAGCAGCTGAGGTGGACACAGGACAGAATTATGTACAAACAATTTTTAATGACAGGACCAATGTGCTACATGCAGTTTGTTAATAGTTGTTAGTGGAAATACCATCAGGACAAAGTTCAAGAGAGATGAAATCTGGAAATTTTAATATGAGCGTTGTTTCTTAAAAGGATAATTGTCCTTATAACTTGAATAATTATAAACTGTGCCAAATGATTCCTTGCCTCTTCTCTGCTAACTCTTGATTTGCATTCAGATGTACAGTTGGTCAAATCAAATGAAGCCGTTGGGCTTTATTTATGTATAGGACATTAGTATTGACTCCTTTTAAAGAATGCATATGGCAGATTATTTGAATGAAATATTTTAGTGGAATGAAAGAAAAGCATGAGAATCAGTATCCTCTTCTTCCATGTAATCTGTCTTCTGTCTCTGTGTCTAGCTCACAGTCACATATGCACATGCAATGGGATATTTTGGCATCTTGTTCACATATATCATCTTTAAACCTTACATTATGTTTGTAAAATTATATTCTCATCATAATCAATAAGACTCAACCTAAAAGCCACTAGAATATGCATCATCAATAAAACTTATCTGATCAAACTGATATTAAAATACCCAAATTCACATTTTTATAGGTCACACCATGTCATTCAGATAACCTGATTTCTTTGCATTTCTTCAGAGAAAATGTGGAAATAATTTAAAAAGAAAACTTATTCACCTAATGGAAAACATGATGCAATGCATAAAAACTTCTATCATCCTATTTTAATGGGTAATCTCTGCTTGTGCTGGCCAAGGTGGTATTCACTTGCCATACATGACTGTTGAGCATCTGAACTGCAGCTATTGTAAGTGAAGAACTGAATTTTGGAGATTATCTAATTTAAAATGGCAAGATGTTCTGCAGCTACATGTGTCTAAAACTGTTGTGAAAGCAAGTTATTGAAGATTCTCAGAGTCTAAGATAGATGCCTATGAAGCCAATTCAGAAGGGAAATATGACTACTCTTGGTTTCATAGTGGTATGTTATCTTATGTATTTGCATTTCCAGCTCTTTGCAAATAGAAAAAGGCCTTATCTTGTCCTTGTGCCATTAATAAAGTTTCCTAAAATGAATTTAAGTAACTAGATAAAGGGGGAGGAAAACATGATTTAGGAGGAGCATCTGTTACCTGTAATATAAGAAGAGTGAAGAGAAAAGATGAGAAAATGGGTGGATTAACTCACAATAAGAATAAAGTTTTGCCTCTCTGTGGCGTCCCAGCGCACTCTGGAGCAGGGGCAGCTGAACTCTGCACCTGGCCACACCCGCAGCTCCTGCTGCTCAGGGAATCTACTAGGAGCCCTACTGCGACCCTGAACTGAGTGAACTGAGCAAACCAACTGCAGGGGTCTCTGAGGGGCGGATTCGAACCCTGACCAGAGGTGAGGAGGGCTCGGCGGGC